>JAOYRR010000372.1:0-470846 GCA_038994665.1 Podotricha telesiphe | reverse complement strand
AAACAGTACGATTCATACATTTTTAATAGAAAGCTTTCTCTACTATCCCATTAGCTTAGTGTATAACGCCGTTCCACCACTTACCTAGAAAATGGAGTTCCAGTTAAATCTAATTTAGTCAGCAAATAGCATTTGGTATTTACAGCATAAGTACAGTAATGAGTTTTAGAAAATTCAATGATTATAAAAAAGATTACTAAGAGTCTACTGTAAAGTGTTCGAAACGTCGGGTTTCTATAATATATTTACAAATACCGCTAATCTAATATACGCGATTAATCCGGCTAAAAATAGTTTCATTTCAAAATGTATAAAAATCGCGAGAACTAAAGACCTTATTATTCCTCAGTTTACATTTCTTAATTTGAATAAACTTCCTAATTAAATTATGTAATAAATATAGTGTAATTTCATTTTGGGTAGAAACGAAATGAGAATTAGCTGCGCAATGGCCAACAAGGGAGATTTAAATATCTATTTGTCAGAAGTAAATTAGGGCCATCTAGGCAATGTAGGCTGTCGTGGCACAGTGAGCCTGTGTGGCACTGACCTGGCCTGGCACTGACTATAAATACGATAGGTGTTATTTTATTTCCACTTAGAGGGATTTCTTTTTCGCTCTTGTAAGACGAAATACGTACCGCTTTCGCCTACCTGCTAAATACACGATATGAAAGAAGCTAAAATTACAGGGACTAAATTAAAAACTTTTAACTTCATATCATTTTCTTTCAAAAATTAAATCCTATTTGCCAAATAAATAATTTTAAAAATACTTTTATATGAAATGCACGTGAGGATGACTGATGTTTTATAAATAGCTACCTCTCTTGCCAAACGCTTGTTCGTAGAAATAATGTTTAGTTAGCAAATTCTTTTAAAAATCTCTGTATTGAGACTGGTTTGGTTCGTACGAATCCCGCTACGTTAAAATTTGTACATTTTCTAAAGATGTTTTGATAAATACATAAAAAAAAAAAAAACGTAAAAAAACTTAACATACACTTAAGTTACTGTATAAAATAATTTAAACATAATCTTGAATGGCATCGGTTATACCGCTGTACTAATTTAAAATATTTTGACTTAGTGTTTTATAACTTAAATCTATGCTTTAAGTTTTCACGTGAATACATGTGAAATACGCAAAGTCTAAAACAGCAAAAAGCGGAAAATATAATATTTCAATTTTTTATAAGCTTTAATTGAATATCAAAAAATACAATGCTCTAGACCATAAGGTATAGACCTTATGGTCTAGCGCATTGGATTTTTAGATATTTATTTAATCATAATATACTATAACGTTCTTTTAATCTATTCTTATTAGTATAATAAAAGGTTTTTTAAAACCCTATGAGAGGCTAAAGTATTTTCGCCATTTTTATAAAGGAACCTTCCTAATCGATTTGAAGATCACATTAGTCTTACAATCCCAGAGACCCTTTTCACACTTTTACAATGAATATTCTAATTTACTAAGAGTTCTTAATCTTAGTTGAATTGAATAAGAGTTCTTAGTTGTAATGAGTTCAAACAAACTGTTATCGTGGCTAAGTATAACAGCGTCTGACTGAATACACGATGGTTGTGGGTTCGATTGCCAACTCGGGGAATAATTGCATTTAAATTATTTCCGTTTACCCGTTCATGTGATAAAACGAAGGGTGGCATTGAGTACCGCCACTAAAACGGCAATGTCTCGGCTTCAGGTGAAAAGTGGAGAATGGAGTGCCTAGACACTAGTTTCTCTCTGCCTACCCTGCCTGAGCGGGAAAAAGTGTGAAGCTGAAAGAAAAACAAATTGACGTATCAAAATGTTAAAAACGATTCAAATTGTCATTCCGAAAAAAGAAGTATTATTCAGTTATTTGATTATGTTACATAAAGTTTACTAAAAATACATTAAAATAATGAAATTCCTGTCCATTTACTATTATTATTAGAAAGTTCAAGTCGTTTAAAAACACCAAATTTACGTTCAAGTTTGTCGTTCTAATTTAAGAAATGTTCTTAAGCAGCAGGGCATCAATCGTCAATGTATACGACATATATTTCCGCTACTTTAGCTAGTTCGATAATTCCAAAAATTAATATTAAATAAGTTATATGCTTATTTTGGTTTTTTCTTGTACTTTAAAGTATATCTCGTACCTTCAAATACATAATATTAATTATAAAAAATATTTGTGATTTCCGGTTTTCATCCTATTAGACACATCATTTGAATTTATAACAACTGTATACAAGACCGGCCCAATTAGATCACATTAGATTTCAAAATATATTTAAGTTCTATATAAAAAATATAACGAGTACGTTGTATTTAAGCTTTATATATACGTACATAAACAGTAAAAATAATTAAACAATAATTAAATCAATAGTGGTTACTAAAAAAAATATTTTGTGTAAGTTCTATCTCGTTGACTTTGTTTCCTGCATTTAGCAAGTTGGGCAGAGAGAATCTATTGTCAAGTCACTCTAAGCTTACATTTTACTTCTATTTTTAGATTTTCTTAAATTCTAGTCTAATTAAAAAAGGGAGAGAGGAGAGAAAGCAACGCCTGGTATACATACTAGGTTAAATTTAAACTACATTTCAGACTATTAATGGAAATTCGTATATAGTATAACAAGCGTGATTTGTATCAACAATGTTTGCATAAATTAGCTATGGATAAAATCCATTAAGACGCGGCTTTAAGAGGCTTTGACGGCTCAATCAGCCGTCAGAGGCATTCCTTGATTAATCTAATGCCTTAATGCAGATGTTTTATACCGAAAAATGTAATACGTGACGTCACAAACAAATTTAATGGGGCTTTTCCATAAGGATATATTGCGAGTAATTTGGATTGGTAAGGTTAAGCAACGTTTACTAGTGCCCTTTATAGGATGGGAGTGCATTTTTTATGCTAAGTAGATTTGAATTGCGGTTCTTATCTAAATTATCGATTTTTCGAGGACGTTAGTAAAATAATTCTCATCTCTTTTTATGTATGTTACACATACCTATATATATTTACTTATAACACTGAAGCCGTATAGAATGTTTTTATCCGGGTAGTCATAGAGAACTAAATCTCAAGACAGCACTTCTGCCAGAATTCGAGACTTTACGTTGAGTGGATGAACCCGAAGTCGCGCTTTGTCTTGTCACTAGAACGGAGGAATGAAAATAATTGAAATATAATCATTGCTCCGAGAGGAAATCGAACCCGCAACCTATCACTATTCCAGCCATAGTTCAACTGCGCCACAATGGCCTCTAATGAAATTTAATTATTATATTTACTTTACTATTGTATAGGCAAACATAATTTTCTATTTTAATAACATTTATGCATGGCGTAAATTAATTTTTAATGGAAAATCTATCAGATCAATCATTATGATGAAACTTTTCATTATTATAGAGGTAATCGTGGCACAGTGGAATAACATTGTCTGTAAGCGCGGTTGATTGTGGGCTTGATTCCAACTTGGGGGAATGAAACATTTTCATTTCTTTGTCCTGATACCTACGGCATAACGCTGCGGCTAGTTCCGCCATTCAACGGACGAGAACGGAGTACCTTGACACTAGATTCTCTTGGTTACTCTGTTATGCGGAGAAAAACGTGAAACTAAAAATAAAGAAATTATCCTTTGCTTTGGATTGGCAATATTTAAATTATTTGCACACCGTCATGACTCAGTGCACAAAATGTTTAGCTAACACTTTTTCTGAAAGAAAGACTTAAAACACTTAATATTAAAATACTCCATGGAGAACCTTTCCTGCAGCTTTACGCAATTTCCTTCTAAGAAAGATAAACAAAGAGAACAAAGTGTCAATACTCTGCATTGTCCGCTTAAATCGAGCCCACACCCATCGAGTGTGTCAGATGGTGTTCCACTGTGCCACTATGATATCACTGCTAGTTACCATGGCAACGTAAATTAATGGAAGAATGAAAAGTAAATATTTACTAACGTCAGGGTAATCTGTACTAATAGATAATAATATTGAAATAATGATATGTTGTTTTTGTTTTGGCTTTATAAATAATTTCCAGACATTAAAATTTAAATATTCCTTCCGTAGCATCCGATGTTCCATTAAGAGGAATATTACGAGATACGAGAAGGAATAACTTCCGATTTCTTTTTACCAAAATTATGCTGCCAGAGGAATGTGAAATTTTAAATTTATGTGGGGGCAGAATTGCCGTAATAGTGCATTAGGAACACATTAAATGAATAAAATAAATGTAACACGCACTTCCGTGTATTTTACGTACATTTGTGTATAAAGTGATATGTACATGTACTGATTTTATAACGATATTTAAAGTAAATAATGCCAAGTAAAAATATTATTCACAAAGTGTTTTAAAGTTTTTCTTTAAGTTTAGTAAGAAAATATTTAAAAAAAGAACACAAAAAACTAAGTGTTATTACAAAAGTTAGATAACTCGTGTTTTCTTAAGATAGTGTCTTCGCAAATTGTCGTTAATTGTCTTGTCTCGCTAGTGTTTATTTATAAGAAAATTCTTCAGTTCTCCTTCTACTAACTTGATGAATAAAGATCTTTGCAATTTTTTTACAATTTTAAAAGGTTAATGAGTGTATGAAATCATTATATAAGAAATTTAATTTTTATTAATTTTGAAACCAAATAGTTTATTAAAATCTTTAATAAAAGACTTGTCACAAAATAAATAATATTAATTTGTATAAATATATATTATGTGTGTACATTTATGGATTGAATAACATGTTCATATGTATATACAGTTATAAGAGGCCATCATGGCGCAGTGGGACAGCGTTTGAATGTAAACGCAATTGATTGTGGGTTCGATTCCCACTCGGGGGAAATGATTATACTTAAAATATTTTCCATTTCTACGCTCTGGTACCTAAGACAAAACCCGAGTTGAGTTCCGCCATTCAACATGCAATGTATCGATTTCGGACGGAAAGTTGAGAACGGATGGTCTTGACTCTATGCTCTCTCTTACACCCTGCTATGCGGGAAAATGCGTGAAGCTGTGTCTACTGTTACAAAAAAATATATAAAAACAATGAAATATACATACATATCTTATCTAATCTTGGTTTAAGATAAGATATATAAAATAAGTGTTATTAATTTTTAAAAAAAACTAGATGTTTCACCAAGAAATTAATTATGGACATCTAATATAATACGTTAAACTCTGGATGAGTTTCTACTTTGCAAGCTATTAGAATTCAATATTTTCATTTTAAAATAATTATATATTTATGTATAAAATTAAATATGTATTGTATTAAATAAACTCAAAACATGAATAAATCAAAACACTGTTCAATATAATCTACTAACATAATTTTTACAAACTATCCAAATATTTCAAGTGGAAGTTTTAAACATACCAAGGTCTAACCGTAAACTTAAAGTATCCAAACTCAGTGCCTTGAGGCGATAAACGGCTAAGCCGGTAAAAAGGAATTTCAAGATTATACAGCAGTATCAACTTGATTACAGTTTTACTTAGACAGTATTAAGGAAATTGTTAGAAAACTGATTTGAGTCATAACGGCTTGTTATAAGAATAAGCGATTGTGGCGCAGTAGGACAGGGTTTGACTGAAAACGCGATGTTTATGGGTTCGATTCGCACTCGCAGGTGTGAATATATTAAAATTATTTTCATTTCGTTTTGTTAAGGCGATATACGGGATTGAGTTACGTCATTTGTCACGGAATGTCTTAAATTTCGACGGAAACAGATGAAAAAATTATGGCTTTCGCACTAGGTTTTATACATATGCTATGTGGAAAAATACTTTAAGCTAAAAAAAGTTGAATGTCTCTTTAAAGATAGTTGGAGAGAAATAAAATCATAGCTATTATTATAGATATGTAGTATACGTGTATTGGATAATAAAAATATGAAAAAGACATATTTAGAAAACGTATAAAAATTTGAACGCAGCAGGATTTGAACCCGCGCCACTTGAAAACCCTCCAAGCGCTCTGACCGCTAAGCCATGCATTCTACCTTTTTATACGTTTTTTAAATATATCTTTTGTCAATTTCCCAAGTATGCGAAAAAACACTTTAAAAATGCTAAAAATAATAAGAATAATTTTTTTTAATATTTTTCTTAACAAATATTACGTATATATATATATATGTGTGTGTGTGTATATATGTAGCATTATTTCTTATTTTTTTTTAACTTAATATATGATGCTGAAATAAAAACATCACATAGAACTAGCATGAAAAAAGAAAACTACCACAGAAAAATCCAATAGAACATTTTATTTAAATTTCAAAAGTCACGATGTCTTTTACAAATTGAATGAAATGTATTTTTTAATTAACATAAAATAAGATATTTTAACTGGAACTTTTTGAACCAACGAGCTTTTGTGAAATGTGAAATATGTTCTCGACCAATCCCTCGTATTTAAGCTCGATATATCTCAACCTCTGTAGGTTGAGATTTCCTTACGATTATTCCATGATTTTAAAAGTTACTTCTTTAAATCTGTGGCCATCTTGGCGCAGTGGGAAAGTGTATAATTGTAAACGCGATTGGTAGTGAGGTCCACTTAGAGAAATTAGTTTATTTAATTTATTTTCATTTCTCCGCGCTCATCGCTATACTCAACACTCAATGTCTCGGAGAACACAATGAAGAACGGTAAGTCCTGACATTACGTTATCTTTGACTACGGCCGTATAAGATATACACCTGAAAGAAAACTCCCCATATTTTAAGCCTCTTAGGAAAAACTATATATATTACACTAAGAATTAAAAAAATCAGAACGACAAACAACTGTTAAATAACATTAAGACAGCTCTCCACTGAGTAACTATAGAACTTACTTAAACTAAAGTAAAATATGCATCACAGTCTATTATTTATACCGTGACAATGGCATAAACTGCGCAAATAAACAGCTCTTTAATCTAATACTGTGTGTAAGCGTGGTTAAATTTGACGCTAAAAGACGCATTGTGAAGGGCAAATACGATATGAATAGCTTTGCGCTGAAGTTGTATATGAATAGTGTCAAAATAAAAAAAACAGGAATTATGGTAGTGATTTATCACCTGTTTAATTCATTATTATGTTCATGCTTAGCGCAGAAGTTAGTAAGTTTAACTCTATCCATGTTTCAGCTATTTTATGTAAAATCTTGTTAACATTTTTTGTATGTTATTCCCCACACTAAGGAAATTGAAAATTAAATATGTAATATTGATGTACATCAATTTTTTTTGAAGTCGTATCTAAATTTGACGCAACTGTGAACCCATGCCCTCTGAGTAACCCGCCCACATCGTAGTGGACCACTGGTATTCCTCCAAGTTATTTCAGCCCGCCTTCACAAAATTTTCCTCAGCTTGAATGATACAATCACAATCTTAGATTTGGAAAAAAAAGCCATTTAAAAAAGGAGCTTATCTTAAAGAGACATTTTTTTCTGTTATCTACAGATTATTCTACGAATAATTGTTTGCAGCAGAGAATTATATTTATTAAATATTTCTTAACATTTTTCAAAGCAAATTCTCACACACTTAGGCAATTGAAAAACATTTTAAGAAAAATGTGTTAAAAAAAAATTCCAACTTCGTTCCTAAACAAATACTGTTTTATATTACACTATTCTGAATAAATTAAATAAATTTTATATTTCGTTTTCTTATACATTAATGTAATTTCCACTTCAAAACGGTATACACTTTGATGCTTGATAACAAACCTACCATTTTGTTCTCGTGCACCGTTTAATACAAATTATAATACGATTTAACAACTGTACCTGCAACACTGGTCGTAAATCTGAACACATGAATTCTTCAGACTTCGGGTTAAGTTGATATGAGATCCCTATTTGAATAAGAAGTAAATTAAATTTATCAACATATAAAAACACATACGCGAGTTCGCAATGTCTGATTGAAAACGCTATAGCCGTAGACCAATTCCCACTCGAGGGAGCTGGTAGTCATACTTGCTTCTACAACCCTTTTTTCTGCCCAGTGCCATGACATGTGAAGCATGAGTTTTACCACTCAATGAAATCATGGTAAATGGTCTAAATAAAAAAACTGACTGAAAACGTATGGTGCACGAAACGCAAAAAGCGCGGATTAACCCGGCGGTTTAGCATGACTTAGTGGTTGGCTGCTTGATGAGTTTCAAGACTGCGCAAGGGTTTCGAATCCCGCCGATTTCAAATTCGAAGCCGCGCAACTTGAGATCGTCCAAGCGCTCTGCTGGACCGCAGCTTTACGTTCTTACATCCAGCTGCGTTGAAATTCTTATACGCGTATTACAACTTATTGCTGTTTTTTTTATTTCCTATGTGTGCTATTAATACTTATAAAAAAAAAAAAGGAATATACTAACTTATCCGTTATTACATCTTCGTTTACGTGAAAATTGGCTGATATTAATGGAACATTTAGTTGCTTTTTTACAGATCCTGCGTAAGAAAGATTCAATATACCTAAAATAAGTATAAGATGGGATTAAAATTGAATTTGTTTAAATAAAATTGCGTCAACTGTCTTTTAAGTTGAACGGAAAATTGACTTAAATCCAAATAAATTATCTTTGCCTATCTCACTAAATGTAAGAGATGTCGCATAGTAGAAAGAAGTTAAAAAAAACATAACTTATACAATATAATTTTAGTAGCTCCACGCCATTTCTTTTGTCATTTTCACTCTATGTAAGACAAAACACGGCTTTGAGTTCCGCCACTTAACACGCAATATCTCCATTTCGGGCGGAAAGTGGAAAACGGAGTGTCTTGACACTAGGTTCTCTCACTACCCTGCTATGAGGTGAAAAAGTGTGAAAATACTACACCAAGTAGTAAAAGTATTTTAAATAAATAAATTGAAGACTTAAAAAGCTAATTAAAACGACTTACATATAAAAAACCATAACACAATAACCATTTTGAAGTTTGTATACTATTGACTTCTAAGTGAATTTCTTAATTAACTTCATTAGCCTTTTTTATAGTACAAGATAAGCACAGCCAATTAACTTTCAATTACGAGAGTAATCTTAAAAAAATAAAGTTACTTTTAAAACTCTTATAAACTGTTTTCTTAACAATTTAAAGTGTTATTCAAACATTTAGGAAATTGAAGAAGCTTTTTAGAAAACGTAAAAAAAATTGAATGCTTCGGGAACCAGTGTCTCTATGAATGCATGGCTTAGCGGTTAGCGCATGGGCGGTTTTCAAGATGGCGCGGCTTTGAGTCCCGCTGCGTTAAAAATTTTTATACGTTTTCAAAAAAAAATCTCTTAGAAACTGATTTTATGATATACATCATTACATTTTGTAAAATTTAGACGCCGTTGTGGTGCGATGAGTCAGCGTGTAACCTTAATTTCGAGTCGTTTTGAATTCAATACCCACACGGAGAAATAATAATAATTCAATTATTTTTAAGTCTCCGCTCTGGTGGACAAAGCGGTGGCATACGCCACTCAACACGTAGTAGAGTATCGCATTTGTTCGAATAGTGTGTAAAAACGGAGTGCTTGATTACCTCAGATTTTTTTTCCGCAAAGCAAAGTTACATCGTTATCAACTTTCAACCCAAACTTAAATATTACCCCGAATGGCAATCGTGAACTCACCACCATTTTTTACACTCAGACACTGAAACTACTACGCCACGATGATTTCTAAATGAATGTAAACTATACTTTTTAAAATAATAACGCGCTACAAAATTGTAGCATTACTATACATTTAAAACATATTTATCATATTTTCATTCAAAGAGTGTAATCACTCAAGCTAATATCTTATAATCCCTAAAATACTAATACAATTTAGAATAAAATAAAAACGAAATGTTATAACTCACTTTTATCAAATAATTCATCAATAAGCACAATGAAGGTAACAAAATTTACATCGAATTCCTTTGAAAAGAACTCCAAGTGGAAAGCAATGTGTTGCCTCGATTGTACCCGATATAAAAAAGTGGTATTACGTGGCCTGCCTTCATGCTCTTTTGACACTTGAGAATACGTTACCAATTCATCCTCAAACGAGCATAGATTTAATAAAATCTGACTCATGCTCCACCTTGGATTATGACAATTATTTGTTGAAATTGCGACAGACCATTAAATATATTATCTATTATTATATACTGCAAAATGTGTTATAAAAATTCATAAAACATTTTTTTCATTTTGAAAGTGCCATTTACATCGTTTTTGTAAAGAATAATCTTTTGAGTAGCAGAAGTTTGTCAAAAACTCTCAGCAAAAAATGCTTTTAACAGCAAAAATAGCGCGGCGTATAAACGTGTTAAAATCTTATTAGCTAGCCGGATACGTACAGCTTTAGTGCCTGTTGCCGTATGGTTTCCAAGAGGCGCAGGTTCGAATCCCGATTAGTGCTTTGTGAAATTTCATATTATACGTTCTAAAATGAACGCTTGCCGCCCACGACTTCGTCCTCGAGGGGAATCTTATAAAAAGTTACTCCTTATTACATTAGCTGCCATCTGCCAATGAAAGTCTCCATCAAATTGGGGTCCAGCCGCCCTGTAGACATGAATCAATGGATAGCATGTAAATTAACAGCTTTGGTATATGTATCGTATACATACATATTCATTAGGTAAAATGGTTATTTTAATAATACGAACAGATTAATCTAATTTTATTTATTTTGAATAGATTAGAATAGATATATTTTCGAATAGGTAAAGTTATCGAAGAAGAGTGCAAAGTAAAAACGGCAGAGTCCTAAAGAGAAAAAAAAAAATCAATCATGACTTACAAAAAATAATATAATACAAATGTAAAGTGTGCCTTGAACTCGTAAATACTGTTTTCGAAATATTTTTAAAACATGATGAGAATAACATTAGTCAGAAAGAAATAGCCATAACTAAGTTATTAAAAACTACTGCACATTTTCATATTAATTTAAATAGAAAATAATACATTTTGAAAATAAAATAATTTTATTTTCAAAAAGTAAAAGAAAAAAGAAATAATATGTTATTTTTATCGTTTTATTACCAATTTTTGTCATTATAATAAAATGAAAAGAGTATTATGTGTATTGCAAGTAACGCTAAGCCTGTATTAAGCAGAAATTTTAATTTGTTAAAAAATATGCGCTCATGCCTTTAGAAAAATCTACTTAACTTCTAAGAACTTACGAAGACAAAATAATTGAATTTAATATTATATGATATTAAATTGCAAAACTTTCGATACTACGACGAAGAGCTTTTAAAGTTCCTTATTGTAAATGTTGTTCCTTAAAGCCAAGACGCGAGGTAAAATTGCAATATATTGACACTGTTTAAAGTTTAATTACAAATTTAATAATATGAACTTTATAATAATTGAATAGAAAACAATCTAAAAGAGTTGCGTGTCGGTTAGAGGTAGGAGGATATCTGGGTTGACCTTCGTCATCGCAGCATTCATGATACTCTGATGATGATGATGAGAAAGGCCATGTATGAAGAGATTGATGACTGACCGAGGCGAAAGAAGTATGCAGGGACCGTAGCGTTTTGCTCTCCGTTCTCTCTGACCCATCCCTAGAGATAAAGCAAGTTGATAAAAAAATGTGTTTAACCTTAATATTTTAGCTGGTGGCTGTATTATCAATTATCAATTGAATCATTCAAATAATTTCCACAAAAAATAAAAGAAAAATCTTCAATTTTTATTACTGTCATTTTTGTATGAATATATTTAAGTTTTAGATAAGTTATCTTCATTCTTGGTTCACGAATTTGTTTTTGTAATAATTAAATAACACAATCACTATTCATCATTAGCATAGACTAGGACGCCCTCCAGCTAGGTGAAGTGACGTCATAGCTGCAGCGCAAAGTGGCTGCCAAGGGTTGGGAGCGAAGAGTTAAAGATCGATGATGATGACAGTCATTACAGCAATATATTGAAGATGCCATAAGGGCACAGTGGGGCCATTTTTGACTGGTATATAATGGGCGATAGTTGTGGGTTCGATTCACACTAGCAAGCTTTTTTGCAAGTATCTAAAACTTAGGTGAATTTTGGAAAACTCAAAGTCCCAATACTATGCTTAAAAGTGAAAAAATATATTTAAATTATATAATTAAAATTTGACCAGAAATACATAACACTCTACTATATAAATCTAAATGATGAAATACGAAAGCAACGTATAGAAAGTATGGAAACATATATAAATTCTAAAACTTTATTTCTGCAGCCTTTGAATGAAGCGTCGAACATTTATCTCAATCCATTGAGTTGGGAACATCCCGAAGGTTGATCGATCGAATGAGGGAGCGATTTATAATAAAACGGAACAGGCATTTGGTAACTGTGTGACACACGGTCTTAGCTTTTGATGAATATATTATATATCTAAAGGTTTTTTATTATGGCTTAATATTTATGACTCAATTGAAGTCCATCGTGGCGCAGTGATGCGTTTTATTTTAAAAGTGAGTGGTTGTGGTTTTGATTCCCACTCGCTGGAATACTTTAATAATATAGGGGGATTTTATTTAAATTATTTCACTGTTTCACTCTGGTGAGAAGGCAAAGCACATGCGGTTTCTGGTAGAAAGTGCGGAATGGAATGTCTTGGAAGGTTCTCTCTGACTACTATGCTTTGCAGGAAAAATCATAAAGCTGTATAATAATTAAATATATGAATTTTATATAATATGATGTATTATTAATATATGCATGTATGTATTTATATTATATTTGTTATTTATTGTAACTATTAAATATTATTATTATTTATAACAATCATTACAAATAATAGTTCTCTACAAACTCTACTGGGTCGAACACTACTAGGTTCAAAATTAGTGTATTTCAACCATATTGATCTTCAGTCGTTATCAGTAATCAAATCAACATCCTTACATGTACATTTTTAATTCTATAATTCTACTCAACCGTGTGTTGTATGTAGAAATATTTGAAGAAATATGACGGCAAGGGGCGTTGATGCAAACGCTATTTTTCACGGCAATAATTTTATATAAAAGATTGATTACGCCTTGAAGAAGTGTTCGTGTGCTTTTCAGAAAAGTTATTGGAATAAGATGAAAAAATGCAAGACATATATTTCTTTGTACAGTAATTTGAGGCTTGGGCAATATAATTAAACTTATTTACAAAACAATAGTTTCCAATACAGTGGGATTTTTATAGGAATTCAAAATTAAATTCAATTAAAAAAATATTTATTACCGTTTTTCACACAAACAATACAATTAGATTTTTTTTTTTTTTTTTTTTTTTTTTTTTTTTTTTTTTTTTTTTTTTTTTTTTTTTTTTTTTTTTTTTTTTTTTTTTTTTTTTTTTTTTTTTTTTTTTTTTATATATATATAACAATAACGGTTACATTACTAAATGACCGACTGACAGACAACGCACAGCCATAAATACTAGGTGTCAGAATTCGAAATTAAGTTATATTTCTATCCCACACCCATCGTCTCATATGTCTCATATGCAGGCAGGCGACCCCACAATACGCTAACAATTAATCCATCCATACAACACTTTAAAACAAACACGCTATAAAGGCGTACGTTTAATCTATCCACACATTATTCACTGTCTAAGCTCGCCTCAACTAAATGCCACGTATTTTTCCCGCGTGTACGGAACACACATTGTTAATCATCATTAAGTACCCTTTATCCGAAATGCCTTATGTTTTTTGCGGTAATCTCCTTTTTACATCGCTGACCTATCAAGGAGTGGGTTTGGTGGGACCATTAATCGTTATATCGCTGTAATGTTATTACTTAACACTTCATTAGCTTGCAGTGATCAATTAAAAACTGTATAATGTTCATATTTGGACACTGTATGACACTAAATTAACTTTTTTTTTTTTTTTCAAGTATAACAATAATAATATTAGTGAAAAGTCGCCCAAATTAGAAGTAAAGTATTATATTTTTGAAATTGATAATTGTAGTATGTGCTATACATCCCCCGAGCTCCGCCAGGTTCATGGGAAAGATTGTGTCCCTGTGCCCCGGAAGCATGGGTGGTGGAGGAGAGCACTGTGAGGTTTTGACGTGGTAAAACGGATTCGGCCCATATCTGCTGGTCCAGAGTCCCACATGGGCCCGCGTCCTCGAGTCCCCAATCGGGTGGGTATCCGTAAAGGATTTCATGTAAACAAAAGGCCATCTTCGAGCTGTGGATCTGTGTCTGACTGTAAAAACCATGGTTGTGAGTTCGATACACATTGAAAAACATGATTACCATATTTAGCTTTTATTTTTAATTTCCTGCACTGGTAATGCGCGCAGCTCTAAGTTCTGCCATTTAACGCAAATGTCCCTCGAATGCCATCAGGAAAAAGTGGAGGACGCGTCGAAAATAGGTTCTCTTCACCTATCCTAGTCTCAAGATTAATCCCGTATAGGCTATATTAGACTAAGTCAAACGAAGTGCGGTAATAAATTCCAGCTATTTACAATCAGGTTTCTTACGTTTTTTTCAAACATCATGATGCAGAAGGAGAGGAACCATTCGATATCTAGATATTGCGTTGAGTGGTGGAGCTCAATGAAAATGATTTCCATAAAAATTCCTCTGAGCGGTATAAACCCTCCCACACAACCAATCGCGTTTAATTACCCACTGACGGACATATAGACAAAAGTTTTATTAAAATAAGTTTTTTATTTATTTGGATATGTATGAAGTATAGCAGTGGTACTAGAGAAAACCCTTACCGTCAAACTTCACTACATATCCTTTATCCGCCCATAATCGTGTAGAAAATACAAGGGAAGAGAACGAAAACATTTTACATATAATCATTCCCTCAGGAACTGAACCTAATGAAAATCACGTGTACAGTAGTCAAACCTGTCCCACTGCGCCATGCGATAGCCTTCATGCTTACATATTATTATTATTTATTTTTAAATTCCATAACTTCCTCATTAGTGCCTGTATGCCCGTCATGCAAAAGCGCGGAAACCATGTACATAAAAAATATTACACAAAGAGAAAATTAAAAATATAAATTTTCTGAGGAAAAATTATTATTCCGCATAGTCTATTAAAGAGAGTACTTTTTTGTTGCTTGAGAACGTGGCCATAAATAAACGTCAGCCTAACGTACTGTATATATTCCTTTTGTGTAATAGATAAATGCATAGTATATAAAGAAGTCTTTATAAGTACTTCTAATATATAAACAAAAACTACTAAGAATGTACTCTATATTCTCTATATATTTTCCGGTTTCCAGAAATGCAAAGGCGAGGGGCCTTCGCATTCCTTTCATCCAGTTCTAGTAATTGGTAAAATGACCAATAGATCTTAGCTTTGCTAAATGCCCTTCATAAATCCTTTATGTTCAAATTACATTTCTTGCCAAGCCTCGTAATTATAGCCAGTACAAAATAATTTATACCATAATTATTATATTTAGTGGAAATTTGTTATATTACTCGTACTTTTAGGCTTGTAAATTATAATTAAGTGGAACTATTAATTTTAAAAGGACGAGTTACGAACTCTATACTTTTATTCCTAGGACGTAATAGAGTTGAACGAACTCGGCACATTTACGGCTACTTATAGGAATAACGTAGATTCAAATTATTTTCAAATTTGAAAGGAAAAATTCAAATTTAAGCAGGGTAGGCTGAGTGTCAAGACAATCCGTTCTACACTTTCCGGCCAAATTCGAGACCGTGTGTATTGAGTGGCGAGACTCAACGCCACACTTTGTCTTTTTCACATTCAACAATTCCTTTTTTTTTATCAAAATGGGCTAAAGTGTGGGGGGAGGGGAGGTTCAAGCGAAGAGGGTGCTCTGTCTCTGCAAAATGCAAGCACTACATGGCTGCTTGAGTGGGGGTCAACGCAAGGGCGCACCCTGCGGGGCTAGGACCTCGGTTTGCACCGTCGAACGACGAGCCAGCCTGAACATGAAGACTATTACTAGACTGTTACCATTAAATTGGTACAGTACAGAAGCAACATTAAGTATCACATTAATTATTAAGTACATATACCTACACCCAAATACATACACACATGCACAAGCACACACATGCACAAGCACACAAATATACAAACAGACAAATACACTTTGCCCTTTGTTTATATTTAAAAATTGCTTATTTTATGTATTGTAATCATTTTAAGATATTGTAAATATTTATTTCTTTAAATGTATGAAGTGTTATGGAAGAGCAGGGACTCCAGACACAAGTACTAGTATTATACTAGTAACTTACTAGGCCTTGTTTTGTATTATTACAAGGCCTTAGCCTTACTTCGTATGTAACTAATGAAAATGTGAAACTGAAATATATATTTTTATTTTTTTATAATTGGAATCTAATTCTGAGGGAGCCGTCCCTAAACGCAATAAGATTGACTTCGCCATCGAATCCATCGACGGCGGTGTAAGTGTCGTATATGAGTAGTTGTGCCTACCCACATACTTAGCGTTCAAGACCGTAATGGCGTGTTCGGGGCTTAAATTGGTTTAACAGTTTTAACTACACTTTATTCTATATTTATCTGCCTATATTATACCTGCGGTAAAAATCACTTTATTAATATGCCTTTAAAACATATTTTTCATGTTCATGGAAATTTCCAAAATAAAGTCCTATTTATAAAATATATTAGAGAACGTATGTAAAATCATCTTTATTTTTGATATTTATAACATTTTCGAAAATTGGGAGTACTTACAGATTTTTAAAAGATTTAAATTATAAGCTAGTATGGCTTAAAAGGCGAAAACATAAAAATCTCTCTGTCTCTCTCTCTCTCTCCCTCGTTCTCCCTCATCCTATATCAATATTCCCAAATAAACATTAGCTATATTGACATACCTACATAGTATGACTAAGTTAAAATTTAATAAACCAAGTAAACTGATTTAAAACACTTTGGTAAATAAAACTCATGCATTAACGAAAATTGAAAACGAAATTCCCAACATGTTTCGTTATTATGTAGCATTGCGAATGAAATGGAAACGTGCAAGTTTGCTCAATCCGCTGCTAACTCCAAGACAGGCTATCAAAATTCAGTTTACACGGCGCCACCGAAAGTCTGAAACTAACAAAATTGCAATTAGAACAGAAACTACTTACTTGTATATACATAATGTTAAGTGTTATTTACACGTTTAGTAAATTAAAAAAAAACCGTTGAAATTGGACGCAGAGGGATCTGAACCCACGCCTCTTGAGAATCGTCCAAGCGCTCTGACCTCTAAGCAATGCGTTTTCGTTTGGTATTATATTTTGTTATTATATAACAAAATATAGTATATTTTTTATTATATGATTATACTAATATATAAAAGGAAACAACGCTAGACCCCTTTTTGCGATTTTGCTCAGTTTCTCATCTTAGGAGAAACTCATTTGCCAAATAATAGTAGTGTCCATTATTCCCGCATAGAAGGGAAGGTGGAGAGATATCAGTGTCAAGACTCAGTGTTGTCCACTAATATAGAATTTTAATAGTTTAAGTCACAAACTAGATTGGGATGATTTAAATAATGTCATAGCAAACCTAATGTATTTTGAAGCAATAAAAAGATCTGATTTCTATATTATTTTATAGATTTTAATAATTGAAGTATAAAACTTTGTGAGTACAGACAAAAAAAATAGGCTTAACCTGCATTTTAGAATTTCTTTAATAGCGCTCTTAAACACCCTTTCATATCCATACAGAACTTTTTAGCTTAGTACAAAATATATGTTATAAAAAAGGTTATTATGCAAGAGTGACTTTAAAATTTTGAAATTAATGATTGATAATGGCAATAGAGACCGACTTTTCTTAATTCTCCACTCGACACGCTGTCTCGAATTCAGGTGGAAAATGGAGACCGGACTGTCTTGACACTAGATTCTTTTTAACGACTATGCGACACAAACGTGAAGCTGTAAATCTTAAGATTTTAAATGCACAAGTTCTCTATATTGCCATGATGGGGAGAACGAAGTGAACTCTTGCTATTTTTAAAACAACAAAACTCTCTTTCCAATACATCTTTCGAAAACATATGACATACTTTAAAAGATAAAAAGACTTAATATATATACTTTTTAATTGTTATAATATTACACTTGGTTTATAATATCCAATTTTACAATTAAATACAGAATATCTAAAAAACTGAAACGGTTTGAGCCGATATTACATTATATGTACGTTTCAAGCGATAATTAGACAAAATTAATCATAAGAAATACACTTTAAAAACCACACAAATTAAAAATAAAACAATTGATTTAAGTTTCTTCTCCAGTTAGGCCACTTTCACTACGATAGGCAAATTTTATGAGTTCTTTGATCGTCTGGCAACCGATGGGTTTTGATTAGACTATCGAATACAGTTTCGGTAAAACCTTTATAGACTGGTGTCTATTGAGTTTTTGAATACAAATGATAACGGCGATAGATATTGTGTAAATCTTTTGTCAATTCTAAATAATAGGCACTAAACCCAACATCTTCTTTAAAACATTATTGCGATTGAACAATTAAGTTGAATGACTTATTGAAGTGAACGTTTGTCTCAGAACTTAAGACTGACAGGTATCATTTTTGTCTTATTTTTAATAGGCGTCTGTTTTATCGATCTGATTGAATAAATTGGATGGAAGTCTGAATTCATCAATATACTCGTATGTAGATACGTTATAATAAAAATTTGGACGTTGCTATTTTTGTAATATATTTTACGACTAGCGACCCGCTCGCGGCTTCGCCTGTGCAAACTATATACCTTAAGATAGACAATGAAACCTACCCTCTTGTAAAATGTAAAATGATTGCTTTCTCTTATATTGTTTCTCTTATATTAATAAATGCTCCCAATCATATATATATTTTCTATATATATCGTCCATGTACATATAGCGATCAGTTACTTTTTATTATCAGATATATTTTTAATTATATTTTTAATACACTATAGAAATAAAAAAAAAAACTTCCATCGTACCAACTTTGTACAAAACAGTGAAATTATATGCAATATTATTGTATTGCAATAGAATAATTATTAAGGGTTCAAAATGGTGAACAAAAACCATGGAACTCGCGTCATCGTCAGCGAACGCATCATCTCGAATATCATTTTATAATATGTTGATAGTTTGAATTTAAATACACGAAATTTTAAATTTCAATACTGCAGTTCTATGTTATAAGTTTTCACTTCTATCAACTGTTTTGACAATTAATATATTACGAGCTAAATATACCGTATACTAGAGAAAATTAATTGAACTCAGTTAAATTGCCAGTTACTTTGTGGTGTTAAATTGGAAGTGCTACGGCACAAGTTTGAGAAACTTTTTAAGATTTTGGTAGTTTGCCAGACGGTGACCATAACTTATAGAAGTAATACCATTAGTGATTTAAACTATAGTAATTCAGTTTTATACATATTTGTCTATGTCAAGTTCGGATCCAGCATTGTGGGGACGATGAGGTAGCTGACAACCCAAACTGACTTGTGACGTCATATTTTTTGATTTTTTTATAATTATTTATATAAGGTTTTAAATTAAATAGAAAAATAACTGGTGTGAGTATCCCAATTGTAAATGTCTTCGTATTCATAGTCTAGCTCTAATTTGGGCGACTTTAAGATTTATTTTCTACCACAACCTTTTATGAGGGCTGGATCTGTTTAATCTATATGTATAATAAGTTTGATATTTTTTCGTACCACACTGACAGTATTGCATGAATTTAGACATTTATTTATTTGAAATATTACATAATTTATATAAAATATCATGATATATATATTTTGAAAACCTACAAAAGTTTGAACGTGGCGTGACTCAAACACGTACCTTTTGGAAACCATCCAAGCGCTGTGACCTAAGCCATACACGTTCTGTATCGAGCTAGGTATAGAGTGTCTCACATTTATTTAAACACGTAGAATGTAATAATAACAAAGATACATTGTGAACGAATAAGAATTAAAACTTAGCCTTACCTTACTTAGCCCCTTGGCTGTCAAGGCAGGCGCTTGGGCTGGCGGTTTCAAGAGGAGCGCCACGTCCCAGTATCGCTGCGTTAAATTTTTCATAGGTTTTCTTAGTGTTGTTTATATCCTAAGTATGAATTACAGTTTAAAAATATTCAAAATATTTTGCGCTTTGTACAAGTTCTACTTCTGTCCCCTAGCCCCTAGCATAAAGTAAGAATATTTTAAGAGAAAAGTTTTACTGCCCATTTATATACGTATTATCCATAACTTTAACAATATACATAAAAGTTCTGTTACTCACAGAGGAGATAAGTAGGCACAGCTTCTAAAACTAGCTTTGAGATTGACAAATCTTGGACAGCAATAAGTTTTATACTTAAGACTAAGAAGCAACAAATAGATTGTCCTCCCAACACCCACCACCACCCACGAAGATGCGGGCGACAACTCGTTTCCAATTAAATTATGATTTTATATATTTTTAATTACCAATACGGTAAATCGATAACAAGTATCTTTCTTAATAGCTCCATCATTTGAGAGAGCTTTTCATTTGCTTTCAAAACTTTTTATTAACATTAAGTTACATATCGTTTAACTTGTGTTTCATGTAATAATTTATTTTATTGTATGAAATATTTTTGAGATAGTCATTTTGATATATACGAGTATATATAACTTGAATTTAACTTGGTACCAATAAGTATAAGCCTTTGATAGAAACCGAAGCCTTAAGTAAATAAATTTCAGCACATAAGACAACCTAAAAGGAAGTCAAAACACTCATTCTCCAGTTTCTGCCCAGTAGAGACGTGTGTGTTGAGTGACAAGATGAGTTTGAAGCTATGAAATATTTTGATATATATAAAATATTTCAATATCATGAAAATTCTTTTGTTAGTTTCCTTTTAGATACTTACAAGAATAAGTCATATTTCTCACGCAAACATTCAGTGCCCTGTCCGCAAGTATTTGAAGTTACCAAGAAGGCTAGGTGGTTTTTGCCAGACGCTAGCTGTAATTACTATAGTAATAATATCTAACTAAGGATCCAAATTTTTAAGTTTTATATAAAATTTAAGGCATCACAGTTTACTCAGCTTTTACGGTTTTCCAGCGTTAGAGATAACCCTAGTGTCAACACACTCCGTTGCTGCTTTTAAAAGCTCAAGATTAGGAACATTGTGTTATTGGAACTCAATACGGCGATATGTCCACCAGAGCGGAGAAATGAGAATAATTAAATTTATGATCATTCTGAGTGGGGGAATCGGACCCACAACCCATCGCGAGTTCAGGATCAGACGCTGTATTACTGCACAGGTAGCGGTAAATAAATTAAATAATACTATAAAATGTGATTTTAATAAAATTATATAGTCGTTTTAAACTTCACTGCGCAGTGGCTAATCTTACAATAAAATGGAAGGTCTCAAAGATTTTTTGTTATATATTAATATTTAATAATGTAAGGATATATTTTTAGTTTTTTAAATTTGGCATCTTAAATCTAATACTTAAAAGCTATCATAATAATATGACTATTGCAATTTGCATGTCTAAGAAAATTCTTATAAAAATATTCACCGATCTGGTCAAGAATATTCTTGCAGTTAAGGAGTACTTTACTAGCTCCTAAGTAAGGAAGGTACGTGAAAATAATTTAAGACATTTTATTATGTAACTACAATAATTTCTAAATAAAGCTGTGTTCCGCGCAAAAAAATAACAACAAAACCCTCATATCCTTGGGTTTTACGAGTTTTAGTAATAACACTAACCCAAACCCAAGCAAAATATTAAGAAATCTTGAAATTGCAGAGAAGTAATGGGAATGGCGAACGAAAGAAGAACATAAAACGCATTCCGTTACAGATATATTCAATTTAATATTCTTAAGAAACAATATGTAAAAAAGTTTAAAAAGGTAATGTATAATAATATATGTACATATACACATTTATATGGTGATGGCAGTCTTTACACCAAAATTGTAACTAGTCAATATTGTTACTTATATATTTATCTTGATGTAATAAAGAGTAAAATAATAATAATAATAATTAAAACAAAACACTCTTTCCAACTCAATTTCAAGAAGAATTTTTCGATCTCTAATGAGGGGAACAATTGTTTTAAACATTTTTTAAACTGTTAATCACACACTAATGGACGGTTTCCAAGAGGCGCGGGTTTGAATCCCGCTGCGTTCCAAGTTTTATACGTTTTCTAAAAATATATTTTTCAATTTCCTAAGCGGGGAACAATTATTTTTAATTTATTTTCATTTAAATGCTCGTAAATAAAGCATGTCGTTGATTATAACTTCTTAGTCACGCAATGTCACGAATTCGGTCGAAAATTATACGACGAAGTGCTTAGACACTAGTTTCACTTTGCCTTTGCTACCTTGTAAAATAAATTGTGAAGCTAAAAGTTCTCACAAGTGCGTATCGAACCCTCAATCTATACGTTTTCGCTACGATTATCTCAGACATTTCACTTTAATAAACGAAATATGCAATGCAATGAGAGAAAAATTTATAAAAAAATCATATAATTCATTCGCCAATTAGTGCTTTCATTCGTTTGTGCAGCATTTCAGATTTTAAATGAATATTTTCAGAATTCCTTTGACTTTTGCGCGAAAAAATATCGTCTTAATAATGGCTATTAAACGCACACCACTATCTTCATTTATATCTGCAAAGGGCATATAGCCGTTGTAGGTGATTACTACATAACCATTTGGTACACTGTCTTGTTATATTTTATTTAGCTCGGAAATTCTTGGATAAGAATACTTAGAATAATAATACTTTTGCGGGCTAGCATAGTTATTTTTAATTTTTAGCTTTACGCATTTCTCTCAAATACCAAGGAAATGAGATTGATTCTAGTGTTAAAGCAGTCCGATCCCCACATTCGGCTTTCCTCCTATTAAGTGAAATTGGACGTTAGGTGGAACCTGATGCTACGATTTTTCTTACGAAACTGGGAAAATAATAATACTTCATTGAGTTGATTCTACTAGTAGACAAAACACAACCAGTGCCTATTTTTTAATTTTAGAAAGAAATCTTTTATCCATATCCTTTTCTTGTTCCATACATTTGATATATATCATATACGGACAAGAAATTGATAATTTAAACATTTTAATTTTCAACTGCATCCTTATTCCAGTACGTTATTTTTCTCCTTTTTACATTTTATTTAGAGTATTTACGAACTCATTTGTTAATCGATAATTACCTTAAAATATACACATACAATAAATAAATTCACTCAAAAGCTTCATTCACTAAAGAACTGACTAACTATTTGGTACGTAACGAGGTTTAGTTAGATGCATTCCAAAAAAAAAAAAATGTATCTAATATAACATAAATCACAATTTCAAGAAAAACGAAGCGTTAACCAATTGTTATAATACTATATATATAATAAATTTACTAAATCAAAACAGGCGAACCTTTAAGAAATTAGCACTTTGATTAAAAATACAATATTTAGGATAACAAGTGTTTACACAAATTCATTACGCAGATGTCCAGAATACCAAATACAGGCTAAAACATTGTTAATTCGACGGAATTGTATAAGATGGCGCAACCCCGCAATGCGACGGAGTCTATCCAGTGACGATTTACAAGATTTACTTTAAAAGATTGGCAAGATTTCCTTTAATTACATACTTTTTGTACTCAGTTTCACGCTTTTTCTGGCTAACCGGGGTAAACAGAGAGAACCTAGTGTCAAAACACTCCGATCTCCACTTTCCACCTGAATTCGAGACATTGCGTGTCGAGTGGCGGACCTCAATGCCACGCTTTGTCTTCTTCACGAGAGCAGAGCAATGAAATAGTTTAAAACAAAACAAAAGTATATACAAAGCGAGTAAATACAAGAAGCGATTTCTTCCAGGCATAGGAAATAGTAAATTAAGAATGGGATAGTGTAAACAAAAGCAACAAAATCAATAAATTAATCTTAAGATGTCTGTCTTGAGTTATATACATTTAATAGAACCAATTTTTTTTTCTGTTTGTTTGTTTGTTTGTGCACGCTAATCTCAGAAACGGTTGCAATGCAATTTTGATTCTATTGTGATAAGCGTCCATTAACATTTAGTGTTTATTTAATTTCAACCGGTTACAATAAAACAGTTACAGCCATTTAAATGATAAATTTAAGCAAAGTTTATGATTTAAGTAAGAACGCGGGCGGTCGTAAGTACGAAATAGTTCAGTCATTTAGTTTACGCAGGCGAAGCCGCGAGCGTGTCGCTGGTTATGATATATATCTCAAGATATCACATGAACGTTTTTATTGGTAGTAGACATTATATTGCATAATTTAAAATATGGAAATTTAATTTTTTTTTTCCTTAGACCTTCACGTAGTGACACAACCTTAACTGTTGAGACATTTCTCCGCTTTTAATTTGACGGTGGTTTCAGATACACTGCATTTTGGATAGCAGAATCGTAAGCTACACGTAAACTAGCCTCACGAGAAAAAAGAAAATATTTTTATTCAAATATTACCTCCAATGTGGTCGAACCCACTACCATCTCGTGTTACATACACGAAATGGTTGTGGGACGTCCTTTTAATTACTATTCAAGGGGCTCAGTGAAGTTATAAGGTTATATATTTAGCGTTTACTGTAGCTTCATGCATCATATTATAGCCTCGTGGGCAAAGACAAGAGCTTAGTTCTAAGTTAATGTAGGATATTACAGTTTTTTTCCACCAGGAGTCACGGAAGACTGGTCCCGTGGTCCTGGTCAGTGGCGGTCGAGGTGGAGCGCCGTGAGGTTTTAGTGGGTATATGAATGGCCTATATCTACGAGTCCGGAGTCCTACAAAAGCGCGTCCGAGTCCCAAGTCCGGGCGGGTATCCGTAACGGATTTCCCCACGATAAAAAATATATATTACAGTTTTTTTTTCGCGCATAGCGGGGTAGTCTGAGAGAACCTAGTGTTAATGTACTTACCGCCCGAAATTGAGACATTGCGTGTTAAGTGGCGGGACTCAACGCCACGTTTTGTCTTATGTACCAGAGCGGACAAATGAAAATATAATCATGGCCGAGTTTCATCAGAGTTCCATCCGAGTAGGAATCGAACACAGAACTAAAAGCTTTTGCAAACTACGCCACGATTGCGTCTTGATGGAGTATATGGTATATTGTATTGTGATTACCGTCCTCTATTAGGCAAATTAATTTCTAAATGCTATGTCTATTATTGCCGTCTCCAATATTGAAATGAATAGTTTACCGGAAGTTTGAAAGGCTTTTAGTTTAGTCTCGTGATTTTATAAAATCATCTATACATGCAAATAAATAAAATATAAGTGTCTGTTTGCAATACTAAAATAAGTGATTTTTACTAAATGCATACGTTTACCAATATAATATTTTTTGCAATTTTTGTCGGTCTATCTGTTTGTCCGGCTAATACTTGGATCGGCTGGACCGATTTTGAAAAAACTTTCACTGGCATATACTAACTTAGTCTACTTTCATTTTAGAATTCCACGTGGATGAAGTCGTGGGCATAACTAGTTTATTATAAAAACTCTAATCGTTATACTATTAAAGTAAGATCTAATTAAAATATTACCTGTAGAGTCTGTAAGTTTTACACAATAAAAAGCACTGGAAAAGACTCGTAAAAAGGGCGAAATGCTTAAATAAATCATTTAAAAGAATAACCAGGAACTCCGCGACTCAGCCCAGTTTATAACTTGTGTAATTGAAATTTTTATGAAGTTTCTTCGTACATTAAAACTGCTTAACTACTTGAACTCACTAACTTCTACAGTAGTATATGCTGAAATTTATCTAATTCTTTATAGTTTTATTTTACCGTGCGCTTGGACTACTGAAATATTGTCGTAGTATAATATTTATTTTAATTAGTTTTATGTATTATCCACACAGTATAAGAATGGTATTTTAAAAATGTAAAAAGTTAAACGTCAGGTTTCGAACCAGCGCTTCTTGGAGACAGTCCGAGCACACTAGCCATATGAGCTATACGTTCTTTTAACGCTAAGTCAAAACTCGTATACGCTTGTTACACCTTTTGTTCCAAGGGACTTTATATGTTATTCTGAAAAATGTGTTACATTTATTTTTTTTAATAAAATTACATATCTTAAGAATAGTAGGTTTCGGACTTCTTAGGATCGTTCTAAGCGCTTTATTAGTTAGGTTAACTTTTTGCAATTGTTTCAAAGAAGTTTCTGTATCGTAGTTACAACTTTTTTTTCTTCTATAATTAATTTAGTTTCGCTATATGTTAATATGAAATGCTACTTACTCAATAAATTTATAATATTAAAACCCCATACTAACAAAAACCTTAAAATCAACCGTTTTTGTTAGTATGGGGTTTTTTATATCAGCTTAACGATACATTTAATGTTGGTAATAGTCTGCAACGCATTACTTACATGTTGTTCGTGTAATGAGATCAACATTGATATAACCCACCCATTCACCCATTTTTTCGCACATACAGACATAGACATTTTTTTTAAGGTAGACAGAGAGAACCTAGTGTACAGACACTCCGTTCTCCTTATTATTAAACCAATCAAGTTTCTACATATAACAGATCATTTATAAATACCACATTTTACGTTACATTTTTTTATGCAAACGCTACCCAAAGCTCTTGGGCTAAATATGAACAGGTTACCATGTTTAGAATGTGAAACTTTGTTGTTTAGTTTCCAACAATAAATGCACTTCAGTTTGTTTAAAGTATAGAAAACTAGAGCATAATGCCTAACCTGATTTAAGCTTTTCCTTTTGTATTATACCGGTATATTTCACATACATTATTTTAATATAGGATAGTTGTCCACTTTTTCCACATAGCAGGATAGGCAGAGAGAACCTAATATAAAGGCACTCCGTTCTGTGGTTACTAGTGAAATTAAGACATTGCGTGCTGAGTGTCAAAACTTTAAACTGCCACGCTTTCTCTTGAAAGAGTTCAAAGATTACATTGACAAATCGCATAGCTTAACGAGCAGAGCGCTTGGACGGTTTCCAAGAGGCGCGGGTTCGAATCCTTGCGTTCAAGTTTTTATACCTAAAAATATGTTTTTCAATTGCTTAAGTGTGTAATGAACACTTTAAAAAATTTTTAAAAATGATTAAACTAATTTAAATATAATCATTCATACGCGTGAGAATCGAATTCACAACTAATTGTGTTTACAGTCAGACGCTGTTCCACTACGTGAAGATGGCCTCTGCATATATATGAGTTTATATTGAGGACCGTGATTTAGAGCCTTCTGTGGTAACCGTCCCAGTGTCCGTTCAACGTCCGTTCTTCTAGCCAATGAAACCATACGGTTATATCTAACTACGTCGAATTTCTTATATGCTTGTTACAAATTTGTTTGAAAAAGGTTCAAATTCTACTGTGGTGATTTTTTAATACTTTTATAAATTACTTTTATGCTTAGTTTGAATAACTCTTTTAATATGACATTACTTACTCTCAAGTTTCTAAAATTTTTAATTTATTATAAATTTTATTTCAATTTTGTATTAGCGTAGTGAGTCGCGTATCTTAATATTTGAGTTAGTCTAAAAATACCTAAAACTATAATTAATATTTTAGTTTAACTGACTAATTTATTATAGCATTAATGTTTTATACAAATATATCATATTCCCGGTCTTTAAATTAAAAGTCGGTAACACTTACATATATATTATTATACCATCAACCTAAAATCGCAATTGATTTGTTTGGTCACCTTCCTTTATTGGCCATGTACATTTTACACGAGCAGGTTTCGAATTCAAGACCACCGCTCACCATCAGCGGTCTCTAATTAAAAAAAAAGCCGTTCATAATAGTGCTGAGCCATTAAAACAAATTCACGCTCCTTATTCCGAAATACGTTTCCTTTATACAAAATCCTAAAGCACGAAGGGTTAATCTTCCTGTGCAGAAACGTGCTTTTTCTTGGCTTGTTCCGGAGGCACTTAGAACTTTAACGGGCAGACGTAAATACTCGTTGGAACTGAACAGTACAGGTGAGAATATGCTGAATATGCATATGCATCTATACATATAATAAAAATGTAACTGATCGGTGTCTGTACATGGAAGATATATGAAATAAGTTATTGGGGGCATTTATCAATGTAATGAAATCCAAAATAATTATATTTAATTTTCTTTTCTGCTTGCCTATTTGTCTGTTAGACTCATCTAAAGACCTGTTAATGACGACCTAAGACTAATTTTTAAAAATCGAATTTTTCATTGTTTTTTCTCGAACTTCGCTTAGTTTTGCTACGCTTATTAAAATAAATTTTATTTTGTATTAGTAAATTTTAACTGTGCCACAATGGTTTCCAGAGTAATTAAACTAAACTTTCTAATAATACATTTCAAACATTTTTATAATGTAATTGTTTTAAAATATGAAGGCTTTTTTTATTACCTACATTTTTTTTTCAATTTACTTGGTATTAGAACTAAAATTTCGATATTGTATTATCCCATAGCCCATATTTTCTGAGCACACGAGGTGACGTGAACTAACAAAGGCTTGGACTGTATTGTGAATTCTAATTAAAAAGTTTCATGGTCAATTAGAGGGTTAAATTCGGCCCTTCCCCAGAGTTTTAGGTAAGGTAATCTCATTCAAATACAAAATCCACAGATTTTAATAGTGAAAATGTTAATTTATTTAACTATTAATTTGTATTATATTGTTATTAATTTGGGTGACATCATTTATTTAATTTGTCATTTGTATTGAAATAAGTATCGCCTTTATATATTATTATATTCTACTATTTAAACACAAAAATTTATCAATCGTTCAATTGAATCGGTAATTTTTTTTCAATTTAGTGTCTAGACACTCCGTTCTCCACTCATTGCTCCTTTATTTTCTTCTATCTTATAATTAGATTTTATATAGCAAAATCTAAATACACTTGTACCCCATGTAAAACTTCTTGCATATTTATGTCATTATTTTCAATATTCAATTACAAATTAAAACACGCTAAGTGTCGCAGAAGAAATAATATTTTATTACTTTTATTTTCTCTGGTCTAGTTCGACAAATCGCGGTGTTGAGCTACGCCGCTCAAAATTGAGAAGAAAATGAATAACAATAGGTTATATTGTTATATGTAATTGACACATAACCACCTAAGTTTCTCTAAAGTTTTCTATAGTGAATTTAAATCGACGACTGCGCTAGATAGACACTTATAGTCTCATACCATATATCTAACAACAAACTATTTTTAAATAACTGTAATATGACCGCATTACATTAATAATTGTATTTTCCTTTTTGAACATTGATTCTTTAATTTGATAGGCGTCGAATCAGTTGTATATAGAATAAAAAAATACATGTTAATGTCTAAAGAAACGGTACTAAACCTAAAAACTGAATAAACCCGCAACAGGAATTGAACTTTATATCCTATTTTTTAAATAATATCTTCTACAAACATACTATAATGACGTTTGCCTTAAAAACAGTACGTAAAAATAATAAATCACTTTTCGGGTATAAATTAAGTCTACACCACACAAAGTAATAAAGCAAACTGTTAAAGCAAAACTGAGAAATTTTATTAACTTTTCCCGCTTTCGGCGCTGCCTTAATCAAAATTTATCTTTAACATATGTATGTATGTATGTAGTATACACTGCCATACAAAATGCCGTATACATAAATAAAAACATATGCCGTGTTTTACGTTTTCTTTGAAATACGAGAAATTATTATTTTATTTCTTAAGACCGTAGCGACGTAATGATTGACTGTAAGCACGATAGGTGTGGGTTTGACTTCCACTCTCGATTCACAATCGAACCCAGAGCAGGAAATTCAAAATAATTTTAATACGACCTTTTTAAAATGATTAGTCTGCGTAGCCTACCCTGATACAGATATTATGGATATAATATTTCGGATACGGATAGGTACTATGCCGGTTTCGGTTACGGATATCAAATTATTTCGAATTATTAGTTAGTTTCAGATAGTTTTCAGTTATTAGATTTTTGAGGAATATAATTAATTTTGGCTACTAATTCATCAATATCTACTTGATTGATATTAGTTTGAACCCAGATGGGTTTATTTTTAAATTAATTTGTTACTGACAGCTCTTATTTGGAATCCGGTCATATCCGAAATTACGCGAAACATTTATGTCTGATTTGCTTTCGGTTACGGAGTGTTTCATAATTTTAGATATCCGTGAATTTGGATTACAATTACGGTAATATATAATATGAGATACAGCGTGAAGATGTAAAAAAAAATAATAAAAAATACATATTTAGAAAACGTATAAAAATTTTAACGCAGCGGGATTTAAACACGGGATTGTTGTTAGTTATAAAAATATTTAATAAATAGCATTCTCTCTTGCCAAACGATTGTTCATAGAATAATCTTTGGGTAGCAGAAATTTGTAAAAATCTCTCTACAGAGATGCTAACAACAAATATAAGTTGTCATAAGCGTATAAGAATTTCGACGTAGCTGTAGAACGCATAGCTTAGCAGTCAGAGCGCTTGAACGGTTTTCAAGAGGCGTGGGTTCAAATCTTGCGTTTATATTATTATACGTTTTCTAAATATGTTTTTTTCATTTTCTAAGTGTGGAAATAACACTTTAAAAATGTAAAAAAAATTATAATGGCTATAATTAAACCGTCCTTTGTCTGTTTTAGGCTAACTTCAGCATAATCCTTGTTTGTACTAAATTAGTTCAAAATTAACATTTAAATCACAGAATGCCTTAATCTACTCGAGCTGTGTAGTTAAGGGAATACGTAACTGATAAATATGTAGGACAAAATAAAATCAAAACAATCTATTTTTCAGTATTTCGTTTATTTCCGCATATTTTGCATATAGCAACTATTCCCCATTTTCCGCTCAATTTTCTACATATTACGCGTTGTATGATGAAAACTCACACTTTCTGTAATTTGTCTTAAAAGCGGGGAAATAAAAACAATTATATATAATGATTTCTTCAAGTGAAAATCGAATTCAGAACTATCGCGTTTACATTAAGATATTGTTCCACTATGCCACGACTTTAAATTAAATTTAAAGATTCCACATTGTTTAATTTTAGAGAATTAGTAATATAATATATTGACAGAGATTAGAGGTCGACGTGACGCAATGGGACAGCGTCTGACTAGAAACTGGATAGGTTGTGGGTTTAATTCTCACTCAGAGAAATGATTACGTCTATATTGTTTTTATTTCTCCACGCGGCGCTGAATTTCGCCACTCAACACGTAATATCTCGATTTTGGGAGGAAAATTTAGATCTGAAATTGGAATACGTTGATGGGAAACGACACTTGTGAGCTTCCTTATTGAATTTTCCTGACTTGAATTTTCGTTTCTACAGTATGGTCACGCAAAGTTAGCCGTTGATTGCAACTGCTCAACGAACGAAATAGGCATAAATAAATAAATAAATAATAAATGGACGTAAAATCGTAAACGATCTGATTTTTCACTAGGTTTTTTCACGAATATGCTAGTGGGAATAGAAAAATTAAAAAGATATCAGCTTTTCTGCTTCACGCATTTTCCCGCAAAGCAAGGTAGGCGGATAGAACCTAGTGTCAATATACTTTGTATATTACTTTCCGTCTGTTTAAGTTCAAGACATTACTAAGACGAACTAAACTAGAACTAGAGTTAAAATCAAACCATCCAACATATGTTTTTTTTTTTTATTGAACTTTTAAACATAATCCTTAAGTACCGCAAAAACAAACGCAAAAAATATTATTATATATTTAAATTAAAGCAAAAAATAAGTAATAAAATGAATTTAAATAATTTCAAAAACCAATCAGTCGAGTCCTCATAAAACACTCGACCGGAATAAGTAATTATCTACTTGCAAACAAAATTTTGGATATAGGTCATGTTACTAAAGATTCAGCGAGTTTTGTTACAAAAAAATTAAAGCGGAAAGTTCATACTAGGAAAAAATTACACCAATAAGGGAATTTTCCCTAAGAAATGATAGTTTATAAAACCTTATGACCTTCAGCTTTTTACGATTGATTTCATAATCTCAATTACTAATAACTCATATCTGCGTTTTGTCGTTCCAGAACAGAAAATTGTTTAAACATTCCTCTGAGTGGGGATCGAACCCATAACCTTTGCCTTAACAGTCAGATGCCCTCACACTGCCACCATGTTCTACGTTTTTTATAATTTATCTTGATAATAAAATACCACTCGCTTAAGATTATACTGTTGGTATTCTCGTCGTCCTGATGCCTTACTCTATGAGAATATTGGTTTGTCATTGAATAAGATGTCTAAAAGCGTCTAAAATGTCTAAAAGTGTCAAATCAGATGTCTAAAAGTGGAAAAATACGGCTAAAAGATTTAATAAACTACAGCCAGAGATCATATATCTTTCAAGACTCTATACATAAATATGTATTATGTTACATTCGGTCAACAATATTCGTTAAAACAGTCTGTCAGTTTTCAGTTCGTAAATATTTATGAGAAACCCTTCTCCCAGCAGGTAGGAATTCGATTTCCGCTAAGGGTCAGTCAAATATTCAATATTTAAAATGTTATAAGGTTTCCGGTAATTCCATCGCATCGCAAAGTAATGCTAGTAGATTTTATTGCATATAAGTATAATATTACGTACCTGCGATACAATTTAATTATAGTCATTCCTTTGAGTGGGAATCGAAGTCACAACCGTCGCGTATACAGTCAGTTGCTCTCACACTGAGCCACAATGGCCTCGATTTCTTTGATTAATTCAAATTTTCTTGTAATTCATTTTTAATCTTTTGTATTATATTCACATACAATGTTTTTCTGACCAGAGGTGAGAAATAAGCCTAAACCATCTTAAAATAATGCTGGATTATAAGATTATTATCTAATTTTTTCAATGGAAAACAACTTTAATGGCCTATTTAAGTGCTCTTGTAAAGCGATAAAAGCGAGCGAAGTTGTAAGGTCACGTAAAGTTAAGTAATTTTCATTATCCCTTCTTAATTTGTAAAGCCAGAGTGAGTGTACGATAAAAAATTGTATTTAAGGGGTTGAAATAATAATAAATTAGATTATTTCATTTGGTAATACTTAATTTTTTTACTCATTTTGTAGATTTATTAAAGAAATATTAATTTGTAAATCATCATTTGCTCTATCTTATAATTTGGTACTATCAGTACCAAATATTCAAGCGTCCATTTGCCAAAGGTGACGGATATTTAGCTTATTTACAGCTTCTTATTCGAATCGGAGTTCCATCTATGCTATGAGTACTTTTTTATATAACTTTATTTTTAGCTTGAAGTTTTTAGCTAGCGGGGAATTCAGAAAAAACGGAGTGCCACACGCTACGGTCCCTGCATACTCCACAGTCCGCAGTCGCCACTATATATATATATATCTTACTTATTATTGCGTCAATAAATTAATATGTATTTAATATAATACAATTAAATATTAATTGACTATCCATAAAAAAACAGAACACAGCACGCTTATTAACCCTTTATATTTGAAACCACTATACATTTGGTATAATAAAAAAAATACCTCACAAATGAGACACATAAGTAGGTAGGTACGTTACGGATTAAACAATTAGTAGATATCTATAAACTAAATTATAGATTTAAAACAGAGAGAAAACAAATATTTATATTTAAACAATTAATTTGGAGGCTATCGTGGTGCAATAAAAGAGAGTCTGACTTTATTCATGATTGGTTTTAGGTTCGATTCCCACTTAGGGGAAATTATTATATTTCAATTATTTTCATTTTTAAGCTTTTGGTACCTAAGGCAAAAAGCGCCGTTGAGTTTCACCACTCAATACGCAATATCGGAAATTCAATAAAAGAATTCGGGCGAAAAGTGGAGAACGGAGTGTCATGGTTCTCTCTGACCTGCTATGCGGGTCACAGCGTGAAGCTGAAAAAAAAAATGTCTAATACCCATAAACAGGAGCAGCTTTGATATATGAAAGCTTCTTTCTTTGAGCTTTGATATATGAAAGCTTCTCTCTATAATATATTTATCTATATTTATAAGTTACTGTTATATGGCTTGTAGGTATATGACACAGTCATAGTGTCTCGAATTTGTACATAAAGTACAGAACAGACTGTCTTGACACTAAGCTCTCTCAGACTACTCCGTTACGTAAAAAGTAACAGCCTCTATAATATATGCATATATGTGTACTTATATATATTTATAATATACTTCAAGCATCTAATACAGTTAGACAGGTATAATTTAATTATTTTAAATACCAAAAACTTTTATACAATTAACCAAATGTAGGAAGTTTTAATTAGAATTATTCTATAAAGTTTTATTCGTTTTAGATTATGTTTTTTTCAAGGAATATTGTTACTGTTGATCATATAATTTATATATATGTTTTGTACTTTAAGCTTTGCCCATTTTACAAACATTGTGTGTTGAATGGCGGATACTAACTCCGTGAATTGTCTTATATGACTAGGGAATAAAAAAATAATGTAAATATAATCACACAAGTGAAAATCGAACCCACAATTATCGCCTACAGAGTCACACACTACGCCAGAATAACGACATTTTTTTAGAATTCCATACGGTATTAGTACCAAATATAAAAATTGAAATTTAAATTAAACACTTCCAAGCTCATAATGGAATTTGAGAAGCAACAAGTCACTTCTACGGTTTACTAATTAATGAGGAACATACATTCGTATTACTAGTACTATTTTGCAACTTCACACCTTCTTCTGTATAACAGATAAGATAAGAAAGGACCTAAGTGTCAAGACACTCCGTTTTCTATTTTACGCCTGAAATCGAGATATTAATGGCCTTACTAGTACTAGTATTTTTAACATAAATAATGTCAAAATGTACTTATAATATAAAATATGTTCAAATTACTTATTTCAGTAGTTCTGACAATATATTGTTTATAAATTCATGAAAGTCGAATATCAAATCTACATCATATTGTATTGAATTACTTCAATCCTATGATGTTTTTGGATGAAATTATATTTTGACATACATATTTTCGTCCCAAAGCTGATAGATACCGTCCGGTCTATTTTTGTGATGTACCACAGCCTCCCACGAGATTACATCTCTATTGCACTAGTTTGCTTCTATTATTTTGTAAGATTAGATAAGGGATTTGTTTGTCCTCTGCCTAATAAGAATATTGTATATTCTTTGTATAAGTAAAAAAATTGTTATATTTTTTATTATTTATTATTTATTAATTATTATTGTTATTTATTAATAGGCTGTTGTAGCGCGTTGTGTTGTGCTATCCCCACTCGGAGGGGCTATAATCAAGTTATTTTCATTTCTTTGTTCTGGTAAGGCTAAACGCGTATGACTTCCGCCACTCAACACGCAATGCCTTCGCCTTCGTTTCAGACCGAAAGCGGATAATAATGTATCTTGGCACTAGGTTCTCTTTGGCTAGCTCTTTGACGCTATTAGGCGCAGAAACTGCTTGATTTACAATAGGTGTTAACTGTTACCTGGCTTAAAATGCAACGTTTTCTTTTGTCATCACAGTACATAATGTCTCTGAATGACCAAAAAGTAGTGAAAAAGGAATTTGGAGGCTTGAAGATAAAAAAGTAATAGAAAAAAATATACTTTTAAATACTTGATTAGTACATTTACTAGTACATTAACCGCGTATATTTTGGCACTGAAAACTGAAATCCCAAACCCATCTCACCAAAGGGCATAAGTTAGCTTAATATGTAAGAAACCAGGGCGTTACACGAGGCAACTAAGAAATCGATGACTATTTGTGACCACGGTCTACTGTAAACTGTTCGAGACATCAGTCGTTCTTAAAACGTATTTCAAAACCCAAAGGATACAAGATTGATCCGGTTACAATAACTTTCTTTTAAATGTGTAAAAATATCGTAAACCAACATTATTACCTAATTCTCAACTGATGTACAATTATAGAAATTTGCATAAAATATTATTCTGTCCATTATATGTTTGTATAATAATTATTGCAATTGTGATGGTTATATTTTATAAAACTAATATTTAATTGATAATTTTCATAATAAATAGTGTCCCCGTTGACTTAGAAAATACGTGTCGCCTCATCAACATTAACGAACTGTTATATCCGGGGTTTGCACCCTTATTTGCTGAAATGTATATCTCTAATGCTATAAACTTCAATTGAATATAAAGACTCTAGAGTGGGGCCTGGGACAGTTAGTCTACTCGGATCTCTCGATACAGCCACACAGTTTCCTATTTCCACTGTTTTTGTTAATTCAATTAAATCTATTGTATAAATTAAATCTATTTTTAATAACTCTCTCGCACGAAACAGTGTCAAGCTTGTTGTGTTTTGCGTGTTGGTGTAAAAGAAATAACTCTTAATGTATATAATGAGATCATATTTCTAACGCATTATTATGAAAAATGTAGATGTTTTGCCCTTTTTCTCATATAACCTATTTGTATGCACGCACTTCATACTGCTCCATCTGCATAACTTTCGTTAAAAATCACACACTTAGGAAATTGTAAAACATATTTAGTACAAGAAAGTAGTAGAAATACATGGTTAGAAAACCTATATGTTACGTTATCTAGATATGTTTTACAATGATTCGTATCGAAAGCTTTTCTTCACATATTAACCTAGTGTTAAAACCCTCCGTTCTTTACTTTCCGCCAGAAATCAAGATATTGTGTGCGAAGGGGCGGAAATCAACGGCGCGCTTCGTACTAGGTACCAGAGCGAAGAAATAAAAATATTTTAAATACAACTATTCCCCCGAGAGGAAATCGAACCCACAATCAATCGCGTTGACAGTCACATGCTGTCACACTAATATACTTAAGACTCTATAATCTATTCTTTTCACTTTTGATATACTTAAGACTCTATAATCTATTACAAATTCAATAATTCGGGTTATATGTTTAATAAACAGTTAGTAATACAGTATTCGAAGCAGTTAAGCTAAACACGAATTGCTGTGAATTATTAACCGAAATCCTCGTGTCGGAATCATGTCAGCTCCCCATCGAGTTACATTTAAATGCAAATGAACGCTTAGTATTGTTAAGCTATTGACGTACGAGGTATTCTATTATGTATAATTTAATATGTACTCATACCTCCTTGATATATCCTCGTTGACAGTTTGTTAAACTTATATGATATAAGTATTCTTTTGGTTTTTAGTTTACAAAAAGAATCTAATGTCAAGACATTTCGCTCTCCATTTTCCGACCGAAATGCTGCGATTTGTTCGAGTTACCGGGTGAAATTGAAACCTGATAGTATTGAAATCATTAGAGTCGTCTAATTTAGAATTGAACCCACAACTAAACATAATTAAGACCAGCTTTATTGGGATTCAGTAACAATAAAATATTCATTAAAATAAATTTCCCTCTATATCCTCACAAATTAAATCTGTATACTGATATATAGCGCCGTTCCCCTACACATACCTTAAATCATTAGTTTTTCAAAATTGCTATCATAATATTAATTAAACTGTGTGAGTAAATCTGGACCATTGGTCACTATATTAGACGTCTTCTCATATAAAATATACACATTAATAATTTTTTTTAGTCCTCTAGTACTACCTACCACTTTCACGGATTTAAGCCAAGAAAGCTTAAAGCTTATTTTCGCATAGCATATTTAAAATAAAAACTCCTGCTGGAATTCGAGTTATTGCATGTTTAGTGGCAACTCAACGTCGAGCTTTGTCTTGTATCAGAGCGAAGAAATGAAAATAATTTAAATAAAATCATGACTCCGAGTGGGGTTGAACCCACAACCAATCGAATTTCCAGTCAGACGCTCTCCCACTGCGTCACAACGTTCTTATTAATAATAGTTTAAATACTTTAAATAACTATTTTTATATATGTATAATGTATATCTTATAATTTAATTTGTATCATCAAAAACTTTTACACCAGTGGAACATTTTTAAATTAATCTCCATCCTTTCAAAGTGGATTACCATTTTTAAAACCTCAGCGTGCTTTAATAAAGGCGGATAATGGAATTTTAACATCGCTTGACAACGAAGATAGGGACATAAGCCACATGACTTGCATTCTAAGAGGCTTTTTTGAGCAAAGTTTTTTAGATTTTAATTTCATAAATATACTAGATAACCTGACTTGACTTGTATCACACTGCGTATATTTTTTTTAATTTTATACAGCCTTTTTATTTTTTTGCGGCTTTCACAAAATAATTATAAGATAGAAAAAACTTTAAATAAGTCAATCAGTTCTAGTTTGTCGTTTACTAACTATTTGTTTTACAAGACCAAATTTTTCTAGCATATATGTATACCAGGTATATAATATTTTCATAGTGAAACAGTAATTTTTTAAAAGAAAATTCTGTGATTTAAAATATATTGGTGATATGTAGGTCGTCATTTAAACTTAAATTTTGAAAATCAAACTTTTTTTATTAAATATTTATCATAATAAATACTCATATTCTTATATGAGAATGTTAAATCATGTTATATATAGTAAAAGAAAAAAAAACTTCTCATAACACAAAAAACTGAATATATGCTAGTAGTGCATTAATAAATAAATTTTATGCATTACATATTGCTATAGAAACTAAACATGTTGGTTGGGGTATCTTAGAAATAAAAATAGAAAGACCACTGTGGCGCAGTTTGACAGCGTCTGCCTGTACTTGCGATCATGGTTTTGGGCTCGATTCCCACTCAGTGGAATTATCATAATTATTTATTTTTAAAATATTAGAGACAAAGCGTGGAGTTGAGGCCCGCCACTCGAGTCTCTCGTTCTCGGAAAATGCAGAACAGACTGTCTTGGCACTAAGTTCTTTCTGACTCTCGGTTGCTATACGATAAAAAGTGTGAAGCAAAAAATAAATAAAAAGAGTAAGTAAGGTGGGAACTGATACCAAACGACTAATGTCCTTAAGTGACAGTAATTTGTCAGGTACTTCTTTTATTTTTTATATATTTATATAAAAAAAAAATTAAGGTGAAAATAGAATATCCATGATATATTCTGTGTAATTTGTACTGTTAAACATCATACTATTATTAATGTTGAGGTCTTTGTAGCATAGTGGGACTGCTTCTGACTGTACGCAACGGTTGTGGGTTTAATTTTAAATCGGGGGAATAATTATATTTAAATTATTTTTATTGGGTGTTGAGTTCCACCATTACCCATACACCACCACCTACCCGCGGGATTAAGCATGGCGCTGAATTTGAAAACTTTAAACTATATTAAATTAAAACCTGAGAACGCTATCCAATTTTATCAAATGAAAGAGACAAAAGCTAGATGAAAATGATTAAAGTTAATAAAGCTCAAGATTCGAGTTCCTTTGCCGTATCTTAGAAATAGTAAATTAACAAGTCCACCTTGATGAATTCAGTCTGAATGAATTTAATCAATGTATCATTTACAGTCTTTAGAAAAGCTGTACTGACTATAGAATATACTTTTTTTTCATCTTCACGCTCAGCAGTGTAGTCAGAGAGAACCTAGTGTCAAGACACTCCGTTTTCCACTTTCCGCCCGAATTCTAGAAATTGCGTATTGAGTGGCGGTACTCAAGCTCGCTTCGTCTTAGGTACCAGAGCGGTGAAATGAAAACTTTCAAATATAAACAATCCTCATAATGGGAATCGTCAGACGATCAGACGATATCAATACACCATTATTGTCATATAGATAGAATGTACTACGAGAAATAAAATATAGATATTACTTTGGTCTGGCTAGACGAAATTTGGTATCGAGTTTCGTTACAAAGCACCATCATCGAGTTATTAAAAAAGAAGTAAGGAGTCAGTGAACGTTCTCTATGAGTGTGTGGGTAGGCCACCCACAGTAGAGGGGAGTTGAACAGAAGGATGTTAAGACGAAGAATGTTTTATCTAACATTCATATAGAAAGCCACTCTCCTACTGACTCTCCGCCAATAAAACATAAATAAAAACCATTAAATTACAAAGCCAGTAATATTTTATCTCAAACAACGACGTAGGGCAAAAATAACACACAGCAATCCATCAGCATTTATGGACTATTGATTAAGAAAATTGACGTCAAATCAAGCTTAGTGAATCCCTGATTATTGTATTATTATTGGCTAGCTAATCCCGCTGCGTACAATTTTTTATACGTTACCTAAAAAATGTTTTACAAAATGGTAATTCAAAGCCGCCACTGGACTGTTTAACTAGTAGTGTTACAGTTTTAAGACATCCTCTAGTACCCAGTATAAACGTGCCGCCGGTATAACCACAAAGCACGTATTTTACTTCTCAACTAAACAAGCAGATGCAGCTCAAACACGCCCGAGCAAACGTTCGTCGTGGCACTGAATATTCATATCTCAAACAAGAATTACCAAAAGTTTAATCATATTGAGGCTACGAAATTTGCAACTTATATCAGATGGTAGGTATTCGCTAGCTGTTCTCTACAATTTCAAGGGTGCTCCGTTCATAGATAACTTAGTTAATTTTGAAAGTGAAAACTTCTTTAGCCGAACTTCTTTCACTTTTTGTTGACATGTTAATATTTTAATCATGTTAAAATATGTTAATTATTGCTGAGAACGGATTTAGCAACAGGGCTGGATATAAGGGCTTTTGTAAATTTGTATGTAAGTTCTATATATTTTTTACTATACACTTGAGATTTGGCAGAGAGATGCTCGTTACATGGACGAAGTCGCGCGTAAGTGCTAGTTTATTACAAACATTCAAAACTATATCACTTCACACTACAGTAGCTCTTCCTGTTATCATAAACATGTTTATTATCCAATAATTTATGGTTATTATCAATTTTAATATATACAGCTGCTAGTAAACACAAGACGTCAACATTAATAGAGTAATTTAGTATGCATAATTATACAACTATTATAATATTGATATTACCGCTGAGTGCTGTATAATCTATTGCAGAGAAAACTCTATATTTCACATAATGATAAACCTTTAAATTGCCTCTTGAGCGGTTTTGAATCCCGCTGCGTTAAAAATTTTATACGTTTTCTAAATATGCTTTTTCAATTTCTTAAGTGCGGACAACACTTTAAAAAAAATTGTTGAAAACCTTTACACTTTTATCACTTAACCTCATTATTAACACTTACACTTAAAGCTACCACTTAACACTTGTTCACTAATCATATATACACTTATTATAAAGATACTACTTTTCTCTCAAAGTAGCGTCTTCAACGTATGACTTACATTAACTGGCACCATTTAATGTACTAAATCGTAACAACTGCTTTTTTATTTTAGTCGTACAACTCTTTAAGTATTTATTTCTCTCGATTTAATCTTAATAACAATTATTTTTGTATTTGTGTCATTATTGATAATATTGCTGACACGATATCTATCAAACTTTGATGGTTTACTTCTAACTTTCGGAAGTATCGATTTTTGTATTATCGTTGAACATGTGAGAGAGAACCTCGTGTCAAGACACTCCGTTCTCCACTTACCGCCCGAATCCGTGATATAGTGTGTTTGGTAGCGAAACTCAACGCCTTTGTCTTGTGACCAGAGCGGACAAATAAAAACAATATAAATTAAATAATTTCCTATAACCATCGTATATACACAGACACTGTTACCTCCTATATATAAATTGTATTGATATTTTTTTTCAATTAGATTCATTATGGTAGAAGCACTTAAGCATAGTGATGCTTAAATGCTTCTACCAAAATGACCAAATGAAAGTTTATATTACTGTAAAGAAACTTAAAGGCCTAATTATCATTTTCTCATAATTCTGGTAGCCCTGGCAAAGGCCATTATGTGCGTGCTATGAAAATATTGCATTGTAAACCGATGCGGACACATGTGCACATTTACAATCTAATATTTACAATAAAATAGTAGCTATTGCTTCTTTTTGACATAGAGTCATTCATAGATGGGTCAATCAAATATTACGGTACACCTTTGAGTGTTAACAGAGATGAAAATTATTTAAAAATGCATATATATATATATATTTCAATAAAGCCAGTGTTTTATCAACTTTCAAATTAGTAGCATTTTTGCTTTTTAATAGTAGCAGTATGTTTTCATTATAATATTTTTGGAGATATTTTAAAAACTGTTCATTGTAGTTCTGTTGTGTTACAGTCCTTAGGGACATAGTGTTTTTGTATGAAAATGAACTTTGCTCCCCTACGTTACTACAGAAAAGATAGAGTATTTAAAAAGTTATTAATACTGTATTGGTAATGTAACATCTTAGGTTCTTAGTCCGTAATAAATCTAGATAATTAAAAAAAATCATTAATTATATTGTTTTTATTTCTTATTTCATTTAACTCTTCAAGTACTTATTGTACCTATTTGAAGAGTTGTTTGTCCTAGATACGAGATATATTTAGGTGAAGTTTATAAAAGCATTTAGTGTAATTAGTGGATTTTCATAAATAAATGAGAGAAATATTCAATATTTAATAATAATTATGAATTTGTAATAAAAAGATAAAATATTTTCAATATTTATTAGAAAATTCTACATTAAAAGTTAACGAATCCTTCGCTCTAGAGCAGATCACCAGCAGCTTGCATTTCAATAACAGGCGCTTCGCTGACAATTAATTAGCGTTTGTTGTTCATTGGAAATGCAGAAGCGCGTCTTTTATTAAAATTTCATTTCCCAAGGACCTCTCACAACGTCAAAAAGTAGAATAATTGTATCTGTTTTTCTCTTATTACAGTATGAAACGCAATCAGGTTAATGCGGCTTTAATTCATATTATTAAATCACTTCATTCTCCACTTTCTGTTCGAAATCTAGATCTAGATGCGTGTTAACCTCAAACTCCTTGTCCTGTTTATCTTAAGCTCCAGAGCTAAGAAAGTAAAATAATTTAATCATTTCTCTACGAGCGGGAATCAAACCCACAACCAATCGCGTTTATATATTTATATATATATATATATATATATATATATATATATACGTAAATACACGCATTTTGACATAGCAGAGAGATGACACAAATATATTTTTTTATATGTAATCATTCCTCCGAGAGGGGCTCGAATCCACAATCTTTGCGTTTACAGATATATTTTGTCCTCTTTCTATGACGCTTTCAAATCTCTGTTATTAATAAGGAAATATTGAGAACACAAAATAATATTGATTATTAAAATGTAAAATCTACATAAAAAACATCTTGAGATTTATTTGATAAAAAAATTGAATTCCATTTTAAAGAAAATAAAAATAATCGTACAAAGAATATTCGATTGAATTATTTTGTCTTTAACACAAGCACAAAACCTTCCCCCAGCGCACGCCAAATCACGATAAGCAACAATACCTATTTTCCCACCATTTAACCAAAAAGGCCGTCTATCCCTCACAGATATTTATTACGCCCTTTCTGAGTCTGATTTAGGACCTTCCTTTACTATCTTAATACTTGCAATTCGTTTTTAACGCCCAGTTTAGATTCTTTAATTGGGTAGAAACGGCCCTTCCAAAATGAATGGCAGAGAATTTTTGGTGGGAAATTTTGGCTGCCTACTATTAATAAATTTGTATCCAGCGTAATTGCTTCCGGCAGTTTTGTATTATATTGAGAGCAGTGATTTATGATCGAGATCGAATAACTTACTTGACGGTAATGGTTACCGTCTTCATTTATATGATTATTCAAATCTTTAATACTTTAAAGGCGTTTGTGGCACAGTGGGACATGTTCTAACCGTTACCGTGATTGGTTATGGGTCTTATTCGAATTTGGGAAAAGAATTATAATATTTGTTGTTCCCCCCTCTGGTAAAACAAAGTGCGGCGTTGAGTTTCGCCACTTGACACTTAAAGTCTCGAATTCAAGTTAAAAGCGGAGAACTTATTTTTTTTTCTATTATTTATTATTAATTAATAGCAGAGGGCTCTGGCAAGAAATGTTCGAACGTGTGATGTAGCAGTTAATAATTCCGTTATGGACACTATGTCGAAAAATTCTTATATCGCTCTCTTTTTACGAAACACGGTTATATTTTTTTTTAACTAGTTAGATTAAATATATTATAAAGGAAATTTTTTTTAAAAAATGTAACGGGACTCGAGCCCGAGCCTTTTGGAAACTGTCCAAGCCGTATTCGCTTTCATACCCTAAGTGTGTGAGTAACATTTTTAATAACAAATATATATTTATAATGAAAAACAATAATTATACCTACTCGATGAATTATATCAATGTTAAAAAATAAAAAAAAATTGATAAGTAAATAACTAAAACCAAAATACTCACTTCCGCATTACTTAGTTTAGCGGTACTTCAAAATTAACTTTTAATATTAATATAAAGTTACGATTAAAGCGTAATAATAATTATATATAATAATAGTATTTTTTATATATGTATGTAGTATATTCTTATAATTAAAAAAGTATATAAAGAAAATTCCCTACAGTAAGATTTGAACATGTAGTCATCGACACACAACAGAGAAGAGCGAAAGAAAGAAGATAAGATTTGGTACGAAAGAGAAAAATAAAAGATCGGGCTCGTCCGGGATTTGAACCCGGGACGTCTCGCACCCTAAGCGAAAATCATACCCCTAGACCAACGAACCAATTGTGATAAGTCTTGAATATCAAAATAAATTCCGCATCAAGTAAGTATTACTTTCATTTATCCGTATACTATTGATACATAAAAATATGGATGCTTATTTATAGACGCTGCACAATTGTAGGCACTTTTGTGTATTGTGTGGGATCGGTTATTACGAAATCACTTCACTTTGTGCCGACGTAGACACGTTTTGTGTCCAATTGAAACACAATTGTAGCCGATCAAAAAGTGTTCGGTGCTTGAAACTGAAATTAAATGTTGTCTGTTGAAGACACAAGCCACATTAGCTAATTTATTTACGACTAGCGAAACGCCCGCGGCGTCACCCGCGTGAAGTACAGCTGTTTCGTGAAGATCGTAGCAAAACTAAAAAGAAATTAGTAAAAAAGTACTATAGGCTATGTTCATCCCAAGACCCTCAAGTATCTCTATATAAAATTTATTGCAATCGGTTTAGCGTTTTGGATAGATAGAGTGATTTCCGCAGTGATTTCCTTTCGTAAAATTTAAATCGAAGTGACTAGTCAATTGGTCTGTCCGGTGGTCTGTCTATCACTCAATTTGTTGCAGATAAGACAATGTTGAAACTGTAAAGTCATCATTCGGAAATATTTTATTTCAAATTTATATTTATTTAGAAGCCATTTTTAGAGAACGTATAAATATTTTAACGTAGCGGGATTCGAAACCGCGCCTCTTGGAAACCGTCCAAGTGCTCACTAAACCATCAGCTAAGTCCAACACAAGTGGCGCGTGCGCATCCCGTATAGTTAAATTTATTGTACATTTTCTCAAAATATTTCTCATATAATCCTGTGTGTAATTACTAAAAATTTTAAAAATTTACAAATATGTTTATACCTATACATATTTTTTTTGAAAAACGTGTCCAAACCCTAGATTCTTTAAATATTCTAAATACATATTTAGATATAAAATATATATTTTATATCTAAATATAAAAACGCTATAGTATATAATTTTGAAATGCATAAGATCAAATGCACATGAAATTAGCAAACACTGAACAAATTTACTGAATATTCATAACTTTGCAAGACCGACCGAAAGTTTCATCATTCCTAACGTTTATGTTAACTGAAATGAACATAATATTGAAATTTACACCTTCAAGTGTTTAATTATATGGGTATATATGGAAACTTAAATACACGGAATTAAATTTATAATTGGATAAAAAAACCTGGCCTAGGTTTTAACAAATAACATTAGTTAAAATAGAGAAAAATCTATTATATTTCAGTAAAATCAGTCAAAAGGTCTGGCCTTTTAATACAAATGATTTCATATATAGGAAATCCTCATCTTAGATCCTTTTCTAAACTTCATATAAATTAACAATAGCTATAGCGTTGTTGACACATAAACTAGCCTTTTTTTTTATACGTGAGGAAATACCCGCCCGATCGGGGACTCGGACGCGGTTATGTGGGACTCCGGACCGGCAGATATGGCCCGTCCGTTTACCCACTAAAACCTCACGGTGCTCCTTCATATATTTCTAATGCATTATAAGGCAAAATAATTACTCATTGTTTATATCATTTTAATCGGTTCATAAATAAAGAGTTATAACCATTTAAATTACAAATTTAAGCAAATTTCGTGATTTAAGTGAGAACGCGGGTGGGCGAATAAATTAAATAGTTAAGTCGTGTAGATTACGCAGGCGAAGCCGCGAGCGGGTCGCTAGTTATAAGTATTTATTAAAACATATCTTATATGAATATGTGGAAATTCTCTCTCTTACCTCTTCCGTTTCCGGCAGCTTATTTGCCGTTACTGCGTGTATTTATTAAACTCCCTTTCCTTAGTTATCAGAAGTGCCAAAACATTTAACTTTAAAGCGTCGCTTAAAGGAACATTTCTTAACTCATTAAGAACGGCTTTGTGCCATTGCACACTTTACTATCCCTATTTAGAATATATCATTTATATATGCAACTAAGTAAGAATATATATATACAGATATTAAAATGAATAACATATTATATTGTGTTAGTATTTTATGTAAGTTATATTTATTATAACTCTAAGCCAGTCTCAATTTACTATTTCCTATACCCTAAGGTTGCCTGGCAGAGGTCGACCTCTAAGCACTAACGCCGCCTTTTGTACATATATATTTTCATTGTATTTATATGAAATTTAGTTTGGGTGTACAATAAATTGTGATTATTTTTAATGGTAGTGGGTTCGATCCCACACGGGAAAGATTTATATTTAATTATTTTCATTTCTCTTCTGCGGGAAAAAGCGGAAACCAAATTATATCAATTTAAAATATAAATTCACCAATAATAATAAAATTAAATAAACTCCTTAATTACATAACAATTGATATAATACCAATTTTAATAGCAATTCTCTTGAATGTATTCAATTTGTTTAGCAATATTGTAGTAAATAGGAATGAAGCAGACTGGTTCATTTTAATAAAGCAGATGCAGTTATCTTGTAGCTGCTTTCTGTATCTATATGAATAAAATAAATGCTGGCGTTGAAATAAGCTGAATGAATATAACGGACTAAGCGGTTTTAGTTGAAGTAAGGTAGGTGACTACATACAGTATTGTGTAGTATAAAATATAAAACATGCTACTTTATATAGCTTTAATATTTTTTAAAGTGTTATTCGCACACTAAGAAAATTGAAAATACATATTGAGAAAACGTAAAAAAATTAAAACACAGCGGAATTGGGTTCAAATCCATAATTTAAACGTAGCTGGATGTAGAACGCATGGCTAGGTGGTCAGAGCGCTTAAACGGTTTTCAAGAGGCGCGGGTTCAAATCCCGCTGCGTTCAAATTTTTATACGTTTTCTAAATATGTCTTTTTCAATTTTCTTAATGTTAACACTTTTAAAATATTAAAAAACTATATATTAAAAAAATAGCATTGTCTCTTGCCAAACGATTGATCGTAAAATAATCTTTGGGTAGCAGAAATTGGTAAAAATCTCTCTACAGAGATGCTAACAACAAATCTAAGTTGTAATAAGCGTATAAGAATTTTAACGTAGCTGAATGTAGAATGCATGGCTTAGTGGTCAGAGCGCTTGAACGGTTTTCAAGAGGCGTGTGTTAAAATCCCGCTGCGTTCAAATTTTTATACGTTTTCTAAATATGTCTTTTTCATGTTACTTTATTTAAATACATATGCCACTATATGGCATGCATATCATTGTGGCGCAGTGGAACACCATGTGACTGTAAAAATGAGAGTTGTGGGTTCGATCCCTGATCGGGTGAATCCCGCTCAGGGATCGAACCCATATGTTATATATGATATCTAAATTATTTTCATGTCCATGCTCTGGCAAGACAAAGCGCGGCGTTGAGTCCCGCCACTCAACATAGAATATTTTGGATTCGAGAACGGTGTGTCTACCGGTTGCCATGGCTACCGCACTGTGCAGGAAAAAGCGGAAAGCTTTATTTGTAGCTCAGTTTGAATAGTCTTGCAACACTTAAATCACATATTTATTGATTAAAGGGAAATTAATACAGTATTAGGTCTGAAAATAAACAATTATTAGCCGCTCTCCGCCGCTTCCATCAGATCAGTAGTTCTTATTATTTAACTTTATTTATGACATCTCAAAAACGACAATGACTTTCACTAATGTAGTTATAGTATGCGAAATTGGCATTGTCTGTAGTTTAAATATACACGGGACGCAAAAAGAGACAATAGGAGAGCAGCAAAGAGAAGAGGAGAATAATAATGAATGGAATAATGTAAATGTAATCGTTACGATTAGTAATCCATAAAACGGAACCCACAACCAATCGCGTTAAGAGTTAGACACCGTTCCACTCGCCACGATAATGTCTATAAAATAGGCGCTACAAACATAATTTTAAAATATTTTTTTTACATTATATCAAATGCCAATCGTAGTTCTTTTACTATTCAAATCAAGCTCCTAGCTTTCTTCTCCAGCGAGATTGTCTTGATTAAATTTGAAGAATGTTTATATTCCAGTTGGCTCTTGTAGCTAAATGTCTTTTTAGATCTAAGGCATTAACTTTAGTAAAACGGTGATAGGTGCTTAAAAAATTAAACAAAACAAGCACCCAGCGACTTTTTTTGAAAATAATTGAAAAGTATATGACTTTGACTCGACTTTACCAAAAAATAAGAGTAGTATAATAAATATCTATACATATAATAAAAAATGTAACTGATTGCTTTCTGTATATAGAAGATATGTGATAAAAATATACTGTGAGGGGAATTTAACAATATAATAGAACCCAGAACAATGATTTTTAATTTTCTTTTCCGTTTGTCTGTTTGTTTGTGCACGCTTATCTCAGAAACGGCTTAACCGATTTAAATGCAATTCGATTTATTCAATAGTGGTAAGCTTCCCTTAGCATTCAGTGTTCATTTCAATTTTAACGGTTTTAAACAAAAAAGTTACAACCATTTAAATTATAAAATTTAAGGAAAAAACTAAATAATTTAGTCATATAGTTTACGTAGGCGGTCAGGTATATTATTATAAGAACTGGTTTTTACACGATCGTGTAAGAGAAAGTAAATGAATTTAATAGTTTTTTATTTTGAACATACCATGTAGTTGGCTCGTTGGTCTAGGGGTATGATTTTCGCTTAGGGTGCGAGAGGTCCCGGGTTCAAATCCCGGACGAGCCCAATTTTTTTTTCATTTCTTAATGCTATTGTTTTAAATAAAAACCCTGCCACTTTTGTTAGAAAAATAATATAAAACATATAAGTTATTCGTAAAATATTGCCTATAAATATATTTATATTTAAACAATGTATATAGAATTTCGAAGTACTTATTTTGTTAAAACATATCTTCAGTAGTATAGTAGATGCCATCGTGGACAGCGTCTTATTACAAGCGCGATTGGTTGTGGGTACGATTCCCACTTCGATGAATGAATAAAATATTTTCATTTCTTCGCTCTCGTACCTAAGACAAAGCACGGCATTGAGTTTCGCCATTAAACACGCAATGTTTTAATATACTACTAATGTACTGCACTACTAACTAACCTACTTTATGGGAAAAAGCGTAAAGCTGAATAAAAAAAAAAACAATTTATCTTTTAATTTAAATATTTTGAAAATATTAAACTCATTAAATAATATTTAATATCGTCTTCGAGCAGAATAAGAAATAATAATTACATTGTGATAAAATATTTCACAGCGCCTGGCATTACACTTTTACTAATTAGCTTGATTGTATCATTGCTCGTTTATAATATTTGATGAAAATTAAACTTTTGTCACCTAGAAGCTACTGTTCTTTCTATACTAGGTATGTCCCACAATTTCGTTTATATTGACTTTGTAATCTTTATTATACTACTTTAATTTCTATCGACTATAAAATGTTGAATTACGTGTTTGGTGGGTAGCATTTTCGAATGCTAGCGCGCTTTTAATGGTTAGTTGAAAAATATTTTTAGAAAACGTATAGAAACGCCGCTGGATTCAAACCCGTGTGCCTCTTGGAGCCCGTGCAAGCACTCTAGTAGATAAGTTATGTGTTTTACATCCGGCTACGTCGAAATTATTACGCCCTTATTACTACATATTTTTGTTGTTAGTATCTCTATAGAGATTGTTACAAATTTCTGCTACCCAAAGTCTACTCGACCATCAACCGTTTGGCAAGAGAGGAATTTGCTATTCATTAAATATTTTAATGTTTTTAATTTCCTAAGTGTGTGAATAATATATATTTACTATAAAGACTGAAATATATAACATTTTTAGGTAAAATGCTTTAATATATTATATAACTTTTAACAAAAATTGCCACCTTATCTAGATCTCTGACAGTAAAGACTGGTCGTGGGTTCGATTTTCACACAGGGAGTTATGTATTTCCATTTCTTTGCTTTGGTAAGACAAAACGTGGCGCTGAGTTCCGCCACTCAACCACCACCACCCAATATCCCGATTACGAGCTGAAAGTAGAGAAAGGAATATTTCGACACTAGCCTCTCTCCGACAACCCTAATAAGCAGGAAAAACTAAAATAAAAACAATATAAGGTACCAAGAAAAGAATTATGTAATACTTGCAATAATAATGTTTACTTACTCGTATTTAAAATGACAACAGTTTTAATACAAATATCTTAAAAGTAACCTAACTAAATAATATCACATATCATCAGCGACGTCGAACAAAATCATTATATTAATACGTATAAGACATTCATAATGTCCTTAGTTTTGGCAAGGTATTAATAAACATATATATATATATAAATTTACTATAACTAATTTAATAATCTTTAATAAATCAAATTTTTAAGATAAAACAAAATCGACATATGAAAAAAATTGTAATCGTCTATAATTCTCAAAATTCGAAACCACCATCGGAAATAACAAACAGAAATTACAGTTATAGAAAATTAATAAACAAAATATAAGTACTGCCCAATAAATAAATTCAAATGAGTGGGAATGAATACAAAAAAAAAACATAAATTAACGATAAGTACAAATTCGTATTTCAATACTCACTACTGGGAAATGTAGTATTTTATAATAAATTTAGATTAACTTAAGCATTATGCGTCCATTACAAAATTGAACAGCCAAATGAACCATAAAACTGCGAACGAAGACTTCAAAGCGGCGGCAGACGAAGTGCCGTTCACGTACATTAGTGGCCACCAATGATTAATGGAAATTACCTGATTTTCACCGATAGGTTTACTTGTTTGATGCTCTAACATATTGTCGGGCATATAATTGCCACAAGTTGGAAAATCATGAGGTATGGGCGCCATGTCCTTATGGTCACCTACTTTGAAAACTAAAGCCATACCGACCTCAACGTGAAACTCTATATGACAGTGGAAAAGCCAATACCCAGGATTATCCGCTTTGAACCTTATAACTGTGTAGCCACCGTCTGGTACGGTTACTGTATCTTTCAACGGAGCATTCCTCAGATTGCGTTTCAGCAAGCCCATTTCGTCAAATTTCTTGACTTCTTCAATAGTTGTATTGGTTGCTAGCCTTCTAAGGCCAACTACTCTAAAATTGTGACCATGCAAATGGAATGGATGATTTGCATCAAAGGTTACGCCTTCGTCTACTATAATCACTTCGACAACGGAATTCTTCTTGACTGACAAAACGTGGGAGCATTCACAATATCCGTCTTTACAGCTTTCGTCGATACTTGAGGCGTTGCAGAAGGCGTCGGGGGAAGGACGAGTTAATAATAGTGGACTCGATGGCATTTTCATACTGATGTGATTTAGCTGTGGCGTGTACAGACGATTGTCTGGGTGTGGAACTGCAACAATAAATATATGTTGTGATAAGTAAAATATAAAAACTAAAAAAAAAGTCATATATAGAAAACGTATAAAAAATTGAACGCGGCTCTTGAAAACCGTTCAAGTTAAGTTTTCTTTAACGGTTGCGTTTAAATTTTTATACGTTTTCTAAATATGTATTCTTCAATTTCCTAAGTGTGCGAATAACACTTAAAAAAATGTAAAAATATATTTATAAAAATTATTACTTCTAACTTGTAATTTTATAGTGAAGCACGGAATGTTTTGACATTAGGTCCTACCCTGCTATACGGGCGAAGCAGTAGATTATGTAATTAAACTTAATATTTTAAATAGGATTTTTACATGAGGTATTAAAAATAATTTTATTTTAATTTTAAATTCAATAATTCAAAATTATTTATTTAAGTTAAACACTCAATTTTGATTTAAATAAATTATAATTTCATATCTTTAAATATATATTTTTTTGAGCTCCACGCTAATTCCTGCATAGCAGGGTAGTCAGGGAGAACTAAAATAAGGGGCAAGACACTCCGTTCTCCACTTTCCGCCCAAAATCGAGACATTGCGTGTTGAGTGGCGAAACTTAATCCAGCGCTTTGTCATAGATACTAAAACGGGGAGATAATTTATTAAAATTCAATCAATCGAATTATTCGAACCTACAACGGGTCTGATTCCCGCTCGGGAAAACCCGTATGCAGTCAGCCACAGCCCAACTACGTCATAATGACCTCTTCAATTAAAATTAATTATTTATATGAGATATAAATAACTCATTTTATATTAAAAGCTTATTTATATAAGCTTTTTTAAAAGTTCAAAGCCCTTAGCAGGTAAGCAGAATTCAATTGTCTGACGATTAAAGATCAATCTACAAGTTTAATGAATTTTTATCATTCTCGATTTTCACTTTATTTGGACAAATTTCTGAATTTTTTATTGTAGAAAGTATGCTTAATACTTATAAAAAAGATTTATAAAATATTACCGAAAAGGACGCTAACATTTTTAAATTTTCACTGTATCGATTATTGTTGAGTAACACACAATTATCCATACTAATATTATAAATGCGAAACTCTGTCTGTCTATCTGTCACGTCATCGCCGCTAAACCTATTATGATGTAATTTTATACAGAGATATTTGGGTCATATTTTTAGAAAGCGAATAAAAATTTGCACGCAGTGGGATTCGAACCCGCGCCTTTTGAAAACTGTCCAACCGTCCGGACGGTTTCTAAACATATGTTTTTCAATTTTCTAAGTGTGTGTTAACACTTTGAAAAATGTTAAAAGTATATTTGAGTGTCTTGAAATGAACATAGGCTTTTTTCTCCCAATTTTTTTTTTATTTTAGTACTGATATATTTCATATACTGCTAAAATATAAATTGCCAAATAAAATTATACTGAATATGCATATGCATATTTTGACGGTCTGGTCTGGAACTGTATTTACTGATTTAAATGTCTATTAATGAATGCACTGTGAAATACCGAGTTGCAATGTACAGTTGAATCGTACATTTACTGTTTTAATAAAATACATTTTATAAAAAAATAATAAGGATATAATCTATGGTCATATGCAATGATAGTAAATATTTAGAACAAAAACGTAAAGTTGAATAAGTAATTAAATATATAAAGGAAATTTAAGCATAGTTTAAAAAAAACCTAAATAGTTAAGTCATGTAATTTACGCAACCGAAACCGCGGGTTGCTAGTTACCTTATAAATTTATAAACTTTCTTTCGCTTTAGGACAGTAGATATCGTGGCGCTGTAGGGCAGCGTCTGACTGCAAACGTGTAGGTTCTATCCCCACTGGGAGGAATGATTATGTCTAAAGTATTATTATTTATCTGCTTTGATAACACAAAACGCGGCAGCTCCGTTGCTCAACACGCAATGTTTAGAATGCGGGTGGAAAACAGAAAACGGAGTGTCTGGACACTAGGTTCTCTCCGGCTACCGTGCTATAAGGGAAATAGATTAAAACTTCTCAGTAAATCCGGGAAGAGATACATAAATTACTTTCATTCGTTTCAAATGTTAATATTAACAAATTCATTATTGTTGTCTTAAAGAACGACTTAATTATACTAATTATATTAGTTTAGTTTTATTTATATTAATTTAGTTTATATTAATATTGATCTATTTATGAATGGGAAATATTTTTATTATAATTTGAATTTTTTCCAATTACATAAGTATTGAGTATTTGTTTTAGTTATGAAATAAATTTTGTATATGTAATTTATTTACATCATTTTATAGTTGACCTGCTTGAAATAATGTTTAAGACTGTATGTTTCCCAAATAAAAATAATATAAAATATACAAATTTCCGCGCTATAGTAAGATATAGCGGGGCGTTGAGTTTAAGCGAATTCGCCCGAGAAGCTGAAAATGGAGTGTCTCAACACTAGGTTCTCTCCGCCTATCCTGTTGCGGTAAAAGCGTAAAGTTTCTAAGAAACAGTTTATTTATTTATTTCACTTATGTAAATTCAAATTAGAGCTTTTGTAATATTAATAATATGTAATAATAATGTAATACTTTTGTAATATTACCTTGGTAATATCCATAATAGGGTGAACGGTGGAAATGTGAATTGTTCTTGGCATAGAAATCGTATGCGATGTAAAATTGATAATCAGCTACTTCCTTCAAACTATCGTCGTATCCCTGTAAGGATTTCATCTCAGCCACGCTTATCGTTTCGCCCTCTTCTTCGCCTTTGTTTAATGCGTTCAATTGCTGAAACAAAATATATTTAATTAATTTTGTAATACAATTTAATTTATAAAATTTAATGGCAAATAAACATTAACTTTTGTCTCTGAGTACGCTGGTGACGATAATAATGAAAGAAAATCTTATATACAGAATTTTATTTGTAAAATCTAAAACTGGTATGAACGTTTTTTACGATATAAAGTATAAAATTATACTTCAGCACTCACAAGTATTTATTGCAAATTTAGAATTTACGATCTCTTTATAACCTATAAAGTGGTATAAAAATAAATATCGTTTACGCTTTATTATACATACGTACATATTTTTACTGTAAATATGCATTTTAATTGGTTATTGTCAACAAAATACAATTTGGGGTAAAATAGAGCTTATTATTAGTATTTACCTTAAGTTAAGCTTAAGCTCAGTAACTTCACTGACTATATAATAAAAATGTAACTGATGGCTGTCTGTACATGGAAAATATATGAAAAAATATATTAATAGGGGCATGTATCAATATAATAGAACCCATAACAATTTCCTTTTCTGTTTGTCTGTTCGTTTGTGCACGCCAATCTAAGAAACGACTCAACCGATTTAAATGTAATTTTTACTACTATATTGTGGTAAGCTGCACTTAACATTTAGTGTTTATTTCATTTTAATCAATAAATAAAAAAGTTACAACCATTTAGATTCTAAATTTAAGCAAAGTTTGTAATTTAAGTGAGAACGCGGGCGGGTGAAAATTCAAAATAGTTTAGTACAAGCGAGTGCTTATGCTTAAATCTATAGATAGAGTTATCTACAAGATTAGGAAGAATAAATAATTATATTAGGCCTAATTATTTACTATACTGTATTAAATTAATACATGTAACGTCTATAAATTGTAAAACATTATTTTAGAAAGAATATTTTCAAAAATACAAGTGCTTTACAAGTCCCCGTCCATGTTCCGATAACAAGCCTTCAACGAACGACCGCAACAGAATTGCAAAAACCATTGTTTTTTTTCTTTTGCAACGTGATTATGCTGTTTTCATTTGCTTTCAGTACGAAGTGAATGGATTTTCAAGCTACATTGCAATTATCTTTTCAACCAAATAATAGCTGGAAGTGCTTTTATTAAGCGATGGTAGCGGAAATTTTATATACTCATTTGCTTAAATAGTCTAATTATATAAGTTTTTTTCAAAGAAAAGTTTATTAGATTTTTCTGATAATCTTTGCTTTAAATCTAAATCTTTTGATTTGATAAAAGTTCACATTCATTAGAAAAAATAACATATGTAACTGGACAGCACACAATTTTAAAATAAAATAGAGAAACGTCTGTTCATATTCGAAAAAGTCTAATCTAAAACCGTAACACACAAGAATACTGTAAAATCTAAAATTAATTTTATAACAATAGGCATATAAATGTGCATAATTTTATATTTAAAAATTATATATCGATCAAAAATTTTACATGTAAAATATAAATTAGTGAACAGATTATTTAAGAAAAAAACACGTCAAATAATATTTTCTCATAATCCTGCTCACCAGCCTGTTGGTAAGAATTAGCACGCTTCACGCTTTTTCCCGCATAACAGAATGGTCAGAGAGAACCTTCGCGAGAGAGCGCATTGTATAGGTAGCAGTGGACAAATAAAGATATCTTAAATAAAATCATTCCATCGAGTGGGAATCGAGTTCACAGTAACACGCTCTGTCATTGCGCCACGATGGTGTGCCATGAAAATATTGTACGAGCTGACACGAAATGGGAGAAGGCAAGCTTTACTTACATAGATTAGTTATTTATAGGGACTATAGGGACGTTAAAAATATAAAAATGTCACAGGATTTACAACTGCACCTCTTTGACCTACGGCCGCATGAAACATGTAATGTTTTATTTCTTGCCAGTAAAAGCTTACATCGCCTCAGTTTATTAGAAAATCCACACCCAATAGCCCTATAGTTTATAGGTTTGGCTCCTCGCCAATCTCTACAACGGATTACGATTACGTACAAGATATATAAGCAGACTAGGTGTAAATTCTAAACTGATAGTAGTAGATAGCTATAAAAAATATTAGATTTGTGCATTTAGGCAGTGTCAGACTGTACACGCGATGGTCTTGGGTTCCATCCCCACTTGTCAATGTTTGTGTTTGGTAAGAAACGAATGGTGTTGAATTCGCTACCTAACTAATAATTTCTTTATATTGGTGAAAGATTTAGGACGGAATATCTTAATTACTCTTGAAATATCCTGACAACCAATATTCAGTACACACGATTCTTGTCCGCTCTGGTGACTAAGAGAAAGAGCAGCGTTCAGTTCCGCCACTTAACAAGCAATATTTCAATTTCAAGTAGAAAGTGGAAATCAGAGTGTCTTGATACTAGTTTCGCTGACTACCGATTCAGAAGTAACCTAAGTTTTACATATTAAGAATAATTTTGTTTGATAAACATTAACATACAGACAAAACACAGCAAATTGCCTTTACATCATGGCTTTGAAAAAATATATATGTACTGAGGTTAAAGTTATTATATAATGTATTCTTCGGAATTTTGTTTTATTCATATTTGGAGTATATTCTAATGTACCGTTTCTTGATATGCTGTTGCTCTAAAAGGAATTAAAGCTATTTAACGTACCAAAGGATTTTAGTGAATTCTTTAAATTCCTTGGTGAGATTAGAGAGATAATGTTTAGAACTTTATTAGAAAATTGTATTAAATAATAAACAACATACTTCAACTATAAACATACTTTTTGTTTCTAAGTGTACATATAAATATTTTGCATTTTTCGGGTAGAAAATATTACCTATTGATTATTCAACTTTTAATTCATTTTTCTAATATTACATGGATAGCTGAACATACGCTGTGCTTAAATATAAAAAAAATCGTAATAGGGATCACAATACACGATGGTAGCAGGTTCGATTCCCACTCAGAGGATGATTATATTCAATTTATTCCGTCACTCAACACGCAATGTCTCCGTGCGATTCGGGTGGGAAATGGAGACATATTCGAAGACTTTTTTGCTACATTTAATTAAAACAGAATTGAAAAGTTTAGTTCTAAGAAACCAATTACGTTGTTTTTGTCCTTTAATAAAGACAAATTAGCTGAAACGCAGGGAGTAATATAAATATATATATATATATATACTTACAAGTCCTTCATTGTGTAATTCTTCCCACGTGGGATCGCCTTCTGGCTCAGTCTCTATAGCGCCTTCGTAATGCAAAACGGCAACTTGTTTTGCTTTAGTGAATCTGTATATTAGAAAAAGATTTATTTATTATTTATTTAAGAAATATAAATATTTTTTACTTCGTAAATTCTATATATAGGGTAAAACCTGGATTTTTGCAGCAGTATTTAAAACGCTATGCTAGTTATGTTAGTGGTGCTACCGCTTTACAATGGTTGTAAGGACCCATACCAAAAACCTTGGTGTCATTGAAGTCGTCATCATTGGCGAAAATGTACCGCGGTGAAGCGGTGATTTTATATTGGTAAGTATTTTTATTAATGATTGGGAGTTTCACAAAATATTTTTTACCTGATATGAATCATAGTTTACTGTATATCGTATATACTGTATAACGTTTTATTGCTGAATATATTTTTATTTGTTTTGCCCAAAGAATAAATAAATTACAAAAAAAAAATTGTATGAAATATGTTTTTTTTTTCATTCTAGTTGAATAAAATGCTTTGGAAAAGAAACGGACACGTCTGGTGTTGGTGCGTTCTATAAGTACAGGAATATTTCTTAAAATAATTGCTGGGTCTATACAGCACTATGCCTCTTTCTGTTGGTACACTGAGACAGAATTAATTTCGCTAATTGTTTTTTTTTTTTTGGCATAAAAAAATAGTGGCTTATATATTGAAGCTTGGAAGCGGAAGGTGCGTCCTGAAAGAAGTACGAATTGGTTGGACCACAATGCATAAATCTTGTTTGAAAAAAAACCCGAAATCGTATTGAGACAAGCTGAGGGTTTATCAATTGAATAAGGAGTCAAGGAGTCTCAACATTATTATAATAATCATTTAATAAAGATTTAAAATAATTAAGACTGATTAGACTAGACTAGACTAAACAATCATTGTGATGGTTGCATCCTGACGCCAGGCAAGTGTCCTCCGAAGCATTTTTAGCGTTAGGCAACTATTCGTTCTTTTAGAGGTCTAATAAAAAAAGATTTACTCAAAATTATTATTAGTTATATTCACAAAAATAGGCTAATATCTAATATATAGTAGATCAAAGACCTGTGTTTCTATGTAAATATATGTTGCATTATTGTAATTTATTACATTTTTTTTTTATAACAAAACATTTTTGAAAAGTGGGACAAGTACCCGGTTTTTATCCTATAGCTTAAAAAAATATATAACATTTTTTTTTTAAAGTTTAAAATTTTTCTTAGTGTAAGCAAATGCAATCCATAACGTTTAAATTAAGAGTAATATAATACGATGCAGTGGGGCAGCGTCCGTCTGTAAACACGATTGGTTGTGCTCAATCGCTTTTCGTTTCTTATTTAAAAAAAATACTCATGCGGCGTTGAGTTCCGCCTCAACACGCGCGTATTTCGAATTCGAGATGGAATTTTTTACTTTTACTTTATTGTCAATGAATAAATAAAAAAGCAAATAAAAATATTATTTTCCAATAGTACAAAACGTATTTATAACTTAATAACCCTCTTTGTTATTCCCTGAGCCAGTGGCCCGGGTAACAGCTATCAGTGTCAATGTCTTTGGGAATTGGACGTTTGAGTTTTGGTGGAACGTGCGCTGATTCTAACTATCTTTCAAAACATATATGGAAACAGTAAGTAGTTACATACAATTATAAGTACGAGTAGAGAAAATGGTTCTTAAATTAAATAAAAAACATTGAAATATTAATCACACACTTGGGAAATTGAAAAACAATTCAGAAAATGAATAAAATCTCTTGGCAAACGATTGTTCGTAGAATAATCTTTGGGTAGCAGAAATTTATAAAAATCTCTAAAAAAACAAAAATAAGTTATAATAAGCGTATAACAATTTCGAAGCAGCTGGACGTAGAATGCATGGCTTAGCGGTCAGAGCACTTAAAGGGATTCCAAGAGGTACGGGTTCAAATTACGCTATATTAAAAAATACGATAAATACGATTTCTAAAAATGTGCTGCTGTTATTAAAAATATTTAATGTTTCTAATACCTGTACAGATGGAGAGAAAAATTAACTTATGACCTCATTAATAATAAGCCGGTAGCGCTTTAGCTCACTTATACATTAAGTAGAATCTCTATATAAGTTATTACACAGATAGTGGACTTTAATTTACTTTATCGTGTAAATTATACCTTATAATGTTAAACACACAGACAGCATAGGCAAATCATAAAAAATATATAATTTTTATAGCTCATTCGTACTTTTATTCAAATAATATTTATTTATTTAAATCATTTTTGAATAAAAATTTGCATATTGTAAGAAATTCATGGCATGTATAAATAAATACTAGCGTCCCGCCCGCGGCTTCAACGCCGCTTTGACTATAGCTATTTAATATTTTCGTTAAATAATGACTTTCCTGAAAAAACTAAGAAGGGGGGGGGGATCTATGTTCATCTCAAGACCCTCAAGTATCTCTATATCGCAATCAGTTCAGTGGTTTGGCTGGTATGACGTCACTGACAGAACGAACTGCTTTCGTTTTTATAATATAAAATAATATAGTATGGATTTTTGTAAAACCTTACTGAAATAACAAAATTTAAGCATTCTCATTCAATACATAGAACTAACTCCCAACGAAGCAAAAAGGAAATATTATTCTTTCCACAAAATGGTAATAAAGTACATTTTTTATATGAAAAAAGCTTTCTTAAAATAAAGTTCGTCACTATCGTTAACGACGGTCCTCTGAAACAAAGGATTCGACCAAAAAATAATAAAAAGTATTCTTTACTGAACTTTATCGGACGAATAGTGATTTATTTTCTAGGTTTTGTTTCACTTTTCACGCTGGAGGTAGCGCAATAACGCCGCAGCTTTAAATAAAAAGCTCATTGACTATCGATGTTTTTAACATTTTTGTCATTCATTTTTTATAGCTTTTGTACGAATATATTAGTTAGAGATATGTGTTAAAAATACAAATTAGTTTGTTTGACTATGCAGTTGGACCACTCTTAAGTAACCAATTTTCTTTTCTTTATTATAAACATATCACTTAAACTAAGCAGCTGCCCTCGACTTTGCGTGGATTAACAATCCCACCAAAATACCCATAACGCTGAACAATTTTCGTAAGGGCCCAATTTCCTTATATTTTATAATGTAACAAGCTTGTCTACTATGGTTCTACGTCAGGTGTTCCACTCTTAAAAAATAATTCTAGCCTAAGTCCTAATCTAAAAAGCCTAAGGTAAAAAGCTAAAAAAAGTTTAATTCAAATCCGTCCAGTAGTTCTGAAGATATGCGCATTCTGTTTTTACTGTTTTATAAAATTAAAGGTAAATTTCACTGGATCATGATGGAGTTTAATTTATGGATATATGCCTTTTTATCTAAACATGACAATATTAAAATTATAATATTCGATGTGTCAAATCTAGTTATTTTTAACGGAGCTTTTTACTTTTTATTACCTTACCATCCTTACTCCTCTGCTAGATAAATTTAAAAATAAAACATAGCTTTACGCTTTAGGAAGAGTTATTCAAGTGCGAAGAGACTCTGTTCACTACTTTCGCTCCGAATTCAAAACATTGCGTAACGTAAGTGCCGGAACTCAACGCCGCGTGTTTTCTCGTACACCACAGCGGCGAAATGTAAATAATTTAAATATATACAATTTAATTCCCCCGAAGGAGAATTGAACGTCCAACCAATAGCGTTTACGCTGTCTCACTGCGCTTCGACGGCCTCACATGAAAAAATAAAAGAAATAATCAATAAAAATATTTTCAAATAAATACCTCTCGTCACAATCCATCAAGCCTCGAAATCGTATCCAATAGTTGTCGATCTCATTGCTAGCGTCAAGCACGAAGTCGTAGCGCTCGCCCGCGTATGTAACAAGCGATGTTGCTAGAACAAAAACATCTGTTAGTTGCATTTTATGTAAAAAATATAACTGAAAACTAAGAAGTTGAGAACGACATTAACCTTGTTATATGCAGAAGAGCGGGTAATATAATATCTGAATCAAGCTTAGTAAATAACTTAAAACAACTTTTAGAAAACTTACAAAAAATTAACATAAGCGGAGTTTGAATTCGTGCCTCTTGGAAAGCGTCTAAGCGCTCTAACCTCTAATCTATGCGTTCCAAATTTTTATACTTTTTAAAAAGAAAAATAATTTCCATATGTGTGTGATAACACATTAAAAATAATAAAATAAGAATGTACTTGGCTTATTGTTTTGTAAAGGTGTATAATATGTTAATAGAATAGGTTCTTATATAATGTGAATTTTAAACATTATTATAATTGAAAAAAAAACCAATATGTTGAATAAAACCTTTATTTTTAATATAAGCATGAAATAATTTTCCTTTCTCCACTTTCTGTCCGAATACTAAATATTGCGTGTTGAGACGCGAAACTCAACGCCGCAATTTGTTTACACTTTGGCAAATGAAAATAATTGAAATATTTCCTCATTTCCCTGAATGGTGATTGAACCCAACAACACATTCGCAGTGAAACACTCTCCACTGTGCCATCATGGCTATGGCATGGCATTTCTTAAATAATTAATAATAGTACTATAATTACTATTAAAGTAATAACATAATGCATTTTAAATTTACATTTCCAACCAAGAGGAGGAAGTGAGGCACAATTCGATTATTGTAAAGAAATAAAGTAACTTTTCTCAAGCTTTGAATTTTCAAAGGAAAACCTCAATCCGATATCGAAAGGCTAAATGAAAGTTTTTGTGATTGCTCATTCGGTCTTGTGGATTTTGTTCACGTAAGACACCGTTTCACAGTTCAGAGTATTATGTAATGCTATACAAAGCGTATTTTTTTTCTAAACTCTGCTTTATAATTACATATTAGAAATTATGAACTTTTTTACTAAAATTATGCGGACGAAGGAATTGTGCTTTAACTTAAAATTTATATGGAAAAATTGCAGAAAGTCCTTTTGTAATATATATATATATATATATATAAGTACAAATAAATTACAAATAAATTTTAAGTATTATTCACACACTTAGGAAATTGACACATTTAGGAAATTGAAAATCATATATTTAGAAAACGTATAAAAATACCGCTGCGTTCACATTTTTATACGTTTTCTATATATACATTTTTCAAATATTAATATTTACTTCAATTATTATTTCATATTTTGAAATACATATATTAACAATTTATTACGTATTAAAAAATACATATATTAACAATTAAATAATAATAAATAAATAAAAATATGAATGTAATTTGATTTACTTGTGATTTTTTTAATTCCGATTACAGAATATATAATGGTGCCAAATTTTCAATATTTAACCATCCTGCAAATAAAATATACGAAAACACTATATTTTTACTTATATTGTATTATTAATTACTTTAAAATAATGTTAAGTACTAAATACGCAAAAAAAAATTCTTCAATATATCTTTGTTACCAAAGTATCTTGTGAAAGCAGTGTGTTCCTAAAATTGAATGTCAAGCCATAAAGGTTTTCATTCGCTTAGTCAGCATCTGACTGATAGGCAAAAGATTGCTTGTTTTTTAGATACCAGTGCGGATATATTCAATATTACGGTAAAACTGTATTTAAATATTTATTTTTGAAATATTGGAAACCAACGTTACATACTAAGAATACATTTACATATTCATTTTGCATAGTAAGTCTCAATAACAAACTAACTCTACATGTAAATAAAAATCTATAGAAACAAGATGTGTGATTACAAAAAAGAATTTTCTTTCTTTCGTTCTTTTTTTTTTTATTTCTCATAACAACTAAATTCCCATCTTTCTCTCTTATATTAGATAATAACATGTTCCTCTTAATAATATTTTGTTTGCGTACAAACAAAATTTAACGTATTACACTAAGCTAACAAACAGTGCACACCAATAAAATGCAGGCAGGGTATTGAATATATTAAAATATGCATGAAATTAAAACATTAGAGCAACTGGAAGTGTCAGTCACTCTTTATATATTAATTTACACATATTAAGCGGATATATATTAACATTTGATAACATTTAGAATTATTTAAGAGTTTCTTTATTTTTTACCTTTTTTATGTAACATTATATTTTACGTAATTGTTGAGTAGTCCTTTAAAGATTAATTGTAACTTCGCCTATTTAATATCTTACGGTAATTTATTATATATGTGGGCAAACACGATGGTTTTTTTCTGTAATTGGTTCGTAATATTTCCATTTTTATTTTTACACTAGCGATGAACGCGCGGCTTCACTTTCGTAAACTACACGACTAAACTTCGTTTTTTCGCCCGCCCGCGTTCTCACTTAAATCACAAAGCTTACTTAAATTTATAATTTAAGTAGTTTTCATTAAATATAGTTTCAGTACTATTTTATAGATAATCGTTATATTAGTTCAGCCTAGCAAAAGCTCTATAGAAAGCTTTCGCTAGGTTGAACTTTTTATTTCATAAATTTGATTGTTTTTAGCTTCTTTTATATTTTCAAATTAATCTAATAGATGTTACTGTTTATGTGAATAGAGATAAGATCTAATTTATATAAGCGAAATATCTGTGTTGTAAATAAAAGAACGAATGAAATCGTTTATATATAGTAGTAACACTAGCAGCTACAGGAAACAAAAGCATAAAAATATAAATAAAAAGGAACTAAACTTGTATTTTGTAGGAACTAAGAATAACACTTATATATCACGCATATTTCTTATTTATTTCAATAGACCTGTAAAATATTAAGATTAACTTAATATAATGTAAATATTATGAAACTAATATTTCCCTTCGCGATATAATTACGCTGTGTTGTTGGAGAAAATCGCGACGCTAAAATCAACATCAAAACGTTGTGTATTTGTTAGTTTTGTATAAATAAAATATATCTAATTAGGTATAAGTAAGTATATATATAAAAATATATATAGTATAGTAAAAATTTTAGCTTAACTCTTCCCGCATTGCAGGGCAGGAAGGGAGAAGCTATTGTAACAAAACACTCCGATCTCCACTTTGAGCCCAAATTGCAGACATTGCTTGTTCAGTAGCGGAACTCAACGCCGCGTTTTGTCTTACCAGAGTGGAGAATTTAAATACATTTAAAAAAGAAACAATTAAACTTTTATTTGCTGCCTTCAAATTTTTTCGTTTTCTTAAAAATATAATCACCAATATCTCGGGAATAAGCGGGAATCGAATCCACAACTAATCGCGTCTACAGTCAAATTCTGTTAACCAGTGCCACAATAGCCTCATTAATATTATTATATTTTCTATTGTCATTTGTATATAATAATTTAGTTTTAATATCCTATTACACACATAGTTACCGGATTTATTGTAATTAAATCTAACCTGTAAGCATGTTCCACGTTTAATTACCTGTATAAATGCAAACACGCGTGTACAAAACCTCATCGCTAATGCTATAGTTTATTGTTGGAGTAAAATAATTATTACCAATATGTGTGTGAAACTCTTCTATTATTCAATGAATGACAAACGGTAGAAAGATGACATAAATTTGACAACAATATATTTTTTATTTTCCTTGGGGATTGAAGGAGAGTATCAAATTTTCTATGTCAAAGAGGAAATGTGAGATTTTAGGTTTTACAGTCGAAACTATAAATAATGGAAATAAAAATATTATGTAAAGGTCATTAAGGCGACAACATGTTATATATCAATATTATCAATATATATTATATAAATAACACCAATTAGACTATACAGAGTTGTTTATACTAAGCTAGGCATTTATCTTCCAGATGTTGCCAAGTAGGCAAGACAGAACCTAGCTATTTTAAAAATTATGCGCACAGAGTGGCGGAATCGAACGCAGCCATTTTATTTCAAATATAAATTTAGCACTGTCTGGGAATTGAATTCGCAATCATTGTGTACTCAGACCATTGTTAGCTACGCCATAGTGATGTCATATACATAAACATCAGTATTTTACAATAGCAATGTTTACCTAATTTAAAGTTTCATTAAGCTTTAAGCTCATAGAACCTAGTGTCAAGACGCTCCGTTCTCCACTTTCCGGAACCGGGCGGAACTCAACGAAAATGATAATCACTAATTGATCGAACTTTAAATCGAACCCATACTCACAACAACACGTGTCAAAAATGTCATTCAACGTTGAAAATCTACATAGGTATTACTTTACACCAATTTTAGCTATTAAATTAATGAAACAACGTTTTACATCCAAACAGCTGACGCTTGAACTTTTTTATGAAGCTGCCTGTTATTGAAAATCCATTAAACTGTATTTTTTATCATAACCTTTTTATCAGTCATGGTCGACTTGTTTACTTAAAATTTGCATCTTATGTATTTAAAAAATGATGATTCTGTATAATTTCTTTCGATTTCAGGTTTCTCATCAATTATAAATCATCTAAATAACTGTAGTTGTCTTTAATGAAAATAACTGTTAAAAGTCTAACTTTTTCTGGGAAACTATGTTAAATGGCTAAAATATTTAGTTAGTTTGTTGTCATACTGGTGCAGTGGCTATGGTACCATGTTAGTTATCGATGTCTATGCGCTACTGCTAAACTACTGACTAAATACAGAAAACTGTACATTTATAATATAGATTTCATTTATAATATACATTTAAATTCACACGCTTTGTGAGTAAAAAACATTTTTAGAAAACGTATAAACCTTTGAATGTCCGTCAATATGTCTTAGCGGTCAGAGCGCTAGGATGGTTTTCAAGAGGCGCGGGTTTGGATCATACAGAGTCGAAATTTTATACGTTATCTAACAATGTTATAGATGTATGAGAACATTCAATTCACTCTTGCATACATAAAATTGTTTAACAATTTTGAATTCCATTTTTAAATGATTGATGAAATGAAATTGATGAAATTTATTAAATTTTTATATAGGAGTCAAATCCGTCAAATTTCATTGATATAGTTAAAATTTGTATAGCGAAGAAGTGCAGAGACTCAATATACTTTACAATAAATTAAATATATTTAATAAATAAAATAAATATTATATACATTACCATGTGTTTGAAATACACTTTAGTGTAATTTCTAATGGTGTTTGCTAAGATAACGTGTATTTCCACACTTACAAGGCAACAAAGTTACTATTACACTAAAATAAAACTATTTGTAATTCAAAAAATATAACAAAAAAGCCGACTATTAAATCTGTAGTTCCAAAATTAATGACTGTCAAAGTTCACAACTTTACTTTTAAATCTTTATCGGCATTTTTTTAAATAATAATGGTTAAATGGCTAATGTAACCCCGTTATATTAGAGTTAATTAATGATGCCATAGGATCACGACAGAGCTTCTCACTGCTTTTGACCGGATGAGGATAATTAACGAGTGCATAATATTACTTTAAGGTCAAGAGTTTTATTTATGGCGAATTGTATGGACTATAAGACGTCAAAACAATAATTTTCCTGATTGAATATTAGGAAATTTTTAGGGCTACTCTACACACTCTAACATTTCAAATTTTAGATTTTCAAGATTTAGTAATTGGTAAATTTGTGTGTTTGAAGATTTATTTTTTAACATTTTTTAAAGTGTTATTCCCACACTAAGGAAACTGAAAAAGACATATTTAGAAAACGTATAAAAAATTGAACGCAGCGGGATTGAAACCCGCGCCTCTTGAACGGTTTTCAAGAGGCGCGGGTTTAAATCCCGTTGCGTTTAATTTTTTATACGTTTTTTAAATATGTCTTTTTTTGTTTGAAGATTGTTTTAGGGAACGATGGGGCTGACATTTTTGTATTATTACATAAAAAAAAAAGTCCCTAAAAAAAATAGATTAAATCTCCACTATTGTATTACAAATTAGTTGGATAAATAAATGGTCGCTCTATACTAGTATACTTACATATTGATGCCTCCATCGCGTTTCAGAGAGCATAATAAATACTTAAGCACGATTAAGACCAGTCATTCTTGTTAGTAGTTTTAATATTAACAACAATCGTTACGGGACAGACGTACAAGAAAAGTTTAAAAATATATATATAAAACCCTGAAACACGTGTTGTCCCTGAAAGTGCTTCATAGTAAACTGAAGAAGCATATTACAATTTGAATCATATTTTAAATTGGATGAATATAAAAAGGGCGAAGGCACTGTTAAATTGCGATATATATAACAAAATCATTTAATATGTTTTGATATAATTTTACTAAGAAAACTCGTAGAATCACGGTTATGTAATTACGGTATAATGTAAATGAACTCTACCAGCCTTTACTGTGTAATACGATTTTAAATCAAACTATTTTAATCAGATTTATCGCGTATATTTTGTTAACTAAGAACACATTTAAGGAAACCCGACGTTTGTAACAGTCGTAGTTTCAAGTTATCTACAAAAATAGAATATACTATCATTTCGGTTAAAATAGCTTAATTTAAAGTGTGTAAATATCATAAAAAACAAAGTTCTCATTCGTTTCAACACTCCGTTCTCCATTTTCCGTCCGAAATCAAGACATTGGGCGTTGAGTGTGGGAACTGAATGCCGCGTGGGGTAAATCGTTGTCTTAGGTACCAGAGCGGCGAAATGAATTAATAATTTAAATATAATTTCCCCGATTGGGAATCGAACCCACGACCATAATAATCGTGTTTACAGTCAGTCGTCCGATGACCTAAATATACTAAGTACATGCTATATTTTAAGTATAGATAACCCGAACTGGCAAAAGAATCAGTTATTTTCAGTCAAAACATAATTTGCACTAATTTCATATAGAACAGAAAATACACAACAAAAGATATTTCATATAATACATTCAAACGAGCTTATCCTATTTATATTATACATTACATTATAAATGTCATTAGAAAATTAAATCCAAATAGCTAAGTTGGCAAGCCTTCGCGTTTAAAGCAAGGTTTCGGAATCCAAAGCGAATTTAGTTGGGCAGCTCTAACTACGAATTTGCATATTCAAATGCGAGATCAAAGTGTGTTAGAAACTTCTGTGCAAAAATATTTATGCTACGAAGATGATTTCGGTTGAAATTGAAATGAAAAGCCTTTTGAAATGCCGTAAATTGTGGAGTGTATAATGTTTGTTAAATAATTACACTTAGTGTGTTTAATGTGTACTTTTTAATGTTTAATTTTATTTCCTTTTTTTTTCGTATACCGTATAAGATAAAGTTAAAAGATATATACAGTCTTATTTAGTTATAAAGCCACTGTGCTTTATAACTCGGTTGCCATTTGTTTGAGATGATTATAATTATATTGTACATTTTTAATTAACTAATGGAATAATTTGGTTTATTTTTTCAAAATGGACGCCCATTACTATGCTAGTCCTTCCCAACACACATGTACAATATTTATTTTATTACCTTAATTATACTAAGGCAATAATACAAAAATATTGGCGTTCTGAATTTCTTCCAATTATGAATTAAGGTAAATCTTATATGAGCCTAATATGTTTATCCTGCTATAGCCATATTAACTTCGTACTATAGTGTTAATGCAGCTTCACATTTTTTTCCCGCATAGCACCCAGCCATGTCAGAGACAATCTAGTGTCAATACACTCCGTTCTAGACTTTTAGCCCGAATTCGAAACATTTCCTGTGGAGTGGTGGATCTCAGTGCCGCGCTTTGTCTTTTACTGGACCGAAAAAAAGAAAATAATTTAATACAATCACTACTCTGAGTGGGGATCGAATTCACAAAGAATCGCGAATACGTCAGACGATTCCACTGCGCCACGATAGCCTATACCATTCACTCACTCCTATAATATTAAAACCTTCATAATAAAAAAGAATCTGATAATATATTATTTGTAAATCGGAATTAAAACGAAGCTTTCTTTAAATATACAAATTGTAACAAAATCCAAAGCGGATTATTGATACGTGTATGTACGAGTACGGATTCGTTGAAATGCTATTTTATAAATAATAATATACCTATAAATATTTTGTACCGTTCGTGCAAAGTTTAGTAAGTTTCACGTGTTTGCCTGAATTTGTCTATATATTGATGGATTGTTTAATGAAACCGCATACCTAACAGCATAGATAACTCAGTGAATAAGTAAACGATGTTTGCAGGTTCAAATAATAATTGAAACTCATTTCAAATTTCATTTTATTTCTAGTGTTTGTTGCTTTAGAAAGAAAATCGAGTTCTCATTAAATGAAGACTGAAGGCGTTATTTAAGAGAAATATAAGTTAAAAATCTATTGCATTCGATTCACAAATAACGCCTAGCCGAAACTGCTGGACTTAGAAAGACTACTGAACTTAGGCATGTACTCGTAGTTTCCGTGGGGAGTGTAATATATTTTTTTTAGCATGACACTTTTTCAGTAGTAGTAGTCTTGGAGAACTTAGTGTGAATACACTTTATTCTCCACTTTCAGTCCGAATTGGAGAAATTGCGTGTTGGTTAGGTTAGTCGGGTTAAGGGTTTTGGTTTAGGCTTTAGCGTGTTGGGTTAGGTAACTCAACGTCGCGCTTTGAATATTATCTCAAAATACTTAAGGGAACGGAAAAAACACGAGATTTTACGATTATAATTAACGCAAACAAAGTAGATTGTGTATTTAAATAAATAAAATTAAGAAAATAATTCGAAATTTCATAACACAAAAATATTTCCACATTACGTATAGCATAGCCAACTGTATTATTAACGTTTGAATTATCTCGACAGTGCCAGTGCTATATCTCACTGTGGTAATTAGAAGGCTCGCACATAAACTATGGCTGTAAATAATTTATATGTCCTTCAGTATACATATAGATTTATATATATATATATATATATATATATATATACAAGTTAAATACACCATTAAAGCTAATTTATAACAGCGGTTGTACATTATCATTATTATATACTAACTCAGAATATCTTAATTCTATTATCAATAAGGTCATCATGGCCCAGAAAGCAAGAGGTGTTCAAATTATTTTAATTCCTCCGCTCTGGGAATACAAAGCGCAGCGTTGAATTACGCCACGAACAGTTTTCTGACTTTTTATTTATACATAACTAATTGTAAATACACATATGTAAATATGCAGTAAGCTTACGCATAGCAATAGATACCGCTACAGCTTTCACTCGACATTTTCAAAACTTCTATAATTAACGTTTTCGCGATGAACGAACTATACGAAATTTTTAAACTGGAAAAGCTCACATATGCTATTCGAAAATTTCATGAAAATTGTTTTGAAACATTCGTTAAGAAATTAGGCCGATTGACCACGTGCGAAAGCGCAATGTCCATCGCGGAATACCTTTCGTTTAATATTTAAATTATGTTGCGTACAGAAACCAATAGAGAGATTAAAATTTCATATTTTGATAACATCGTATATATCTTTCTAATTATTTTTTTGTCATATAACAATATACAGTAACTAAAATGAATGCAAATTGTGTACTAAAAATAACTTATCTCTAAACGACCCTTTGAATGTGAGAAAGTTTGAAAAAGAAGCGATACTAAGTATGTAACATATATAAACACACTTAGTATTGTGTTAGTTGTTTAAGTAATTCCAAATATTATATTCTAATTTTAATTTTATTATTATTTGGAAGGTGTAACAAATATATCAATATATATTTTTTTGTTTTTGAGAATTAAACTTTTATAACCGAATGTTTGGTATTCGAGAATAAAACATAATATGTGTAAAAATTGCGAAAATTCAATAGTGTACATTAAAACCCTTTTATTTAATTTAAATAATTGTTAATAGAGTAAAAAATGCTATATCTTATACAGAGTGTACATAAGTTACAATTTTCTTATATAATCAAATTATCAATGTAAAAACAAAAAAATACGATAACATGATTTCCCATACGAGCATAAATTCTATGTAAACTTTAATACGTGCAGACGTTCTCCCGGGAGTTAGATTTGTGTTGACTCAAGCCAATTGGAAAGACTTATGGACATGTATATATGGATCACATACGAATTAAAGAACCGATACAATTTACTTTATAAACTTATCTAAATATATTATAATTGTAATTAAATTTCTTGAATCAACCACCTTTACTTAATTTGCTTCAAGTGTTAGAAAATGAATGAGAATATTTGTATTGTACACGCTATAACTCATTCATATATTATAACAGAACCTACAGCCCACAGCTTCATTATTTAAAACTAAATAAATATTCAATATTTGTGAAACCGAAAAGATATAGAAATTGCTACTTGTCTTTTATATAAAGGGCAATAAGAAAGTCAAATCTGTCATTTTTAACAAAACATACCATTAAATAAATACATACAAAGTTTAAAATGTTAAAAAGCACCACAAGTGCGCTGTCTTCAGTGCTTCCTTGATGGAATCATAAATCACGCGTAGTGCTTTGTAAAAAGCTCACATACGTATTATGCAATGTATACAGAATAAACTATATGTGTACGAAATATTGTAAAAATTTCATACGACGAGCTAACATGCAGTGTTTTGTATGTACAAAAAGTAAATATACTTTGCATGTTATAATGGAACAACGGAATATTCAATTAATAAAGTCCAGTTTTTCACCATATTGTCATATCCAATGTTTTTCAAGTAAAATTGAAAACCTTTTATTTAAGAAGCACGGTGATGGAAGAAAAATATGGCTTGGCTTGGGTTTCGCCGAGTTTAATGCAAAGTTGAAAAATCTTCGCTGAGGTTCGATTTCAATATTCCAAATGCGAATATTTGCATTATGTTTGTTGGTCAAAATGTATTTCTCTTTTTTTTTATATATATATTAAATGCTAAATGCTAATTGGGTGCAGAGAATCATATTTTTTATAATGCAAAGTACAATTTTATAAGAATTTTTTTTTTGTAAATTTGTATTTATAGTCATATTTAAAAAAAAATTGGGCATATATAAAAATAAAGATCTATGGTAAGGTTCGACTATTTATAATCTTGGACGAATATTGTCAAAAACGTTAATATTTTTATGAAGTTTTTATTTAAAATTGGCTTTATGAACATGGGACGCTATAAGTGATGTACATGTAAGACTGGAATGTTTTTTATATATTATTTTTATATTAAAGCTTCATGCTTTTTTCCGAAAAGGAGGGAGTATATCCTGTGTATGAGTATATGCATACTCTCTGTATAGAGAGCTTAGTGTCAAGGCACTCAGTTCTCCGCAATATTTCGAATTTGGGGAGAAAGCGGAGAAGAGATTTACAATTTTTGACACTTCCTTACTAAATAATATTGTGATTAATGTGAATTGTTTTACGTGTAATTATTTAACAATATTTTAGTTCTTCCATATGACAATATGTCATATAATATTGTACATCACGTCTTTAATTTCAAAAAATATAATAAACTTGGGGCCGTCGTGACTTTGAACCCATCGTGGTGCAGTGGCACAGTGTCTAATTGGATAGCAGGTTCAGACAGCTCTTAGAGTAAAGACACTCCATTCTCCGCTTTCCGCCCAAATTCAAGACATTGCGTGTTGAGTAGCGGAACTCAACGCCGTGATTTGTCTTGTACCAGAGAACAATGAATAAAAAACTATTTAAATATAATCATTCCTCCAAGTGTAAATCGAACATACAACCAGTCGCGTTTACAGTCAGTCGTTGTATACTACATACGGTTAAAACTAACAAATTTAGTTTGAAATTAAATATTTCTCCATGTAGGCTTAAGCCTATATTCATATTAATTATCTGCACTAAATATGTATATTGGTTGTACTCAATTATTTTATCAACTAAAAGTGACATGAGAATGTTCATATAGATTTCATTTCAATTAAATTCATTGTCATATAAGTATATCTTTTCAATTAGTTGCGTTCAAATATAATTTAATTACTGGTTTTCATATTGATTTAATTTATGAAGGCTAATTTAATGTTAGTTTGTTATTTGTTCGCTTGAACAAAATTTGTTATAATATATTAAGAAAATTTTGTTTTACGAATTGAAACGCATAGCTTGTCAGAAAATGGAAAATTCATTCATTAAATGAAGTCATCGACAATCACTGTAAGACTGTCCATAAATAATTATAACCATGAACTACTGTTCCTTTAAGCGGTCAGAGCGCTCGGAGGTATCCAGGAGGCGCCGGTTCAAGTCCCGCCACGTTAAATTTTTATACGATTTTCTTAAAAAGTTTATCATATTCTAAATCCTCATATTTAGCATAGCAGTTTAAAAATGTTAATACGTTTAATTAATACTTTCAAGTTTAACTTAACTAAATCAGACGCTTTTAAAAATAAATATAACGAACTTGAAGTTCATAAGAAAAAAATATAGATGGAAACCTAGGCTATTAAAAAAGTAGATTCACGATTTCTCCCGTATACCGCTTTATAAAGAGAACTTAGTGTCAACACACTCCGTTCTCTTCTTACATAAAGCAAACCTATATATATCTTATATTCAATGAACAAAAGTATAAAAAGATACAAAAGATCGATAAAACGGCGATTAATTAATTACTAAACTCGATTACGTCTTTCTATTTCATTTGACGCAATCAGCCTTAATGCAGTTTAAATTGAACTTTGAAATCCTTTCAACAATAAAATTTACATGTACTTAACTTCTCCTTATATTAAGTAGATCGACTTTATGTTTTGTTTCTTAAGTTACGTAATATAATGTATCGAGTGGCAATGACTATCGAATTGTGTTATTGAATATCGATTTTACATATTCAAGTTTATATTCACATTTTTGATACTTTATAGTTTTTTGTTGTCTAATCTTATTAAAAAAAAATACCTAAATGGAATGTTATAGGTATATTTTTCGTTAGTATTATCAAATTGTTGCAATTTCTGCTCTAGTAAGACAAAATGCGCCGCTGAGTTCCTCTCTAATTTAGGCAGAGAACATAATGTCTCAACAATAAATTCTCTTTGCCGGCCCTATTATGGAAAAGCATAAATCTATAACACGTAAGACATTTAGGAAAGTTATAAAAAAAAATTTGAACGCAGCGGGATTTGAACACGCGCCTGTTGAAAACCGTTCCAGCGCGAGTTCAAATCCCGCTGCGTTCAAATTTTTATACGTTTTCTAAATTTGTCTTTTTCGATATCCTTTTTTTTTTTTTTTTTTTTTTATTTTTGAATGTGTAGTTGCTGTTGGCCATAGTGGCCTCTACAGCGTAACGCGGGTTTTGTGGGAGGCCGAGCTCTGACCTTGGCTTGGGCCACCTTGGGAGGTGCCAGCTAATGAGATCACGAAGTGGCAAGGGCGTCTCCTGTGAGACACGGTCCTCGGCTTGCGTCTAATGTGCCCCCCCCCCCCCCCCGCGTTATTCGCGTCGACTATTCCACCTTGAATGTTTGCTATTGAGCTTGAGGTTGTATTGGTCCTGCCAGAATGACGGAGTCTCCTAGGCTTAATAATATTTTCATATCACTCTCTAGCAGATTTTTTGATGGTGATAGATATGTTGACGCTATAATAATTGGCGAGTGGCCCGTCATGTGCACCTGAACTATTGATGTTTCAATATTAGCGAGCGATCCTTCTGATGAAAATGAGCGTGCCGCCGAGAAGGCAGTCTCTGTCGCTGCGGATCGTATTATAATTAGGTACCTTAGGGGTCCTGTTTTGATTTTTAAGGAACGTCTCCTGAACTAGAAAACGTCTATCTGGTGTTCTTTGATAAATTCGCGAATTACCTCCATTTGATGACTAAGACCGTTTGCATTTTTGAGTTGAGTGAACGTGGTTTGACTCGCGCGAGTCGTATATCGGGCGCATTTGGGGTTAAATTTACAATATTATTATTGTTGCTGACCGCCATTGGAATTTAATTTTTTTGTGCTTGGAAGCGCGTTAGTTGTACGAATAAATTCGCGTGTTTTCCGACGGCTCGGAGGCTCGAGTTTTGGCGCAACCGTCCGAGTTGCGTAATTTCGCGGCGAATGATGCTATCTCATTCATGTCTACGGCGTCCATGAACTCTAGAATGAGGTTTAAGTCCTCGTTAAACGACGCGTTGGAGCCGTCAGCCTCCTTACGAGTAGGCTGTTGCTTTTTTGCCGGCTTAGGAACGACGGTTTTCGCGGTTATTGCGGTCGGTCGGTCGGTTTGTTGGACGGTGTTTGCCTGTGCTACTGGAGCAGGCATGGTTGTGGGTTTGGGCGCGGATGGTTTAATCCACGCGCTTTTAGTTGGCACCGGTGCAGGTGCGAACTCCTTCGGCAGCGGAATTATTGCCGGTTTCTGCGCAGGACGGTCGGGCATCGAAGCCCTCTTCGTCCTATCGTCCTTCCTAGTGTCCCTGCGCGGGGCCCGGAGGCATCCGCGGTAGTTTGCGGGGTACCCCTGCGTCTCGCACAGGACGCAGCTAGGAGGGACGGCCGGGTCTGGGACCTTGCGCGGGCACTCTGGGGTGGCATGGTCATTTAGGCACTTAACGCACCTAGGACGCGCATGACAATTTTTGGCCGAGTGGTGTAGTATTGGCAATTATGGCATTGCCCCGGTATGCCTCTGTTGTAGGGCTTTTCTACCCTAATGCCCGTTAACTGACAGACGGATCTTATCTTAAAAATTTTCTTCCCCTCAGGAGAGAGGTCTAGGATGACCAGTACCATGTCGTACTGTTTGCGTTCGAAAACTGAGCATACGATGCACAGCTTTGACCGGGAGATTTTGCGAGACTAAGTCGCTGAAGATAGTCTCCGTTTCTATCTCCTTCGGAATACCTTTTACGACGACGCGTAATTGGCGTTCATCTTCGAGGCCGTAGGAGTGATATCCTACTACTTTTTGCCTAAGATGTGCGGTTAGGCGGCGGTGGTCTGTGGTTGAGAGAACCTGCACACTGATTCCCTGTATTGTTGCGCGTGCGGAGTTGAATCGCACGCCGTTTTCGATTGTCCATTTGGACACATCGTTCTACGATTTCGTGTTTCTACGACACGGCGGTAGCCTATCCTTCCTGCCTACGGCAGGGGCGGGTACGGTAGCGGCGGCGGGCGAGATATTTGCCTGAGGGGCTAGCGGTACGGCGGTGGTGCGTGGGGAGGCGGCTTGCTTGGCCACCTGCATGCATGCGTCATCGTCGGACACCTACTCCCTTTTCTTTTTCCCCTTTGTCGCGGGGGGATTCGCGGCGCGTTTTGCTGGCGTCGGGGCTTTTAAGGCCTTTTTGGCCTTGCGTTTAGCAGATTTAGACTTGACGGTTTCGAAACCGTCTTCGTCCTCGTCCGCTGCATCGGTGGCGGTTTCCTCCTCGCTTTCAGAGGAGGTGCATCCGGTCGGGGTCTCGCTTGAGGAGCAAGACCCGCTCGATTCGTTCTCGGACGGCATTTCCTCGTCGGAGGCGTCCGAATTCTCGGTAGTCGGTTCGGGCAGGGTTTGAACCTGCACCGGCGGTGACTGCGGTGATGCGCACCGCACGATCGTCTCTTCGATATACTTGGCGAATACGCCAAGCGAGTCGGGTACGGTCCTCGCGACGAACGCGAGTAGCTCCGCGGGGTTTAAAGCGACCGGAGACGCCATCGTCCCGGGATGGCTTGAAAGAGCGTGCCCCCTCGCCTACGGTGTGTGCCTACTGTGTACCCTACAGAACCCGTCTTTAGGTGACGGGGGTGAGTACCTAAACTGACCTGTATGTTCCGGATTTCTGGACACTAAATCTGCCCTAGCACTCGACGGCGGCCGCTCACGACACAACGACGTGTAGCTCGGTGCGGACTTGGGTCCGATCCTCTTCTTGACACTTTCACTTCCACTTCATTAAACTTGAGTTGTTGAGACACTTTCACAGAGCACTAGCACTGACACTAGCGCGAACGCGAAACTGGCTAATCGGTATGACGCACGAATGCATCGGTATGCTCGGACAGAGAGACGTCCGCGCGGGTCGGATGGTTAAACCCGAATGTTTTCAATTTCCTTAGTGTACGAATAATAGTTTATACAATGTTAAAAATAAAATAAACACATGAGGTAGCAGTGAGAGCCTAGTGTCACTAAGACAAGAGTGTAAGAGTGAGATAGAGATGCTCCACTCTCCTCTAGAATTCGCGATATTGCTTATTAATTGCCAAATCAGTCAATGTATTGTTTTTTTATAATATATATAATTATAATTAATGATAATTAAATTAATATTCCTTTAAAGAACATGTCTAAGTAAAAAGTAAAGTAAATGAATACAAAAAACCAACTTACCAGTAATAGGTTCCAGTTCGTAACCATCGGAAGCGATCACAGTAATGTTATGTCCGTCGATTGACATCTCAATGGGGCAATTGAGAAATTCCGCGTTGATCACACGAAAACGATACTTGTAACCCTGTGAATAGTGACCATATTGGTTTAACATCGTTTTTATACATAAATGGTTTTGTGTTTATAGTATGTCAGTGTGTAAAAATTTTAATATGTTTTCTTTAAACCTAAAATGCGGATAAGATGCATTTTCTCTGTTTTCAGAACCTACAGAGGTGGTGCCATCATGGTGCAATAGGACAGCGTCTAACCGACTGGTCGTGGGTTCGATTTCCATTTCGGTGAATGATTATATTTAAATTATTTCATTTCTCCGCTCTGGTACTTAAAACGAATCGTTGATTTCCACCACTGAATACGCAATGTCAGAATTTCAGGCGTAAAGTGGAGAAAGGAGTGACTTAAGGCTAGGTTCTCTCTGACTATCCTAGAAAGAAACTAGAAACGCTTGAACATGCACGGATTTTGTAAATATGTGCGCGATTAAAACTTTATACTTACTTAATGACAATACTTTAAATATTTAAAAGAAACAACATATAGTATTTTTTTTTTTTTACAAACAATTATATTTGTATTGGATCCGGACACGACTACAATTTCAAAGCAAATGAGACAGCAAGAAGTGGGTGCAAAAAAGACCGTTGCAAGATTATCTTACATTTACCTATCAATGAATAGATATATAAATGAAAATGCAGCTGACAAAACAAACATTACAAGTTTTTCTAAAGGAAATTATTTAAAAAATATATATATAATCTTTAAACTCTTTAAAAAAATATGCATTTTATAACAAGAATAGAAGAAATACATAGAAATAATAGAAGAAATAAATAGAAGAATACAAGAATAGAATAAAAGAAGATAGTTTAAATAGATATGTTCTAAATGATCATGAATCTATTCGCAAATAGTAGTTGCAGTATAGTTGTGGTTTTTCAATTACTATTTCCCTAATCTTCGGAAGTCTTCGCGCTACTTGCTTTTGTATTGTAAGTACTATATTTCGTATTCCGCATTTTTATGAATGCCGCGTATTTAAATATACATATGAAAATAACAGTTTTTAAATATTTCAATATTTTTTGAAGTATTATGCACTTAAGACAAACAATATACAAAAATGAATATTGTAATACGTTTTCTTAAAATATATTTCTTTATTAACCATTTTTTTTATTTGATTTATGATATATATATATATATATATATATATATATATATATATATATATATATATATATACGAGATTCTTTTTTATTCACAAGTGTGACTTAACAATCATAACGCTGGTCTTGGTCTTATTTGATCCGAAAATAAAGAATAAATACAAAATTGCACGGATTGGGAATTGAACCCACAATCATAGCGTTGTAATGTTATCTCTTACGTAAACCGTTATTATATAGACTGTAGGTATGCATTTGAATTTTGTAATAATATACAGTAAGAATTGTTAAATTCCATCAACAATATGTCAAGTCGAATTTTAACAACTAGAAAAGACTTAATTAGGCTTCACGACACAATTAAAGCAAGTAGGTTGGTGTGTTCACAATCCACTCGGAATATTTAAATTGAAATTTGTAAACAAGTGCTCGCTTGGTCTAGTTACTGATACATACAATTTCCTTGGGCCCATTCCCAAATTGAACTGTAAGTGGAAAATAAAGCTACTTATCGCTGCCTTTTTCAGGTAAAAATAATACAAATGTAAAGTAATGTATAAAATAATAATAATAAAACAGCCTACTATACAAATTTGGAGTCCCAAACAAAATTAGAATAAATTTAGACTTTGTTTTTCCCAAATGTTGCATGACTGAGTCGACACCTATTACTTTAGTTACGGTTATTTTAACGTTCAACTAATCCCCAGTGGAAATTCATTTGGACTGTCAAATATAACAGGCTATGCAAATTTCGCTACAAATACATTTGTACGAATAATTCTATGTAATATGTGAATATTAGTTTCGAAAAGCAAATTGACGCGGCAATAACGCAAGCTTGCTGTATTAGTATTCATATCGTGATTACTATCATATAGATTAAGTTTTATATTGTAATATTGTATATATATATATATATATATATATATTGTTGTAGAAATAAGAACCAGTGGTAACTAACTGCTTTGGGAAATAATATTTTAATATTAATTTGCCCCTTTTCATAAAACTAAGCTTAAGCTATATACAGAAAGTGGGCTGAAAGTGAATAGCGAAGCGTTAACGCCAGGTTTTCTCAACCTGTAGCAGGGTGCTACATAAAGTAGATGCGTATAGTTAAAAAACAAATAGATAAAGCCATATTTAGAAAAAATATAAATTTATACATTTTCTATACTTGTCTTTTTCAATTTTCGTAAGTGTGCGATTAACTCTTTAAAAAATAACAAAAAATGTAAAAAGCAAATAGATATTTAAGATTATTTTTATATATTATTGATGAAAAATTATTCTAAGAAGGAAGGAAGGCTATCGCATCTGAGTGTAAACGTGATTGGTTGTAGGATCAATTCCCACTCGGGGGATTATATTTATAAAATATTTTCATTGAAATATATTTCTTGTAGCTAAGACGAAGCGACGCTCAGTTCCGCCACTCAAAAGTTCAGAAAGAGGAGTGTCTTGACACTAGGGTTCACTCTGACGTAGGGTACCATGCGGAAAAAGCGTTAAGTCGAAAAAAATAGAAGAAACTGAATATACGACTAACGTTTTTGATTAGTTGTCTACCTCTACACACATGAAACTTTTGATTCTAAGCGCCAGTACATATATTTTATGAAATATATTTTTTAGAAAACCCAACGTTTCAAACACTTTACAGTCCATTCGTGTTAATCCAAACAATAGGGTTAAAATAGTTTAAACTAAATATTCTTAAACTTTTTTATTAAATATCACAATTGAAACATAAAGTCCCAATTATTTGGACAAGGTAGAAAACTGCCTTAAATAATTTTACATTATATATGAGTCATCAAACAAAAAGTAATGGGTAATAGGAAGAACGGTCGAACATTGCCGTAATGAGAGCTGACTCAGCTAATTTGAAGTCATTACGCGATCGATAAACGATTCAAGTGAATCACTAAACCTATTGAGTTTAATTTCGATCATTAAAAGACTATACGTCTTTTCTACGAGAAGCTGTTAAGATGTTTTCAATGTAAGAAAAATGATAATACACTCTTCTTGTTAAAAAAACACAAAATTTGGGCATATTTGTGTTTAATCAAGTATATTAACTTATCATCAATCATCATGGCTCAGTGGGACAGCGTTTATCTGTGTATCCGATGGTTGCAGGTTCGATATCCACTTGGGGAAATGTGTACATTTAATTTACTTTCATTTTCTCACTATGGATATACAAAGCGCGGCGTTATTGTGTGTCACTCCACATGTAAGGTCTGGAATCTATCGGAAAGTGGATAGCGCTTGAAACTAGTTCTCTCTGCCTACCCTGCTATACGGTAAATATTTGAAGCTACATTTTAAATTTATAATTAGACGTGTTCTAACAGCGTCTTTACAATGATTTAATTCTCGATTTAATAATCTGACAGGGCAAGGAAAGGGAAATGTTGGAAATAGACAATTCTGTAAATGTAAAAGGTTTCTGTTGTCAGGCTATGGTAATAGAGGTGGACAAGACCCTACTCATATTGCCAAGCCAAGAGATAGGAGCCACAGTTTCTGAAAACATTGTTACTTTTTTTACATACAGACGAAACAATAGATATAAATATTGTATATGATATAAAACATAAGACATAAATTCGTCTATTTTTGAAAAACATTAAAAAAAGTATTAAAAAATTCTACGAAGAGGGATTCGAACCCACGCCTCTTGGACAGTTTCCAAGAGGTTTCAAGTTCGTAAGTGTGTGATTAGCATTTTATAATGTTAAAAAAACTACATCTGTTTTTATTCATAAAATATATTGTTTTAAATATTTATAAAGTCTACTTTGTCTTAGTCTAATATATTTTTAAAGTCTGAGCCACATAAAGGTTCTATCCAGCTACGTCAAAATTCTTATACTTACGCATGTTACGAAAATGAATTAATTTATATATGAATTTTTAATTACAGTTAGATACGTTTTTCACACTTACTTGTTCAACGTTAAATTTTGCAGATTGCATGTAAACTGGTTTAGCGGTTTCATTGAATATTTTAAAACGTCCGATGCCGTTGATTAATAGAGTGGGCGGCTTGTTGTCCCCTTTGGAATGATGGTGGTCTGTGAACATTGCCACGGAGAGCTCGTGGATCCAGTCCGTCACTATCATTACGTGCTCTGCTCTGGGAACGAATAATATATATATAAATTAAATATAACATTAATATACAGTTTGAGTAGTGTTTCTTTTTTATATAATTAGAAAATAGTTAAAGATGTTATGCTACATATTTTTATTACAGATATATAAATTATCCGCGAAGGAAAATCTTTCGACTCCTTTTTACAAAAATGATGCGGACGGAGAAGGGTGAAATAGCATTGTTAATAAAGCTTCACATGAAAATGCAGAACGCCAATATTTTCACAATAATATGTTAAATATACGTCATAACATTATGCATACTACCATATGTTTCACATATAATTTTGACGTTGCCAAGGCAACGCGTATTTTACATTTACTAGTATTTGCCGATATATCGGTAAGACAACAGTGCGTTCTCCGCTTTTATAAATTTATTTAAATATTTTATATTATAGATATTATTATATTATATGGTACGAGTTGTTCAATGTAATTTGAATTCACAACCATCGCAAAAAGCCAGACTCGCCAGCAAGAAGTATATGTAAGATATTTTATCTCAGAGCATAAATTAAAATCTTTAAATCGAGCGCATTGCTATAATTTGAGGTAAAATGCCTGGTCTTTTCAACGTGCACAGAACGAGGAATGTTTATAAATGGTACATACTTCAAGAAATATATATTAACGAATATTTTAGCTTTAATAATGACAAATACTTATTGAAACATATATTTTTAGAAAACGTATAAAAATTTGAATGCAGCGAAATTCGAACCAGCGTCTCTTGGAAACCGTCTAAGTGCTCTGACCGCTAGGCCATGCGTTCTACATTCAACAGCGTCGAAATTCTTATACGCTTATTACAACATATTTCTGCTGTTAGCATATCTCTGAAGAGTTTCCAAGAGGCGCTGGTTTAAATTTTTATGTGTTCTAAAATATGTTTTTCAATTTCCTAAGTGTGTAACACTTTTTACATATTCTACATTAATGTGTATTAGAGTCTATTTAATGCCTATATTAAACAGTTGGACAATGCATGCATGAATGATTAACTTCATAACCACACGTTACTACTTTTCCATTTAAAAACTCTTGATAAATATCTCAAGCAAGTAAATAATTTTAATTTTATACAAAAAATATTTAATAAGCTAAAATCGTTGGAACTTTACCATTATTGTTTCAATAAAACATACGTACATAAGTTAAGTCCGTACAAAATTCCACTAACTTAAACATTTTTTTATAATATATAAGGCTGTTATATAATTACTGTTAATGTAAAATTAAACCATAATATACTAATGTATTCATATTATATGTAGTAATTTCAACGTGTTTACCAGTTGGCTCGTTGGTCTAGGGGTATGATTTTCGCTTAGGGTGCGAGAGGTCCCGGGTTCAAATCCCGGACGAGCCCGTATTGTTTTGTTTTATTTTTCTTTGTACAGTATATTCAGAAAGGTTGGAATGTTATCTGAATTTTCAGTACTATTATAAATTTTCTATAATATCGTCTTTTATCATTTATCTTTTATTATTATTATGTTTTTCATACATAGCAGAGTAAACACTGTCAATTCTCTACTTTCCATCCGAATCTGACACAGTGGCGGAACTCATTCCGGGCTTTATCTTTTGAGCGGAGCGGAGAAATGAAAACAAATTAAATTAAATATAACCATTCCCCCGAGAGAAAATGGAACCCACAACCATCGCGTATACAGTCAGACAGTCACATTGCGCCGCGATAGCCTCTAAAAAGACTTTTGTTAGAGTAAATTAATGTTAGAGTAAATTAATGCATATTAAAAGATATTCACTTATATAACTGCATATCGGTGAAATCCAAACATGTATCACTTAATCAAACCACTTGACTTTATCGAGCTAATATAATATTTTGTACCAAATTTTAGATATAGAGAAGAAACTATAATTTAAAAAAAAACTCAATTATGCCACCTTTCTTAACACTACCTATTTTAAAGGTAGGATTTAGAAGGTTATGTCTAAATTATACCAGGCTGTGCCCAACCGGACGCAAATAAGGCAATCGACCGCATTGCCACGTGAACATATATCACGTGAGTAAGATAGCATGATTTATGTAAATTAAACCAAATTAGTACTAATATATACAATTTCTTATAATCGTATACGTACGCAAGTAGCTTCATTTTCTTTTTTATATATGTTTATTATTATAATACAACTACGAGTAAGTAGTAGAAAAACATATATTTAGAAACAAAATTAGAATTTTTTTATAAATTTTTATACGTTTTCTAAATATATGTATTTCAAATTCCTGAGTGTGTTAATAATACTTTAAAAATAAATAAAAAAAAGAAAAGAGTTAAATACTAAGTAGTTTTTTTTTAAAGTGTGATTCGCATACTTAGGAAATTGAAAAAAACATATTTAGAAAACGTATTAATATGAACTGATTTCAAGAGGTGCGGGTTGAAATCCTGCTGCGTTCAATTTTTTAAGTCATTATAACAGTGGTGAATATTTATTTTTAATCAGAAAGAAATATATTTATTTATTAATTTATTTACCTATCAAGTATAAAATTTTATTATATGTATTTATCATATGTATAATAAAAATTGTATTAAATATGATAATCTATCGCTCCGCTATCCAAGAAGCTATCGCTTAAATATTGCATCAAGAACTTCATAATTTACCATCTTGTACAACAAAATAATAAAATAAAACAAATATTTCGCATTTGCAGGACGCAATGGTAAATTCCGCTGTGTCAGGACGCAATGGTAAATTCGATGCATTCGATGATGATCTGAATGATATAAGAGTTTCTTTTTTAATAAAAAAACTCTTATATCATTCAGAATGTGTTCAGAGTGTGAATAATACTTTAAAAATAAATAAAAAAATATAGATAAGACAAGGTTTCTCGAAAATTATAATTCATTCCATATTAAGTCTTAAGTCATTATAACAGTGGTGAATATTTATTTTTAATCAGATAGAAATATATTTGTTCATTAATTGATTTACCTATCAAGTATAAAATTTTATTATATGTATTTATTATATTTATTTATCATTTGTATTATAAAAAATGTATTAAATATGATAATCTATCGCTCCGCTATCCAAGAAGCTATCGCTTAAATATTGCATCAAGAACTTCATAATTTACCATCTTGTACAACAAAATAATAAAATAAAACAAACATTTCGCATTTGCAGGACGCAATGGTAAATTCCGCTGTGTCAGGACGCAATGGTAAATTCGATGCATTCGATGATGATCTGAATGATATGAGTTTTTTTTTAATAAAAAAACGGGTAAAATAGTCGCAAGAAGCTGAAACTACTTTTTATATCAGCTATCTATCCGTGAAAGTCCTTTCAAAATTGGTCCAGCCGTTTCAAAGATTAGCCGGAACAAACAGACAGATAGACCAAAATTGTAAAAAATGTTTTGGTATATGTACCGTGTGCATTTAGTAAAAAGCAGTTATTTTAATATGACAAACAGACACTCCAATTTTATTTATTTCTATAGATGTATAGATAGGACTGACAATACTGACATTATGTTAATTAATGATTTGAAAGTGCTTGCGAAAAATTTTAATTTAAAAAAAGTTTAAGATGAACTTACCTGTCATAATCGTACAAATTTCCGTGTGGGTCTTGTGACTTTGGTTTCCGTATAATAAGAGCCCCGGCGGCTCCGTCAGCTCTTTGCATGCCGGAATGGGAATGCCAGAAGTGAGTTCCCGAGTGAGTAGCATTGAATTGATATCTGAAACAAATTCGACCAATAAACAAAATACTTTCTTTCTTAACACAAGGTCAATCCATTTTAAGACTTTGCCTCGCAGTATCCAGCGGCCTGTTTTAAGAAACAGGACAGGGCCAGGAGCAGAAAAAACTATATACGTATATTATATTTTTTGCATATCCACATCACATATTTTGTAGGGTAAAAATGATAACTATTATGTATATTGGTGAAATAAATAAGACAATCTAGCGGTGAGAGTGAATCTGATGAGTTTTATTGGATTTCCCGCTAATACTCCAGTGCCCCCAAGTAATTTATAGTGTACAGACGTACAGTGTACACATTGAATATATATTTAAGATCAAAAGTTATAATTTAGGCATAAACAGAAGATAATAGAATACATGAGGAGTAATTTTAGCAATTTTTTAAAGTGTTAATCGCGCACTTCGGTAATTGAAAAATACATATTCAGAAAACGTATAAAAATTTGAACGCAGCGGGATTTGAACCTGTGCCTCTTGAAAACTGTTCAAGCGCTCTTACAGAACGCATGGCTTAGCGGTCAAAGCGCTCCCCAAATCCCGCTGCGTTCAAATTTTTATACGTTTTCTAAATATGTATTTTTTATACATGGAATAAATTAATAATTTAAAAAGACCTGTGCCTGCAGGACTAAAATAGTATTTGTATATTATTCACTTATATTTTATTCATGTACGACATCACAAAGGCGGGCTTAATACTTATTACCTATTTTGGCTATATTTTAAGCCGCAAAATGTAAGTCTATAATATATTAAAAAAGGTAACATTACCTAAATTTTAAGAAATTATTTATTACAAATTATATTAGTGTACGAGTATATTTTGTTTCACTTTTATTTTAACGAATTTTTCACATATAATATATGTATCTTTTGTGTTTATTGTGGTAGAGTTGTCTCTACTTATTTACATATTATTCCTATCTCCGGCTCTTCGGAGGTGAAATTAGCATCTATGAGTAATTTGTAGTATTAGTTTACAAATATATAAAAATACATTTTGCTTTGAGTGTATATAATACTAGCGCCGGGCTCGCGGCTTCGCCTCCATAAACTACACGACTCAACTATTTAGTTTTTTCGCCAGCCCGACTTCTCACTTAACTCTCAAACTTAAAAATAATTGTTTTAGGTTCTATAATATTGATAAATGCTCCACCCAGTCACATATTTTTTTTCATATATCTTCCATATACCAACAGCGATCAGTTATATTTTTATATTTTTATTATTTGTATCGATTTTTTATATTACCACAAAAGATTATTCATCTGCCCATCAGTTTCTTAAAACAAACTGAAAAGGTTTCAGCCTGAATGTTCGAGAAAAACTAGACAGTACTGTTAGATTCTTTTTTCTTTCTCTTTAATTATTAATAATATTCTTTTTACTAATATATAATATTTTTTTGTAATAAGCGTATAACAATTTAGACGTAGCCAAAAGTTGAACGCATGGCATAGCGGTCAGAGCACATGAACGGTTTTCAAGAGGCGCAGCTTCAAATCCCGCTGCGTTCAAATTTTTATACGTTATCTCTAAATATGTCTAGGACTAATAACTTAATTATTCCTAGCAATTATTATTTAACTTTTATTCTATAACTTTTTAAAGCTTTTTATTATTAAATTAATAATAATACCAACCTAAAAGTAGATTCCGGCAGAATAGGACACTGTGTGACATACGGGGTCCCATCCATGTACGGCGTACCGCGTTGATGCTGGCCGTGCCAGTGCACAGTCGTGCCTTCGGTCATCAAGTCATTCTCTACGTCCACAATTATTCTGTCATGTTGGCATACCTACAAAAATAAAAATTAGACTTTAAATTTATCAGTAACTAGAGTTAATTAAACGCTAATATAAAAATTGATTTTATTTAGCATATTGCGGCACAATGGAACGATGGCTTTTTACAACGCGTTTGGTTATGGGTTGAATCCTCGCTCGGGGAATGATGAATGTAAAACTAAGCGTGGCGTTGAGCTCCACTTTACTCAACACGCAATATTTCGACTTCGGGCTGAAAATGGGGAACTTTCTTAGTATCACATTTCTCCCAAACAATAGTATATGCGCGGCAGACAAATTACAGTTAGATGATGATAACTTAAAATAATATATATAGCAGGAAATTTAAATATACATTGAACTTATACTGACTTGTATTGATAATGAACACACGTATACAATACACCTATTTTAATTTAGTAAGAATACAGTATATTTAATACACATTATTCGTATATGGTAAGAAGCTAAACCTTTTGTCTAACCACGCGTAAAATAAGAATATATCATAAATAGAGCCCAGTCCAGAGTCCAGTGTAGTCCAAATTAAATAAAGCCGTACCAAATTGTCTTAAATCTCAATTATTCACATACAAAAGAATATATTTCGGGTACAAATATATAATTGTTACAATAAATTATAATTAAACACCTCTTCGCTGATATATTACGCGTTATCATTGAAACTTATATCACCCACATTACATTATATAACAGCGTTTATGGTCAATTAAGTAGAGTTTGCGTGATTTGCAGGAACATAAAATATTTTTAATTGTTATTATATACAATACATCACATTACATTATATTGAGACCATCGTGTCACAGTGGGAAAGCGTCTGACTATAAACGCATTAGTTGTCGGTTCGATTTCCGCTATGGATAAAGATTATATTGAAATTATTTTCATTTTTCCGCTTTGGTGCGCGGCGTTGAGTTTCACCACTCAGAATTTGCGTGGAAAGCGGAGAACTGAGTGCTTTGATACTAGGTTATCTCTGTCTGTAGGCCAGCAACTGAATAAAATACATTATTATCACGCTTGCAAGCGATTTCTATAAGTTTAAATTAATTTCCAGTACCGTTTAGTCGAAAGTACGGAATTAAGTATGACTGGACTCTATGCCTGCCTTGAAATCTATATATAATACTAATGTCAACAAAATAGACATATTTAATATATTTCCGTAATGAAACTGCAACTATATTAATGTTAAAAGCATATTTTTTTTTGTCAATTATAACGTACTCGTATATACAAATGATGATCAATTACTTTGTAAAAGGGAGTTTTTTGCTGGTTTTCGAACAGGATTTTCCTCGTAGTGAGCTTTAAAGTGCCTTTGAAAAGCGTGATACATGCCCCAGACCGGCTGGAGTACCTGTTTAATTACGCACTACTTCACTATACTTGTGCTTCACTACGGCTTGTCTTATATATATATATGTCTCTTATATACGCTTAGTAGCTCGTCTGACAATTATTTATATAATTAGTGTATCTATAAAATACTGTATGTATTTTTGTGAGTAACTTGAAGCAAATATAAATTGTGAATATTATTAGACCATCCAGTAATATTATCGGTCGTTAAACTTTTAAAATTTAGTAATTGTAATTATGAAAATGCACTGTAAATTTTAATTGGAAAACAACAATAATAATCAGTTATATTAGATTGTAAAAAAAACTTTTGAAATATTAGTATGTAATGTAATTGGAACCCGCGCCTTTTGGAAACCGTCCAAGCTACACGTTACCGCTAAACTATATGTTCTAGGTCGAAATTCTTAAATACGCTTATAACTTGTTACAAAGATAATTTCTACGTACAATCGTTTGGCAAGAGAGAATGCTATTTAATTGATATTTTAACATCTTTAAAGTTGATTACATTTAGGATTTTACGGAAGTTTATTACTTTTAGTGCATTTAGGATATAAAATCTTGGAAAATAATAATAATATATAAAAGATAAATAAAATTGTACACGTTTTCTAAAACAGACTTTAATGTCCTAATTGTGTAAATAATACTTTAAAAATGTTAAAAGTACAAAATTGTTTGCATTATTTAAATTAGTGTACTATGCTACCTAATTAAAATTTAATTAAGTTAGAACTTTTCTCTGTATAATATGAAAATAAGTTAGCTTTTTAGTATATTTTCCAAGTGATATTTATTAAACATAATTCAGTTGAAACGTTTGTGCTTAAATCGAATTATGCTTTACCAGGAAATGAGATCACACTTATTATTGCAGCTCTTATAATATATTATTCTTGATGAAAGCAAAAAAAAATATGTTTTAAGGCTTTCGAAACTTAATTATCTGAATAGAGGCAGTTCATTTAAAATATTCAAATGTGTATAGCGCTTTAATGCCGTATTTATATGACTATAGGTTCCTGTATCTATACATACCTGTTAATATAATATTTTCTTCATACAAAATGATAAAACAAATCACAATTAAATATTTCATATACATATAGCTGCTGCTATTAAACTTGAAAACATTTTCAGACTCACCTCAATGGCAGGTCCAGGCATCTTCCTATTAACAACATTGAGAGCTCTGTTATTTCCATCCGCCGGTATGCAATCTAATCTCGAACAATCCGTCAAATTGTACGGACAATCGTAGCACGCCTTACTCATAGTTTGGTACCACTCTAAATTAAAATGGTAGTAACAAATCATAGGTTCCTCCCCTTCCATACATTCTCTACGACAAGGATGCTTTTCGCTTATCAATTCGCCAGTTACTTCGTCGTATTGTATATGTGCTCGAATAGAATTCTTATTTTCTAACCGCCGATTCATATTTCTTCTTGCATTTTCGAATGCTATTTTCTTAAGAGTTTCTAGTTCATCTTGTCTTGCTTTAGTTCGGTATTTAATGTCATTATCTACAGACAGATTGGATATTGGTAGTAATACTTTAGATGCACTCTCTGGCGGCATCTTCTGGTCATCGCTCCCAATAATTTTAACATTAGGGGATTCTGCGCTCGAATTTAATTTATCATCTATTATAGCTAAAGCTTCTGAGAGTTGTTCTTTTTCAATAAGTGTGTTAGCTGTTGTTCCTTCTTGCGATTCTGTTTCAATTTCGAAGTCTGTGGTAGTCTCCATTTTTGTTTGTATGCGTATTTCTTTTGTATCTGAAACAGATAATTTTCAGAGGTTAATATATGAAAATTCAAAGTATTATTAATGTAACTTATTTTTCATATTATGTTTGCAAGAAAAAAAATATTTAATGACTTATATAGTACTAATACACTGACGGTTTAAGTATAGTATTAAAGCATTCATTTACATCTAAATAATACAGAAACTGTATTTTTAAATTAACTTGAACCAATTAACTTTAACGTAAAATAAATTTTATTTGGAAAGTAATCTTGGACTACCCAATATAATTTTAAAAGATATGTATCAGTAATTGTTTTTTTATTATATTTTTCATAAAGCTAAGCTACAATATAAAATATTATATTTGAGACCCACTAAAATGTATTGTTAATTATTTTAAGAACATACTAGTAATTGAACAACGGTGGTAAAGTTTTTACACTGTACGTAATTAGTTTCATCAACAAGAAGCTACATATTCTTTTATATTCTAACCTCCTTGGTCATCTGTTTTAAGAAACAAAAAGGTATAAGAATAATATGTACGTACAATTATATAAAAAAAATATGAATAATTTCTTGAAATAAACCAAGGACAATTATTGTAGTTTTGGTATAATTAAATAAAGTGATAGATAAATCCAAATAGCTAATTTAATTGCGAAGTTAAGTTTTAAAATTTTATAATCCATACTAATATTATAAATGCGAAAGTAATTCTGTCTGGGACGTCATCATGGTGAAACCACTGAACGGAGGGAGGAATTGAGGGTCTTGGGATGAACAGAGGCTACTTTTGTTCTATTTTTTTTTAGTTCTTGCAGATATTTCATTGTTTTACGAAAAGGCCGCCGAAAATACGAAAAGAGCAAAACAAATATAACTAACGCTGAAAGAAGTCATTTATACCACCCCGAGTATTTGAAGAGTGTTGCGGCAGGCCACCATTATTTAAGCCAAATAAGAAAAAAGTGTTAAGATATCCCTTGTAATTCTAAACTCCAACTATTACACAATGCTAGTTAGATAATTCGAATATAGATGGATGTAGCATATAATTACTAATTACTCTCTGCTCTTTATTTTATAATTCTTGTTTTATATAAACGTATCATTATATTAATACGTGAAAGTAGAACTTTGGATTCCTTTTTCCAAAATTGTGCGGACGGATGCGTATGAATTTTGGCATAGCTAAGGTTTGTATTGAGATGAAGTGCAGAATGCCTTGCTTTAAATAGCAGCAGCCCAGCTGCAGCTAGGTTGTGCCATATTATGGAAGCCAAATTAGCGGTCCTTGATGCCATGTTGGAATAAAATCAATTTTTTAAAAAAATGATTGAGTTTGAGGCTTTCGTGGAGCAGTGGGACAGCGACTGACTGCAAACGCGATTGGTTGCAGGTTCGATTCCCACTTGGAGGAATTAATATATTTAATTTATTCTTCTATTACAACACGCAATGTCTACCCTTGCTATGCGCGGATAAACGTAATATTATTTGTTTTAACGTAATAGTTTAGTTTTGTTGATATTTCTAAAATAATCTGACAACTTAATTGGATTAAGACGGTATCCAAGAGCTGCAGCTTCAACTTCTAGTCACTTCTAGTGTCAGGCCACTCTGTTATCCGCTCACCAGGCAGTACCGAAATGTTTCTTGATTATTAGGGGAACTTTTACCAAAGTGTGGAAATAAAATTAATTTGAATGTTCATGAACTCTGAGTGACATAAAGAATTTTGATGTGATTTTAATTATTTTATTTTACCGAAGTTTTAATTTTATTGTACAGGGCTGCAACATATATAATCGGCATATAAGATTTTAAAATTACGCGATACATTAATAAGCTAGAGCATTTCGATAGCATTTACAAAAACATAGACATATGAATGGACATAAAAATGAATTTTAGGCATAACCAATATTCGAGGCCTATTTCATCGAAATCAGAAGAAGCTTTACGGATATTAAACAAACTCTCATATCCTCAAACCACGTCACATGTTGATAATAATTTCAAATTCAACATTCAGGAACCCGAAACTATGATATATAAGTGTAAATAATGTTCGGTACACTTCCGTCCTTACTCCGCGTAATAGAGTACAGATCATAAATTTCAAGAAGCTCCATGCAATACGTTTTCTAGGCATTAACGTCGCCCCCACTTTATTTACCGACAGTACCATATAACACCGCTATTGCTACAAATTAAATGGGCTATAATAGAGATGGGGAATCTTTATACAATTTTCTTTAATGAAAATGAAGGAAATAAGCTTTTTTATATTGATTGTCTTTATTATATATTGGGTGAACAATATTAAGAGTAAAATACACTGTATGATATTTTCGAAACTTTTACATACTATAATAGATGATTTAAAAGTAGTTACTTATATTAACAGCAGCACTTGCATGGTAAACTAAGACGTTCTAGCGACGGTCCTTATATGTATATATTTTAAATACATACTTTTCCCACGAAAAATTCGAACCCACAACCATCGCAGTCAGTGTTATTATTCCAATGGATATAGAAATATAACAAAGTACCTATGATATAGCGAAAAGCTCCAAATCAAACGCATACAAGTCCCAACCCTCATCAAGAGACTAACAAGTTAATATATGAAAAATAAAACGCTGCTTTTTTAAAATGAAACAAGGCACGTTCGACATACGATGCGATACCGTTTTAATTGGCAGCTGTACAAAAGCTAGTCGTTTCATATACATTTCTCTCTAGAATTGTCAAAGCACTGCGGTTCCTGGCGGTCAGCTCTGAATCTAGGCACTAAAAGCATAAGAGTGAGAATTCTTTAGTATTGTCAGAGTAAAATTGGTCGCGATGAATTCTGCAGGCCAAAGCGCTATTGTTACAGAAGTGATACAAGACCATATAAATGAACAAGTTTATTTTTTTATTATTAAATTTTTGTATTATTTACTATGCAAGTACTGGTTAAGGGTTCAAGTCCTACACAAAAGTTTTTTTTCTATTTGATTAGGAGATTTCTCGGTATGGTCAAACAAAAAAAAATGTCAAATTAAATTAAAAAATTACTTCCATTTTATTGTTAGTCCGCAAAGTGTCGTAAATTAACATGTCTAAAATTTAGTTTTTTCTTCTAGTATTTAATGTACGAGGATTGTCGCACGCTGTCGAGGTAATAACTGGCCCATAGCAACCGTACAATTAGCGGTACAGACAGAAGAATTCATTAATAGATTATTAATTGAATGTACTTTATGTAGTTAATTCTCATTAGTTTTTTTTACATGCTTGATGAGTTTAAATTGGAGTTGTGTTTTTTTCGTACTGGCCTTTTTTACCTTCAAATGATTTTTTGAGTGCACACATAAAACGTGGCTGTGTGAATAGTATATGTGCCCTAATTAGAACTTATTTGCTTAATTTAAACCTATTAGTATCATAATATTTTCCGCCAACTCTAAGTTGTAATAACTAACTAGTCTCTTAGTCAAATCGAACTGCTTGAATGCCTTTATTTTCAATGACAGCGTTTTATATACGTATATGTTTTTCTTTCTCGTATTATCCGTATATTTTGTTTGAAACTAAGAATTACCCTTTTGTTTCAGGTATGTACAGAGATATTATTTTTCAGTTACACGCTTCATCCTGCATAGTGTCAAGACACTCCGTCCTGCGCTTTTCGCCCGAATTCGAGACATTGCCTGTTGAGTGGAGGTAGTCAATGCAGCGTTATATCTTACCAGAGCGGAGAAATGAAAATAATGTAATTAAAAATGAAAAAAATATTAATTATATAGTCATTCCCCCGATTGGGGATTCCACTCACAACCTTCACATTTAGAGACAGACACTGTACCATTGTTCCACGACGACCTTGCCCACGATTCATTCAATATTCAGCATATATCATTTCCAAAAGCTCCAAGGATACAGAGTACAGTCGCTATCGTTTGATAGTCGCCACAATCACGTACCAGCAATCAAGGCTGTAACGAGTTGCAGCCTAAACGTACCATTCATCTTGCAGTTGCTGTTGTGGGAACAGTGCGGTTTGATGTTAACTATTGCTTCGAGAAGACTTTCTCAAGTCGCTTAAATTACTTTAAATACTATTTATTTTTAAATTTGACTGAAATTTATTAAAATTATATAGAGAATATGCATTTTTTTGGTGCTTAGGTGCACTTAGTTGTCTGTTTTCGTTGAAATTCACAAAAACTTTACATATAATTATATTGTGATAATCATACTTATTACAAAATTACTAATAAATAATAAAATTCTAATTAAAATTAGAAAATATATTACAATTTCAAATTCATAATATATATATAAAAGCTTATGATTTGTCCAAAGAGTTTTACGCAACATTAATTTTCAACACTTCAATTATCTAACAATATACATACAGACTACATAAGATAGTACAGTAAGTAAATTTGAGATTTTAATCTTAATTGTAGCTTTTAGTTTAATTAAATTTACATAAAAATTGTAACGGGTCTTTCTGCAGTCGGTGGCCGCTATCTTATAATTAAAGAAAAATTGCATAAAGCAAAATATATACTATAACAGTGTATAAATATGTGCAATTTTTTTTGGATTTGAAGTACTCTACTTATACTGATAATTTTAATATTGAAAGTAATATTCTATAAATTACAATAAAACTTGGGATAATGTTCGCTGACCTATAAAAAAACATATCGACATATTATGTATATGAAAAATATAAAATAAGGAACGATACATACTAATAATACCAAACACTTTCTATTCACTAGTTGTTGTATGTAAATTTAATAATGTACATTTTAAGAAATTGCCTATTGCTTGATAATTGTTTTAATACATTTTTTTGTCCTTATTGATTACATTTTTTAAACTTCAAAGATTGAATTGCATTAAAAAATATATACATATATACATATTTTAGTTAGTCATACTAACATCCTAATGTTGAATTTTCCCTTGCAATAAAAGAATAGACTGTCATATGACTCTATAAAAGAAGAAAGAAAGACCTATACTACAGAATGCAATAGATAAACAGAAATACAATTAATAAAGATAAATGTATAACTATTATCTCAAATACCAAAACTTAATAAGTTATGTACACAATTCACAGGACAGACGTATTTTCAAACAGTTTTACCACCAGCTACACGGCTTTTGGTCGACAGTTGTATCGAGATATTTCCTTTTATATATATTTATATACGTATTTTGTGATAAAGGCTAGTTCTAATAACTACAATTTATGAATGTGATTTATTGTGATTATTCTCACCTAGTCGATGAGCTGACTTGCATTTAGATTTTAGACGATTATAATTAAAAGATGCCTTTTAGTTCAATACAATTTATCTTATTCTTATATAATGCTAACATTTGCTTATTTCAAATTCATAAGATATTGTAAATATAAAAAAATATAAAAAAAAAACAGCTATAAAGTTAACGTAAAAAAAGCCTGAAACATTTTTTTTTAAATTAAAACAAATTTAGTTCTAAACATTAAATCATAACGATTACACACGTACAATTCTTTTTAGTAACAATTTTTTGTTTTCTCTAAGCATAATTAAATATTAAAATGACAAATATCAAAACACATCAATGCACATTAACCGTTCGTAGATGGGTAGACACTGAATCCGCAAACGCGTCGTTATTACGATTGACGATTATTGCGATAGATTAGTATTAGTTTAAGTTAACTACTATTATTATAATTTAGAATGTGATTTTATTATATGCCTTGAGACCGAGCTCCGCTGTAGTTACAGAGAATCTAGTGTAAAAACACTCCGTTCTCCACTTTCTACGTGAATTCAAGACATTGCTTGTTGAATGACGGAACACACCGACGCGCTTTGTCTTCTTCACTAGAGCAGAGAAATGAATATAATTAAATTACAATAATTCCAACGGGCGGGAAACGAAACCACAACCAAACGCGATTACAGTCAGACAATGCCACTGCGCCACACTGGCCTCATGTATTGACATATTGTTGTAATTAAGTAATTTAATATTTGCGTTGGTTATTGCAGGATCGATCATTCATATGGATAGTAAAAAGTCCACTATGAGCAAGAATTTAGCTTAATTATAAGTGCATTCATATTATATAGCTTGTTTGCTTAGCTTAGCTTGCAAACTGCGAATCAAATAATTTACTATACTGTATTTTTAACATTTTTTAATGTGTTAATCGCACACGTAGGAAATTGAAAGAGAAATATTTAGAAAACGTATAAAAATTTGAACGCAGCGGGCTTTGAACCCGCGCCTCTTTAAAACCGTTCAAGGTTTGAACGTTTGAACGGTTTTCAAAAGGTTTTCAAATTTTTATACGTTTACTAAATATGTCTTATACTGTATTTAAAAAAAAAACGGTATATAAAAAATAAAAATAAAATTCTCTCTTATATCTTTACGTATTTACTATATTTTGCGGAGTGGGCAGATAGACACTAATGATGAACGACGTCTTCCTTTGCTTTCCGTCAGCATAAGTTCGCGGGTTTTGTGATAGAACCCAACGCTATTCTTAGAAACATTTTTATATAGGATAATCCAATTTAAAGATATAGTATTAAAAAAAATGATTAAGTCTCGTTCCGCTTAGCAAGTTCGGTAGAAAGAGGCTAGTGTCAAGACACTCCGTTCTCCATTCTCCGCCCGAATCCGAGATATGTGTTGAGTGGCGGAACTTCTGCCAAACTTTGCCTTGTACTAGAGCCAATAAATTAAAATAATTTAAATGTTATCATTCCGCCGAGTGGGGATCGAACTCACTACTAATCACATTTGCCGTTAGACGTTTTCACACTGCGCCATAATGGATAACATTCCGAATGCCATAAAATTTTATAATGTAATAATATGTTTTAAAATCTATCTACTAAAAAGACATACATTACTGATTTTTTGAGTGATAAAAATATATGTACTTGTAGTGTAAACTTTGTGTGTATTTTTGTTCTATTAAAAATAGAAGGCGCCGTGCATAGCAAACTTTTATTCATCATTATACTATTTGAGCTGGATTGGACATAACCTATCCCACACATATCGTAATTGCGGTCTTATTGTGCTATGATGACGGCAATTAGTACATTTGTTTTTTCAATATGTATATTATCTATATTAAAATGAAATACGGGAAAGTAAAATCTATTATGATAAAACTCAAAGCCTAAATAACTAAGACTTTAATAATTAGCCTTAAAACTGTTAGAACCTTGGCACGTTGCAAACTCGTTTTAAAAGGGACATGTTCAAACATCTTATGCAAGGCATTTGCCAACTGGAATGAGCAATCTGATTTGCATGATCGGTACTGAACGTGCACGAAAGCTTTATTTTTTACATCTATCAAAGGTAAATTTTCCTTTTAAAATTATCTTTATTATTATTTACAGAATATTATATGCTTATCTAATAATGCTGGAATTTCTATAGAAGTGTTCACGCTTCTGTCACTTATGAGAGTACATATAAGTTTACTCAAGAGAATGTACGGGCTGCCAATTTTCGCTACTTAAAAGGTCTGTTTCTATAAAACAACTCTATAAAACAACTAATACACGAACTCCAAGACTAATATCTATACTATATAAACAGTATCAGCTATATCTTAATACTATCCCAATTGAATACTAAATATCCCACAAATATCTATTCAGTGAGAAACGGTACTGAGGTGTATGCAAACCTTAATTAAAATGTGAATTGCGTAATATTCGTGTGACCGACGAAATTTATATATCCTTTAGTTGGGATTCGACCTGGTTTAATAATTAAAGCTAAAGTTCTTGTTAGAAGTATACAGGTAGGTTTCACAAGGAAGCCCTTTTGGGACCGTTTCTAACAAATTTATTACTAGGATAGTTATTGGTTCAGATGCAATAAAGAAAAACATATTTGTAACTAATTTGTGAAATTAGATACGTATTTCTAGATATTTGTAACTACTTCACAACATGATGAAGAGATAATTAAAGAAAACAAAAGAAACCGTAAACAACAATAATCTGTGTATATAAAGTCTACTTTTATAATAATTAATACTATTAATAAGAATACTAGATCATTGGTCAAAATTAAAAAAGCTATATTTCAAAAGTCATATTTACCTATTACATTTAACTAGTTACCGTTAACGCACAAATACGCGTTGCCTTAGCAACGTTTATGTCACTTTTAACAAAAGTATATATATCAATTAAATGGTAGTGTGTGTCTTATTATTAATTGTATTGCATTATCGCGCATTCGTATCCGTAATTCGCGAATATTACACAATTTAAATGGAACTATTTTAGCTGATTTATTGCATATATTTTAATATCCGATAATACATTTTAGGAAATCTAACGTTTTGACTTTTTTTAACGTTTTGACATTTTATTTTACACTAGTATATATAATGGTTCCATTCCATCCATTATATAAATTATAATTTTGATCTATAATTTTTTTTATTCTTATCACCTTTTGTATACATATGTACATATATAATTCATATCTACGTCAAAGATAACGGTCCGTAAGAAAGGCACCTACACGGTTCATCGAACTTCCTTTCATTATGGAAGGTCAAGGTTGTTGAGACAAGAGCGTTTTTACTTTCATTTTGCAATTTTATATTTTTTAAGGAATTGTTAGTTTATGAAAGAATTTCATTGTAAGTCATAAGTTTTTTTCTAATCATGGGTATCATTGACTTAACTTTTTCTATGGCTTCGTCTTATTTATGAGTCTACTATAATATAAAACAAAGCGCGGTGTTGAGTTTTGCGACTCAACCCACCCTGACTTTATTAATTAATTAGGGCGGAAAGTGGAGACATTAAGTGGTTTCTTAAACTAGTACTTCAAAGTAAAATCAACAGTGTAAGTAAATTGCAAACGATATTGCTAAATAGTTTAGATATCTCAATGTATAGTCTATTAATCAGGTCACGGTCAAACCGAACCAAATAACAAAGAACTAGACTAGCAGACCAATCTAGATTATTTTAGTAATATGCCTAAATAAATATTATCGAAAAAAATAAAAAAAGCATTCAATTTTCTCTTTTAACCGTATTCAAAGTAAAATTTAATTAACAGCTTCTTGAAACTAGGTGCTCAGTGTAAAATTAACAAGTAAATATTATTTAAATAAATAAAAGTACTAAGTGAATGAAAGACACATCAATGTTGCGTAGTGATATATTTATAGTACTTTCCTTGTAAAACTAGACAAGTCTGGTATAACGGGTTGTAGGGATATTCCCTTATTCAATTTTATATATGTGACGGCTTCTAAAGACAGTATGTTTTTATTTAAATTTTTAAAGCTAAACTCTTTTTACCTCACCGTATGGTATGGTGGGTCATGAGACCCATTCTCATCTTTCCGCCAAAATTCGAGACATTCAAGGTGTGTTAAGTGGTGGAACTCGACGTCGCGCTATATCTTACCAAAGTAGGAAAATAAAAATAATTTAAATATTATCATTCCTCTCCGTTCGGCATCGAACCCACGACCATCGCGTTTTCAGTTGTCTCTGTCCCACTGTGCCACTTTGGCCTCTTTGTAGTCAGTATATAAAGATAAAAAAATATGTCATTTAAATAATAGAATACTGGGACCTCGCTAAGTAAATACATACAGACTGATGGGTAGACAGCCGCCACCAAGGCCAGGAGGCAGATGATATTCACGCTAGGTTGCATTGTAAATTCTGAAACAAACAAAAAATAATTTAAACTGTTCATCAAGTTCTAATTTGTTAAGTTAATTTTATAGATAAAAATCTATTTTGGTTTAATTTTTTTGTTTTCAGCTTCACGCCTTTTCCCGCATAGCAGAGTGGCAGAGAGAAATTAGTGTCAAGACACTCCGTTTTTCATCTCTACCCGTGTTGGGTAGCGGAACGTGTTGTAAATTAAAATTGGGCTCAAAATAATACTACATACAATAAAGATACAATATCGCTGTCAGTTCCCAGTTTTTGAGGAATGTTGGAATAGGATATATTGTATGTGGAATTTTATTTCGACCTTTTGTATGTACCACGGTTTATTATCTGTTCTTCGTTGTCTTAAGATATCCAAAAGTTTGTGACTTATACTAAAGTTTTATAATATATATGTTATATGGAACGTGATAAAAAATATATATTTTATAATTATACTATCCAATTTAATCCTACGACTATTATATATTCATTATAGATTATAGTCAGTTTAGAGTCCTATTTGACCCTATATTCAAAACACTTTATAAAGCTTCAAAAGCTCAAACAAACAAATAGTTTTTAAAATAGAATTTCATTCACACGTAAAATTTAACAATAGCTCAGAAACACTCCAAAATAGAAATTCACCATGACAGTTTAAAATAGGACTTTATATTCCTTTGGAGAGCTTTAAATCATTTCCTTGGAACTTTCATATCGAATTCTATAAATCAAAGCACATGTTTTATTTTACTTAAAATTGCATACTTACTGTATGTTCATTGAATTTTCGTATATAAATGAAGTAAATATTAAAAAGTAGCGGATATACTTTCAATATGTATCAATTTTATGAATAGTGAATTACTAGTGATTGTAATAATTGTTAATATAAAGCGGGGTGAGCTTATTTTTTAAAAGTTCACTAAGTTATATGAAAACTATTTCAAGTCCCGCTTATAATATTAAAATTCCCGCTACGTTAAAATTTTTATATGATTTCTAAAAACGTTTTGTATACGCGAAGATATTTACTGGGTGATGAGAATCATCATACTATCAATTATTACAATTTTATAATTAATAATATTTTTAAAATGTATATAAACTTAGAACCAGCAAAATTATTGTTATTACTAAATATTGAATCCACATCCTTCAAAACAGCTTAAAACATAAAATAATTAGTTAATAAAAAACCATAACCTACATGTTATAAATCAAATTGTACATTAATGAAAACGTAATAAGTTATTTATAAAATCGCAAGAATGTGTGTTGAAATATACATATAGAAAAAAAAAACCAAACAAACTGTCACATGACTGTGCAATATGACATACGAGTTCCGTTGAATGACCTCAGTGCTTATTCTGTAATTTATTATTTAATAATACTTCTTTGACTTTGAATATTACGGACAATAATACGATAAACGTATATTTAGAAAACGTATTTCAAGAGGCGCGGGTTCAAATCCCGCTGCGTTCAAATTTTGATACGTGTTATAAATATATGTTTTTCAATTTTTACACTTATTAGTGTGTAAATAACACTTTTTTTAAAAATAATATGATATGCCATATTCAGCGTTTTAGCGATTTTAGATATATTGATTGTCAGTAAATAAAATATTAGTATATTTTGTTTCTTTTCAGTTTCACGTTTTTTTCTATACTGCAGGATAGACAGAGATAATCTAGTTTCAAAACACTATCTCTCAAGTTCTCAATTTTACACTCAACATCGAGACATTGCGTGGCACAACTCAACGCCACGTTATGTAGAATTGGAGAAATGAAAACACTTTAAATATAATATAAATATAAGTCTCAATAGTTTTAATAGTAATTAAAATAGTTTAATTAATCGAAATTTTGATTCTCTTTCGCTGTTTCATTTCGTTATAGCTCAGTTGTAATATGTGTGACTGCACTCGTTGGTTGCACGGTGAAATATATTTCTATAAAATTGAAATATTTAACATATCGATAGACTGCTCAGTCGAAATTTATAATTAACTTTGTATATAAATGTTATGTAGCATATGAATATAGAGGTATTGTAAAATTTTATATATTATGTTTTACTAAGTACCCCAGGCCTATCCATAAATATGTATAAGATATATGAAGATTACGCAGTCTTATTATTAAAATTATAGTAAATGTTTAGATTTTTTTTATTTATATTTAGTAAATCCTTATTTGTGTTTCGCGCTTTTTATTGTGCGTCGAGTGGCGGAATTCAACGCCGCATTTTGTCTTGACAGGGCGGAATAGAAATAATTTAAATATAATAATATCTTTAAGGGGATCAAACCCACAACCTATCGTACTTTCAGTCAGACGATGACCTCTACAATTTTCTAATGCGCAAGAGCATGTAAATTTTTTATAAACTTAAAAACTTTATTATTATATATCAAAATGTAAACAATATGAACCGCTCATAAAACATTTCGAAACAATAATGACACAATAAAATGACTTAAGGACAATATAATTTAATTAGAAAATTGCAGTTTTCCGTATATTGCTTCAAATGAAGCTAATTGAACAAGTCACGAATGTTCTATTTCCCAAGAAATAATAAATCTTTAAGTACACAAATGCAAATTGACCCGGACATATAATAACTATATAACTTATGTCATATACATATTAATAATTAATAAATTTTATTGAAATCTAAATATACAATATCTCTTTTATTCAATAGTCTCATTTTTTTTATGTATTTAATACAAATATCTATGTATTATATACATTAAAAAAATTCTCACTTTTTTGTTTTATCTTTGTATTAAATTAACTGTATATTTTATTTTAAATTCGTTGCAGTAATATAAACATTCCTAGTAAATTCTCTCGTGGAACTAATTTGTAATCTAGGCGCTGTGCTATTAGTGTACTAATCACTTAATTTGCTCTTAATTTGGTTTAAAATGTACATTATCAGACCAATTTCATCATAAGATAAAATAAAAACAAAACTCACACTTATGACTGTAGTATTAATGCCAAATTATGAAAGTAAAAAATCCTTATTAGCATTTGTTTCTTTTTTTAACTTAACTTAACGCCTTACGCGATTCTTAAAGAAAATCTTCCCCTTGTTCCCGTTTAAGAGTCTCGTTAAAAAGTGCAACCTTTTAAAACAATTTAAACAAAATAATTTCCTCGAGTGAGATTCCAACCTACAACCAATGCATATTAAAGTCAGACACTTACCCACTTTGCCATAACGACTCCATGTATTTTTGTTTCATTTTTATATGTTATATCGTAAGCATGATACGGAATAAGGCGCTGTTACGTCAAGTAATGTGTGTCAATGACGCTTGCATACATTACGGTACGATCAGCTGTTTGTTGCAAGCTACATGTAAAATAAGTTTTATATTATAACCAGCTTAGAAGATTTATTATAATAAAAATCCATTCTCGGATTTTTTAATATATGGTTTTTATTTTATATTATAAATGTGTTTATTGTACAGGAATTATTATAATATTGTACTTTCATAATAGTCAGAGAGAACCTAGTGTCGAGACACTCCGTTCTCCAATTTCTACACAAATTTGAGATATTGCGTGTCGAGTGGCTGATCTCAACATCGCGCTTCGTCTCGTTCACCAGAGCGAAGAAAAAAAATTATAATCATTGAAAATCATATATTTAGAATCGATTTTCAAGAGGCGCGTGTTCAAATCTATATACGTTTTCTAAATATATGTTTTTCAACTTCCTATATGTGTGAATAACACTTTAAAAAAAAAATGTTGAAAGTTATAGTCATTACTCCGAGTGGGAATCGAGCCCACCACTAACCAATTACAGTTAGACGCTGTACCACTCCGCCACAATGGTATCATGGTAAAATTTATCATAAAAAATGAATTTCAATACTTAAACGTTTATATTTTTGATCTACATCTAACTCCTACATACGAGTATAAGTGATACTCAGAGACAACCTCGTCTGTATTGTTCCGCTTTTCCCTTATATTAAAATTTGCATATGTCAACGCTTCAAATTCAACGATATATTAACACGTGAACACCGCCTTACGTAAGATTAGGTCCTCTTTGGCTAATTTGCTTTGCGGGAACAAGCGTGAAGCTGCTTTAATCATACCCACTAGTGAAAATCGAATTCACGACCACCGCTCGTACGTCGGACACTTCCTATAAGGTGATGACGTCAAAATAACTCAGACGAAGATGATTTAAACCTTGAATATATCAATTAACCTTTGAGTTAAATATTTTTCTGACCTTTGAATACTCTTAATATCATAAAGAAGGAGGAAAAAATACTCATAGGTTATTTTTTACGTCGGTGAAATATTATGCAATTTAGTTACTATATGTTAATTTAGTTTCTAAGCTTCGTTAAGAATATTTTTGTATAGGACAATTTGGGAAGTATCTCATAAATTTATATTTTGTTAACATTTTTTAAAGTGTTATTCCCATACTAAGGAAATTGAAAAAGACATATTTAGAAAACGTATAAAAATTTGAACGTAGCGGGATTTGAACCCGCGCCTCTTGAAAACCGTTCAAGCGTATCTCATAAATTACAAACTTTTATTTCACTTGCTATGTATGTGCGTTTGTCCGTGTAAAATCTTGCAATTCAATTTTGAAACATCATATAGCCTTAACCGATCTAAAATTTTGTATACACGTTTAATTTGAATGACAATGCAAGGTTAGCTATTCGAACCCCAACATGGCGCTACAACCAAAGGCGGACTAGTTATCTTTAATGCATTTCTTTAATATGGATATCAAATGAAAGAGCTGGCTGAGAATAATTTGAAAATCTTGGAAACTATATTATAATATAAATTAAAAAAATCTATTTCAATGTGTAAATGTGTAATATGAATATATGCGTTTGTTACGCTCTTATAGTTTGGTTGTAAGCACATTTTTTACACAAAATTATTATGAATGTATAATAACATTCAATCGATTGATGCAATCTAGAAACAATGTTTTTGTTTTGATACCAAAAAAATCATATTTAAACGAATATAAATATAAACTGTCAAAAAAATCTATTAATTAGAGGAGAGAATTTATTGGTATAAACCATAATAAATTTATATTAGGTCAAGGTTTTGAAATATTGCATTTTCATCGAATCCGGACACGTGTACAAATTTTCTAGCAAAATAATCGGACGTGGACAAGAAATGTGCCAAAACAGCAAGTCTTTTTTACATTGACCGATAGATATAGTTAGTACAAGTCAAACTCATAAAACCGTTTTTTAAAAAACAGAAAAGAAACTACAATACCAACTTCATAATGAAATTCATTATATATATAATAGCAAAAAAAAATATTCATTTTGAATAGAGATTTGATAATTTACTTTCAAATATAATAATTTAAAAAGTTTGAATTTTTATTCATATCTGTACGTGACATAGCCAGAATTTTTCAAACAGACATTTTAAATTCTAATTTAAAAGTTAATCTACATACTTATAGGATAATCTAAGATCTAATATACAAGAAAATTGCGTTCAAATCTAATACGATCATATAAAAAACTCACGTATTATACTTGTATCGATTTTACATTATAAGTCTTATTAACGTACCATATTCAATTTATTCAAAAATGTTATGCAAAATGATTAAAAACGTAAAAATTCGACGTTTCTACTACTACAAGTGCTACGGAAGTCTTGCGAGATATATTGGCTATGAAAAACATTATTTTCATAATTTGCATATAAAATCTTCATATATCAATTTCTTTACGTATAAAGGAGCTAAGACAGTGGAGACAAGTGTTAATGTTCATTTTAAAGGAGGCCCTTCAGCCGACACTAATTCCGTGGAATTCTAAGGAGTTTCTAGATGAGACATATATGATATATCCACCTTTATAGGAAGTGGACAACGAGACTAAACTTCAATACAAAATTGAAGACTTTTCTCAAAAACAATAAGTTTTTTCTAGTATCCTTGGTATTTCTTTAATAATACACAATCCGTATCCGTGACTAAATCAAGCATTTCTGTATAATGAACAGTACGGGTAACTAATTGGCAAATTAACAGTCAATATTGTTATTCTTACCGAAACTTTGGTCTATACAAATCGTACGTAAGAAGGAACTAAATATTTGTGTGAATTAGATTTTTTTGGAGTGACTAAAAATATATTTTTGAAAATCTTTCTTTTATATTTAAGATATTTGAGTGTCTTTACTTAATACTGTAAAATTTGTATTTAAGCATTTTGAATACCGTCCAAGTACACAGCCGTTACAAAAAAACACTCACAGGACATTTCATTGATATACTGAACACACATTTATTTAATAGTTATTATAGTGTGCTTGAGTTGCATAAATTTTCAGTATATAAAAAGTAATGCAGGCTTACGCTTTTTCCCGCATAGCGGAGTATTCAGAGATAACCTAATGTTGAAACACTCGAAAATAGAAACCTCATTTTAAAAATAATTTCTATATAATTTTCGCCCCGAGTGAGAATCGAGCAATCATCGCGCTTACAGGCCAGGAGCTTCGCTACGTTGGCCTAAGTTTATGAAGATGACAATGACAAGTGAAAAAGGAACTAAGCACATAATAAATCTGTGAAAAAAATTTTAGTATAACCGTATTAGTTATTTATAAAAAAATTTAAAAATATTCGAGTAATAACTTTTTTATTACAAGACCCTCCGTTGTACACTTTCCCCGAAACGGAGACATAGCGTATTGAATGGCATAACTCGACGCCGTGCTTTGTATTAGGTAACAGAAAATATTTCAAATTCCTCCAAGTGGGAACCGAACCTACAACCAATCGCATTTACATTCAGACTCCCACTGTACAATGTTTGTTAACAATACAAATTCATAGCAAAACCTTATTATTTAAACGCATTATTCCTCTCCACTAGACTTGAAAATTTCAAAAACAGTTCTCAAATTTCATTTTTAAAATCATTTTACACTAAATTAAAACAAACACTGATACAACTCGCTTTTAATTGCCAACTGATATATAAATTCGCGAACTTGACCTTAGTTTAATGAAGTGTGACGCGTAAATAATTGTTTATACAACTTAAGTAATGGGGATGCCCTTTACGTTTGTTTATAATTTTCATTAAATATTTAATACAAAACAATTTATTCGATTAGTAGTGAAGTACATTAACGGCCATCGTGGTGCAGAGGGACATCGTCTGACTGCAACTCTATTGGTCGTGGGTTTGATCTCCACTCGGAGGAATGTTTATATATAAATTATATTAATTTTCTCAGCTCTTGGCAAGACAAAGCGGGGACACACCGTCTTGACAATAATGTCAAGAGAGAGTAAAAACTCTATCTGACTACCCGGTTATCTAGATAAAAGCGTGTGCTAAATAAAATTAAGGTCAACTATTGCACTTTGACTAATCAACATAATATAAAAGAAAAAGATTCTTATTAATATTATAAGCATCACATTATGAAGTCAATTAAATCAACATCAATAAAAAAGATATAATAAAATATATATTATAAATAATAAATCATGATTTATATAAATAATAAATATAATATAAAAATAAGATTTATATGTTGTCTAGATACATAAATACATATATACATTATGACGCTGTAGTGGCGCAGCGGAGCAGCGCCATTGTACACGCGACAGTTGCAGGTTTGACCTGTACTCAGAGAAATGATATATTGCGTTCAAATTTTTCTGTTTTCTTAATATGCTTTTCAATCTCCTAAATGTGTGATTAACATTTTATGTTAAAAATATATAATAAATAGACAGCATTCTCTCTTGCCAAACGATTGTTTGGAGAATAATCTTTGAGTAGAAGAAATTTGTAAAATTCTCTCTACAGAGCTAACAACAAAAATAAATTGTAATAAGCGTATAAGAATTTTGACGCAGCTGAATGTAGAACGCATTGCTTAGCGGTCAGAGCGCTTGGACAGTTTCCAAGAAGCGCAGGTTCGAATGCCGCTACGTTCAAATTGTTATACGTTTTCTAAATATGCTTTTCATAATATAAGTTCCGGTAGTTCCTTTACCTAGATTGACTCTTGCATACCCTGATTCATGTAGAATGTAAGTAAAGCTAAAAAATATATTATGTTAGATAAGAAGGCAACTGCCCAATTTGAAATAATAAGAACATAAAACTTCTAAAGTCACGGAAATGATAATCGACTTTACACAAGAGCAATAAAATAAAACATTACTTCGAGTTGAAATTTTATTATTTTAAACAATTTACGACGAATCATTTAAGTTTTGACATTAAATTCTAAACGATAGAATAAAGTTCAACTTTGGCAATTGCTTCGTCAATTATATTATTCAATACATTCTGGAGCTATGGATTACAGATATATAAATATACATATGTTTTCTTATACTAGTGACTTATCTTGGCTTCGTTTAAAGATTTTGTAATATTTTAATATATAATCTTTAGGCGTATATATTAGACCAGAGGTTCCGAAACTTTTTTCTCATAAACAACTTTCTAAAATTAGCTGACACCAGAAAAAAATAAATGGCGGTTCCTTCCAAGTCTCGAAAACTTGTAGTAAATATGGAATATGCTTGTTTTTATAATATTAAATCATCATTTTAGCTCTTTGCAAGCAAAAGCATATAAATTTTCGTAGACCGCTGCTTACGAATTGTGAATTCCTTGACTTTTTTGTCATACTAACATGAACTTCCGCCGCGTCCCCCGTGAACCCCGGGGTTTCACTAATCATCGGGGGTCCATCTAAAACACTTTGGGAACTAAGGTATTAAATATTTTTTATTATCAATCTGACGTATTGGTCCCATTGGTCCAACTAACAGTAGCCGTCTTTTACACAGCAGAAGAGCCTACAAGAAAGATCTTAAAAATTCTGTATGGAGATGGGATGGATGGAAAATCACAATTGAGGTTAATCAGAGTTGTGATAATTTTTAGTTGAAAACCGTTAATGACTAATAGAGCCTAATGATTATAGGTCGACGAATCAAGCAAATAAAAGGGGGAGATATATACAGTATGTGCACCTACATAATGGTATATATTTTTTTTATCTTTCCACGTACATCGAATTACCAAGGCGTGGCAAGAGAACAATAGTGTCAAGACACTCTGTTTTCCAGTTTCTGTCCCTTTAGCCACGTAACGTACTAAATACCGGAACTCAACGATATACTTTGTTTAATCAGACCAGGGAAAGGGAAAAAAATATATTATATATAAAAAAAATCCTCTGAAACAATTAAGAACCCGCAACCATCGCGTGTATAGTCAATCCTTTCCCAATCGTACCACTCATAATAAATTAAAAATAACCTAATTTACTAAAAGAAATCATAATCTGAAAGCTTAATTATTATATATTTTTTTGAAGTATTAGCAGAATAATAAAACGATATTTAGTTATTGTTTTATAGTAACCGTACTTCTACGCTTTATATTAAACTGGTGAACGTAATGCTAACTGTATCCATCATAGTCAGTGATTAGATGCATAGTAATACGCAAAAAGAGAAATAAACTAGGAACTTTGCAGTCTGATGCGGCCTAACGGAAACCTACTCTACCATTACAATTGAATCAATTAATCTTAATATATAACAGATGACCGTAAGCTTTTCCCGCATAGAAAGGTCGGTACTGAGAAACGAGTCAAGACACGCGGGTCGAGTGGCGGAACTCACTTCTAATGACTAGGATCGGAACTGAATACTACCCGAATATATTGTATTTGTACTTTCAATTCCACGATGGAGTTGTACGCTTTTTATGAAAATTTACACGAACACAGAAGTATGATATTGGGCATAGTTAAAGTTCACACAAAATACGGACAGAAAAACAAATATTTTTATCATAATAATTGTATATATATTCAATTAATAAAATAAACATTATACACTACTATGTATCTGACACACACTTTTGTATAAAATGTCACTAGTATAAATATTCAAAATAGTTTCAAAGAGAAAAACAATTAAGTTGTAAAAACAGACAATATCAATAGAAAATATTTGTTCTAAATGTAAATTTTTAATAGACTCGTTCATCCTCGTTTACACTTTCCAAACTAGCGCTTTTGTTTTCGTGTAATATTAATCAGTACTCATTTGGACTATATATATTCAATTCAGTCTGAAACACATAATGCTTTTTATTTTCTCTTAAAAATTTCATATAAAAATATATTAGACGAAGTATAGTGTTAGGTCTTGATATTTAAAATATACAAAAAATAAACTAAATGAAAAGGCAACGTAAAAGTAACAAAATCAGTGCGCTTAGCTCTTACTAAAGAATGAAAATTGGACTGTCGTGAGGACACTAAAGACACTTAGTTTTATGAATTTTATACTTACGCCTAGATAAATTTATAATATGTAATATAAACATTTAACTGATAACAAAAAGTATAGACTATGGTTCCGAAATGCATAAATAAGAAAAGTAAAAAAGTCATTGGGTGTATCAACAGTACCTAATATCGTAGCACGCAGTCGACAAAGGGGTGGTCAGACACTAGATTTTATATCTTATCTTGTAGTATTATAACGGCTTTTTTAATTATTGTTCAACTATACAAAAACGTATTATCAAAACTCATTGGGTTTTTACTCACATCACTAGTGTTTAAGGTGAATCATTAAATATTCCTAATTATTTCAAAACTATAATTACAATTTCCTTATCACAGAAAATATAATTTTGGTATTTTCCTATATTTTATATTACTTTGTATTGAAATTTTAATAATATTAGTATGGTATTAAAAATAAAAAATTTTTACCCTTTTTAGACAGTCTAACTAGACCTGTTGTGACGATATATTTATACGGTTTTAACATTTGATGTAATTTTAAGTCATCTATTCGACCTAAATTCTACCTAAAAATAGCTACGAATTACGACGAAAGGGGATAATATTTCAAAGTACTATCAGCTGAGGTGTGTTGAGCATGTTAAAATGGATACAGGTTCAATCTCCAAATGGGAGATTTTTTTTAGCTTTAATATTTTACCCGCATAAAGAGAACATGGTATCGGTATCGCTGGAAATCGAGTAGTGAAACTCCTTTGATAGTATATATCTACTTAACATAGCTTAACAGCTTCACGCGTTTCCTCTCACAGCAGGGCAGGCTTAGAACCAAATGTTAAGACACTCCGTTCTCCTCTTTCCTCCCGAATTCGAGATTTCGATTATTCCGTGGAGGACCTCAACGTCGCGCTATCGAATATCGCTGCTATGTAATTGTTGCAAAATAATTACAAAATACTATTGTTAATATGAGTATACGTACACATTAAGCATTACATTATCCAATATCTTAATAGTTTTGTTTATTCTTGGCCCTTACTTTAAATCACGTAGTCTTAGGAAACACTACAAGGTAAAGTACTTACAACATGATAATTTCAAGAGATACTTAAGAAACTTGGTGCGCAGTAAAAATAAATTTAACACACAGTATAAAACATTGTTCATGACCATTGTGGCGCAGTGGGACAGTGTCTGGCTGTACATGCGATTGGTTGTGGGTTCGATTCCTACTTGGATAAATGATTATACTTAAACATTTTAATGTCACCGCTCTATACTTATAAGACAAACTGCCACTCTCTCATTATTATGTTTATTTAAAAAAATATAATAAAATATTACTTTTTGATATGAAATGCACAAAGTATATATAACTTAATAAACTTGCCACTTTTTAAAGTGGCAAAACAATTTGCAAACAATTTGCTTTTGAACAAACAAAACTAGTTCTCGCAGCTTATTTTGCGTGGACTCTACATATTATTCCTATTTATATTTTCCCTTACTTTGAATTTAAAACGTAAATCTTATTCCCATTCCTGTTTCCCGGAATTCCAGAAATGATCTCTTATTGCTGCTGTACATATCATATCTATTCTTCAAGGAACCAACATGCCAAATCTCACTTTCCTACCTCTAATAGTTTTGGTGTATCGATATTAGAGTATCTTCCAGGCACTCAGTGTATAACGAAAGAATAATTGTGTATAATTTTATAAAGGTGCACAGTAGATACACATAGACACACATACATAGATATTTAATTAAATATATTAAGCACTAGCGACCCGCTCGCGGCTTCACCTGTGTAAACTACACGACTAAACTATTTCGTGTTATCCGCGTTCTCACTTAAATAACAAACTTTCCTTAAATTTAATAATTTAAATGATTGTAACTTTTTTATTTATAAACTACTTTAAAATCATGAAACAAACACTAAATGTTAAGGGAAACTTACCAAACTACAATAGTCAAAACTACAATTAAAATAGGTTAAGCCGTTTCTGAGATTAGCGTGCACAAACGCACAGACAAACACAAAAGAAAATTACAAATCATTGTTTTGGATTCTATTACATTGATAAATACCCCAATAATATTTTTCTCATATATGTTCCATTTATAAATAGCGATCAGTTATATTTTTAAATATGTATAGATTATAAATAATAGCTAGTATGTTAACTAATATAATTAATATACACACTAAAGAGGGGCATTGTAATTGTTTTGTCTAAGCGCGATATTTACAATTTTAAATCTTACTACTAAAGGGGGTAAATTGATATATGGGTTTTCTCTTTATGAATCTCACAATTGCAGAATGAAACGACGCTAGATTTATCTCTTTAACTCAATTTATAATAGCGAGAAAATATAAAAAGTTACTAAATAAATATATAAGTGCACGAATTTAAAAATAAATATGATTCTGAAACAGCGGTGCGGTCTAACTTCTTCCCGGACTTCGGAAACTGCATTTACAAACAAATTCAATTTTATTAGAGCCTTGAAGCTTTCTATCGAATAAACTATATACCACTAAATGCCGAAGTTGTAAATCTTATTAAGAATGTTTAAGATTTTAAAATAAGTATTTCTTACCTAAGAACTTAACATTTTCTATTTCTGAGTAAAAGTTTATTATTTGTAGTATAGATTTTTGTGAAAAGAGGTCATAGTGGCACGTTGTAACAACGTCTGACTATAAATGCGATTGGATGTGGGTTCGATTCCCATTTGACAGAATGATTATGTATAAAATATTTTTATAATATATACTAGCTCTTAGACATATATCTATTTTACCGAATAGCTTTAAGTCATTTAAATTTTTATTATATTTTTAAACCTTGCCTGTAGCAACAATCTAATTATTTAAGCAGCCCTTTATCAACTTGCTAGTTTAAGCCCTAGGGGTTTATTTGTTTGCGGAAGTCTAACTAGTTTCGAAGTAGGTACTGGTGATGTTAAACGCAACCAAGTATCATGCATCCCCGTGAAAACCTTATAATTACATATATATATATATATATATATATATATATATATATATATATACTTAAGTATCTGTATATAAAATTTCATCACCATCGGTTCAGCGGTTTGACTGTGATGAACTACCAGACAGACAGACAGAGTTTATAATATTAATACGTATTTATAATATTAAGTATTTATATTATTAGTATGGCTATATTTCTAAATTAACTAGAAAACTATTCCAAACGTTTTGTGTATTGCGAGATCAAATCTAGTTAACCTCTTTGATAACATTTAGTTTAAGTAGTAGTTAAAAATAATATGCACACCAATTACCATAACCTCCGTGTAGGAATCGAACCTACCAACCAGTCGCGTTTACAGACCGACGCTGTCCAACTGCGCCACGGCGGTCTCAAAAACTACATAAGTAATACTATACAGAAATCAATTAAGGGCCATAAATTCCATACAAATGGAGTTGTGTGTGAACTAGTATATTAATATTAATTAAAAAATTAAATATCTCAAGAACAAACGGATACGAAAATACATACACTTTGTTTAATGCTGTCAAATAGGATATATATTGTGTATTTAACAAGAAAGAAAGAGAAAACTTCAGCTTCACACTTTTTCCCGCATAGCAAGGTAGTCTGACAGAACCAAGACATTAAAAACAAAATTTGTTCATATATATATTTTTAACATTTTTAAGTTTTATTCACACACTAAGAAAATTGAAAAAGACATATTTAAAACCGTTCCGCGCCTTTTGAAAACCGTTCAAGAGGCGCGGGTTCAAATCCCGCTGCGTTCAAAATTTTATACGTTTTCTAAATATGTCATTTTATTCATATATTCAAAAATACAAACTATACCTTTATACGTAATATATGTATATGTGTTTACTTATTGAATGAAATATGAATTCCCATTATGGCGTTACCGGTTTCCTTTCTAATCACGTGGTAAAAACGCTTGAGCGAAATATGCAATATAAGTTTAGTTCGTAGTATATATATACATACACCTAAGTTCTTCTGAGAATTTTTTTTTTATCTACACTCTTTTTCCCGCATACTATGGTTAAGAGAACCTAGTGTCAGGACACTGCATACTCCACTTTCCGTCGGAATCCGAGACAACGCCACGATTTATCTTTTCAGCATGGCCGAGAAATAAAAATAATTATAATATAATAATTCTCCCGAGTGGGATTTGAACGTACATCCGTCATGTATAGTCATATGCTGTTACACTCCGCCGCGACAGCTCTAAATTTTTTATTATTTTTATTATCTTAAGTATTGTATGATGGCAAGAGGTACAATATGTGTGTGAATATACCGTAGTAGGTTTGATATCGACTTGATGTAATGATTAAGTAAGTATTTAAATTATTTTAATGTCCCAGGTGCTATAAAACAAAGCGCGGCGTTGAGTTACGTTAACACTTAATATTCTATAATGGAGGGAAAGTGGAGAAAGAAGTGTCTTAACACAGTGTGTGTTTGGATTTGTCTCTGCGAGTTCTCAAGTTAAGTCTAAGCTCAAAGTTTATTTTCAATTGTTTGAAATTTTCTAGTTTTGAATCAAAATAAAAACTGATAGAAAGGAAATAACGAGACCATACCAAAGCTTGATATACAAAGTTTAAAACTGCTCTAAGAGGACCAAGTAGAAGGTATGAATAGGCTGATGATTGTAGATGAGACAAAGATTACAAGACATTATATAATAAATAAATGCATGCTGCATATAATAAAAATGTAACATCGCTATACATTGAAGATATATGAGAAAAATATGGTTGGGGTAATTTATCAATGTAATAGAACCAAAACAGTTATTTTTACGTTGTTCTCTGTTTGTCTGTGCGTTTGTGCACGCTAATCTCAGAAACGGCTTAACCGTTTTAAATTCACTATTCGTTTTGACTATTGTATTTTGGTAAGCATCACTTGACATTGAGTGTTTATTTTTATTTCAATCGGTTCATAAATTAAAAAGTAATAACAAATTGAATTTATCAATTTAATCAAAGTACGTGCTTCAAGTGAGAACGCGGGTAAAAACCGAAATCCTTATACATGCCCATTTACTTTAATATATCTTTATAGACACTTAGCTGCGTTAATGTTATTTAGAGAAGATGTCAGTTCAAATACTAAAGGAGAATTTATCACTCTTTTTTGTTGACTTTTTGAATAAACTAAGTTAGATTATATGAAGATAAATTAAAATTGATCTTATAATATATTACGATTGAGCAATATCTAATAACATGTTAAGTCAAGGAAAAAATATTATAATTAAATTCTTAGAAAATAGTTTATACTAATAATGCCTTAACTTCCTATGGATCACGTTTTTTAGTAATATGGCTTTAACCTTGACAAGGTCATTGGAACTATAAAAATTGGCAAGTCGAGTGGCGGGATTCAATGACACCAGAACAGGAAAATGAGAATAATTTAAATAGAACCATTCCCCCGAATGGGAATCGAACCCGCAACCATCGCGTTTACACTCAGTGCTCCACCATGTCGTATATAAATTATTTTACGCACGTACCCTGTATAGAAATCTAAACCACGATCTCACTTGCTTTTTTATTACACTATTGCGAAATTTTTGATTACGGTTGTCACCTCATGTGACAAACAGATATAAAATGCACAAATTAAACATTTTTCATACCGTCCAAACGCTCTCTGACCGAACGGCTCCTAATAGGCACCGGTTTGAATCCTGCTGCGTTGAAAATTTTATACTTTGTCATATATGAAATGATATTGATTTTAATTCAAGCGGAAATCAAACCCGAAACCAGCTTTAGAATACAGATGAAACACATTTAATAAAACGATTAATTTACATTTAAATCTAATGACCATATTAAGTGTGATGAATAATATAAAAGTTTTTTACGACGACCGGAGAGGCTATTAAGGAACTCCCACATTAAGCACACGGGGATTCCCCGAACGGGAAAATTGTAAATTTCTTTCATAATTAACAAAAGTCGTTTGAAATTCTTAATTCGTATTATGTTTATTATACATTTATAGTCATTTTTATTGTTTACCTTATTTAATAAATTAATTTATAACAAATTTTGTACATGTCCGTTAGTTAATATATTTGTATATATATATATATATATATATATATATATATATATGCTTATATATTGTATATGATAATTTTTATATGAACGTATGTTTTACGCCACAGTATGCCCGTTCTTTTCGGTAGATCCTTACATTTAGTTTGCCTGGAAGAGATTAGCCTTTGTAAAAAGGCCGCCTTTGCGCATTTATTATATAAAAAAAATGTTTAATGGAGTTTTTTATTGTTTGCAATTAAAAAATATATCGTAACTAATTTATATTTATTTATGGTGGATATCAAACCCAGAGCTCCAAACTAACAGGTTATTTAATTTTCAAGATATCTGAAATATATTATTATATTTTTAGTAAATTCTTTAAACACGATGAATAAAAATATTTTAATGTCTGTATTTTTACAAGAAATACATAAATACACAAACTTCACGCTTTTTCTCGTGCTGTTTTTTTTTTATATTAAGGAAATTCTTTACGATTGTGGACTGAGACGTGGTTATGTGGGACTCCAACTTGCAAATGCAGGCCGTCCGTATACCCACTAAAACCTCACGGTGCTCCTCCTCGACCGACACTAGCCGGAGCCAAGGGAACCCCAATCTTCCGTAAACCCGACGGTGGTACCTACGCACTCGGTTCTCGTACAGTGGACTAAGCAGAGATAAACCAGTGCCAAGTGACTTTCCAAAGGATTTCAAAATATTGATTTAAATATTACCATTTTCCACCACTGAGAGTTGAATCCACAACTATCGCGTTTACAAACACTGTCCCACAACGCCACTATGGCCTTATATATTACATGTAAATAGATAAAATAAATACATACATTCAAAACAAAGCAAATATCACACACTAATCTATAAATAACCTTCACACGGCCATACTATATGACAAGTGATGGAACGACCCTAGCAAGTTTCGTAACGCTAACAACAATAGAGAGGAAGGTAGTCAAATTATCGGTTAATGGTCATCTCTGGCTACAATGCCGGCCTAAGCCGCCTTATCCGTATTGAATATTTTTTGAATAGAAACATATATATGGTCTAATCAACAATAATGTATAGCAGTGGCGAAGTGTCCATATAACACAATACCCACAGAGAATTTAATTTTGTTATTTATTAAAATATTATTTGTTATCGTCCAGGGCGAACTTCGATTTTTAATATATATATATATTTGAATGCTTCCTTACCCCTAGGAAAGTTTCATACTTTGCCACAGATGTATACCATCAGTCAATCAACTTTAAAGGAGTTACTTTGAGCATAAATAAAGAAAATAATTTGTGTAAAATGCATTATAAATATTTTACTAAAGCCGCTGTATTATTACTTAGCAAATTTTACGTTTTTATTAGTATCTGTAAATGTTGTCATTATAATTAAGGGATATTTTGTCGTTACAGTCCTTGTTGGGACAGTGTTTTTGTATAGCAATCAACATTGCTCCCATGCGTTACTAGAAAAAAAGATAAAGTATTTTATATGTTATTAATATAATAATGGTTATACAACCTTCAAGGGTTTTGGTCCGTTATATATCTACGAAATTAAAAAAATATATATTCATGAATTATGTTTTTTTTTATAATTTTTATTTTTATTTATACAAAAGGAGTACTTTAAAAGTTGAATGTTCCAAATAAAAATTTTTTAAAAAGAAACTAAAAGTAACGAGTTCATGTTTAAAATATTGTATTGTCACCATATTCGGGCATAAGTTTCAAATTTTCAATAAAATTGGGCAACTAAATTTGGATCAAAATAAGGTTGCATGATTTTATTATATTGATATCTTTACCATTTACTTATATACTTTATCTGTGTATGTATGTGTGTAAACTTAAGCATGTTTTTTAAATTCAACCGCTTTAACCTAAGAGGGCATTGTGGCGCAGTCGGACAGTCGCGGGTTCGATTCCGTTCGGGGGATTGATTATATTTAAAATATTGTTCTCTCTGACTAGCTTGTTATGCGGGAAAACACGTGAAGCTGATAAAGAGCCTCAAAAGAAATTAATGAAATAAGGATTTAAATTAATGATAATTTCATATTGTTATTTAGTACAGTTTAGTATATAATAGATATATAACAAGGAACTAGGGGTTATAAATGCTATATTTTTGCAATTCAAATAATTTTTTTAATTCAATTGTAAGTAATAACATCTGTCCTTGAGATGTTTTATTCGTCTAAACGTTTTATAAATAGAGTAGTTTCTTGATATAGAAGTAAAAGAAGTACAGCTGTATACCGTTCACGCTGTATTAAGGAGCCAATTTACCCATTTTGGAGTTGAAATTTAAATGATTTCGTAGTGTATTCAAAATTATCAAAATAAAGCAAGTATGTATTATTGAATTTTTTTTAAGACACTCGCTAATTTAGTCTAACCTTTAACTACTACATTTTGATGATTTTAATGCAATTTTAGTCAAATTCCAATTGTGCCAAAAAAACTTAACTTTTAATTCAAAATATTGTTTATTTGAATATAAGTGATCTTGCAAGTATATTTAAATTGACTGAATATAAAGAAGAATGAAGCAACGAGCGGGTCATTAAGCTGTAAAAATACAAGGCAGAGTAATTAGATTTAGATTTAACACCAATTTCTTTGCCGAAATTGAAAAATGCCAGTATGAATAAAAATATACATATAGGGTTTATTATTATGTAGATATAACTAGTCGAAAGTGAGAGTTGTTTTTTACACCGGTTTTGTAACTTTAAATCATCTATCACGGTTTAATTGATTTTAAGCCAATGATGTTTTATTCAAATCTTTGATTAATTGATTTATAATTTTATTAGCTACATGCTTTATTCCGTATAGCAGGGTAGTCATGGAGAACCTAGTGTCAAGATACTCCGTTCTCCATTTTCAACGCCGCGCTTTGCCTTTCTGACCAAAGCGGAGAAATGAAAATAATTAAGCCATGATCATTCAACCGAGTGGGATTTGATCGTAAAAACATACTAAAATGATCGCATACAAAAATTTATTTAATTTTATTAATAATTAATTACTTTAATATCGATAAAAATAATTAGTTTAAATTAAATTAAACTGTGTAAAAATTTTCATAGATGATTAATTTTATGGTAGTCTAGTTTTACAATGTCTCGCTTTATAAAGCGATGCGGTATGCATAGCAGAGAACCCTGTGTTTCGACACTACGTTCGAGACACGTTCGTATCAAAAAACACTACGTTCTCCGCTTTCCGACCGAACTGCAGAAATTGTGCATTGACTGGCGGAACTAAACGGCGAATGTAGTTTTACATGTATATAAAAAAAAAAATAAGTTAATATGTTATTTTGAAATTTAAAAATAAAAAATTCAAATAAAAAAGAAACTCACATTTAGCTTAAATCGTATGTTTAATTAATCCAATGCACATTAAATTAACTCACAGACACAATTTAAATTAACTAATTAAAATTAAACTTTTCATATATCGCGAACATATTCGCCCGCGAACGGCGCAAGTGGATGGCAAGCGTTAAATGACCATATCACCTGTAGAACGCATCTTACGTAGTCTGTTCAAACAAAAAAATATTGTCTCTATCCAAAGCAAAATATATCCTATGGCATATTAAAAAGGTCTTATTTGTAATAAATAATGTAATGTAGTTCTCCGTCTCATAGATATTTAATCGATCTATATATCCGCAGATTGTCATACGCGTACAATACCTTAAATTAATGAGTAATACACCTATCTTAACTAAAAGTAATATTTCATTACGTATTTAGATTTAATAGTAATTTTTACAGTAAACGTTGTACGAATCGATTATATTTAATATTATTTGTTTGTGGTTTTTTTTTTTTTTTTTTTTTTTTTTTTTTTTTTTTTTTTTTTTTTTTTTTTTTTTTTTTTTTTTTTTTTTTTTTTTTTTTTTTTTTTTTTTTTTTTTTTTTTTTTTTTTTTTTTTTTTTTTTTTTTTTTTTTTTTTTTTTTTTTTTTTTTTTTTTTTTTTTTTTTTTTTTTTTTTTTTTTTTTTTTTTTTTTTTTTTTTTTTTTTTTTTTTTTTTTTTTTTTTTTTTTTTTTTTTTTTTTTTTTTTTTTTTTTTTTTTTTTTTTTTTTTTTTTTTTTTTTTTTTTTTTTTTTTTTTTTTTTTTTTTTTTTTTTTTTTTTTTTTTTTTTTTTTTTTTTTTTTTTTTTTTTTTTTTTTTTTTTTTTTTTTTTTTTTTTTTTTTTTTTTTTTTTTTTTTTTTTTTTTTTTTTTTTTTTTTTTTTTTTTTTTTTTTTTTTTTTTTTTTTTTTTTTTTTTTTTTTTTTTTTTTTTTTTTTTTTTTTTTTTTTTTTTTTTTTTTTTTTTTTTTTTTTTTTTTTTTTTTTTTTTTTTTTTTTTTTTTTTTTTTTTTTTTTTTTTTTTTTTTTTTTTTTTTTTTTTTTTTTTTTTTTTTTTTTTTTTTTTTTTTTTTTTTTTTTTTTTTTTTTTTTTTTTTTTTTTTTTTTTTTTTTTTTTTTTTTTTTTTTTTTTTTTTTTTTTTTTTTTTTTTTTTTTTTTTTTTTTTTTTTTTTTTTTTTTTTTTTTTTTTTTTTTTTTTTTTTTTTTTTTTTTTTTTTTTTTTTTTTTTTTTTTTTTTTTTTTTTTTTTTTTTTTTTTTTTTTTTTTTTTTTTTTTTTTTTTTTTTTTTTTTTTTTTTTTTTTTTTTTTTTTTTTTTTTTTTTTTTTTTTTTTTTTTTTTTTTTTTTTTTTTTTTTTTTTTTTTTTTTTTTTTTTTTTTTTTTTTTTTTTTTTTTTTTTTTTTTTTTTTTTTTTTTTTTTTTTTTTTTTTTTTTTTTTTTTTTTTTTTTTTTTTTTTTTTTTTTTTTTTTTTTTTTTTTTTTTTTTTTTTTTTTTTTTTTTTTTTTTTTTTTTTTTTTTTTTTTTTTTTTTTTTTTTTTTTTTTTTTTTTTTTTTTTTTTTTTTTTTTTTTTTTTTTTTTTTTTTTTTTTTTTTTTTTTTTTTTTTTTTTTTTTTTTTTTTTTTTTTTTTTTTTTTTTTTTTTTTTTTTTTTTTTTTTTTTTTTTTTTTTTTTTTTTTTTTTTTTTTTTTTTTTTTTTTTTTTTTTTTTTTTTTTTTTTTTTTTTTTTTTTTTTTTTTTTTTTTTTTTTTTTTTTTTTTTTTTTTTTTTTTTTTTTTTTTTTTTTTTTTTTTTTTTTTTTTTTTTTTTTTTTTTTTTTTTTTTTTTTTTTTTTTTTTTTTTTTTTTTTTTTTTTTTTTTTTTTTTTTTTTTTTTTTTTTTTTTTTTTTTTTTTTTTTTTTTTTTTTTTTTTTTTTTTTTTTTTTTTTTTTTTTTTTTTTTTTTTTTTTTTTTTTTTTTTTTTTTTTTTTTTTTTTTTTTTTTTTTTTTTTTTTTTTTTTTTTTTTTTTTTTTTTTTTTTTTTTTTTTTTTTTTTTTTTTTTTTTTTTTTTTTTTTTTTTTTTTTTTTTTTTTTTTTTTTTTTTTTTTTTTTTTTTTTTTTTTTTTTTTTTTTTTTTTTTTTTTTTTTTTTTTTTTTTTTTTTTTTTTTTTTTTTTTTTTTTTTTTTTTTTTTTTTTTTTTTTTTTTTTTTTTTTTTTTTTTTTTTTTTTTTTTTTTTTTTTTTTTTTTTTTTTTTTTTTTTTTTTTTTTTTTTTTTTTTTTTTTTTTTTTTTTTTTTTTTTTTTTTTTTTTTTTTTTTTTTTTTTTTTTTTTTTTTTTTTTTTTTTTTTTTTTTTTTTTTTTTTTTTTTTTTTTTTTTTTTTTTTTTTTTTTTTTTTTTTTTTTTTTTTTTTTTTTTTTTTTTTTTTTTTTTTTTTTTTTTTTTTTTTTTTTTTTTTTTTTTTTTTTTTTTTTTTTTTTTTTTTTTTTTTTTTTTTTTTTTTTTTTTTTTTTTTTTTTTTTTTTTTTTTTTTTTTTTTTTTTTTTTTTTTTTTTTTTTTTTTTTTTTTTTTTTTTTTTTTTTTTTTTTTTTTTTTTTTTTTTTTTTTTTTTTTTTTTTTTTTTTTTTTTTTTTTTTTTTTTTTTTTTTTTTTTTTTTTTTTTTTTTTTTTTTTTTTTTTTTTTTTTTTTTTTTTTTTTTTTTTTTTTTTTTTTTTTTTTTTTTTTTTTTTTTTTTTTTTTTTTTTTTTTTTTTTTTTTTTTTTTTTTTTTTTTTTTTTTTTTTTTTTTTTTTTTTTTTTTTTTTTTTTTTTTTTTTTTTTTTTTTTTTTTTTTTTTTTTTTTTTTTTTTTTTTTTTTTTTTTTTTTTTTTTTTTTTTTTTTTTTTTTTTTTTTTTTTTTTTTTTTTTTTTTTTTTTTTTTTTTTTTTTTTTTTTTTTTTTTTTTTTTTTTTTTTTTTTTTTTTTTTTTTTTTTTTTTTTTTTTTTTTTTTTTTTTTTTTTTTTTTTTTTTTTTTTTTTTTTTTTTTTTTTTTTTTTTTTTTTTTTTTTTTTTTTTTTTTTTTTTTTTTTTTTTTTTTTTTTTTTTTTTTTTTTTTTTTTTTTTTTTTTTTTTTTTTTTTTTTTTTTTTTTTTTTTTTTTTTTTTTTTTTTTTTTTTTTTTTTTTTTTTTTTTTTTTTTTTTTTTTTTTTTTTTTTTTTTTTTTTTTTTTTTTTTTTTTTTTTTTTTTTTTTTTTTTTTTTTTTTTTTTTTTTTTTTTTTTTTTTTTTTTTTTTTTTTTTTTTTTTTTTTTTTTTTTTTTTTTTTTTTTTTTTTTTTTTTTTTTTTTTTTTTTTTTTTTTTTTTTTTTTTTTTTTTTTTTTTTTTTTTTTTTTTTTTTTTTTTTTTTTTTTTTTTTTTTTTTTTTTTTTTTTTTTTTTTTTTTTTTTTTTTTTTTTTTTTTTTTTTTTTTTTTTTTTTTTTTTTTTTTTTTTTTTTTTTTTTTTTTTTTTTTTTTTTTTTTTTTTTTTTTTTTTTTTTTTTTTTTTTTTTTTTTTTTTTTTTTTTTTTTTTTTTTTTTTTTTTTTTTTTTTTTTTTTTTTTTTTTTTTTTTTTTTTTTTTTTTTTTTTTTTTTTTTTTTTTTTTTTTTTTTTTTTTTTTTTTTTTTTTTTTTTTTTTTTTTTTTTTTTTTTTTTTTTTTTTTTTTTTTTTTTTTTTTTTTTTTTTTTTTTTTTTTTTTTTTTTTTTTTTTTTTTTTTTTTTTTTTTTTTTTTTTTTTTTTTTTTTTTTTTTTTTTTTTTTTTTTTTTTTTTTTTTTTTTTTTTTTTTTTTTTTTTTTTTTTTTTTTTTTTTTTTTTTTTTTTTTTTTTTTTTTTTTTTTTTTTTTTTTTTTTTTTTTTTTTTTTTTTTTTTTTTTTTTTTTTTTTTTTTTTTTTTTTTTTTTTTTTTTTTTTTTTTTTTTTTTTTTTTTTTTTTTTTTTTTTTTTTTTTTTTTTTTTTTTTTTTTTTTTTTTTTTTTTTTTTTTTTTTTTTTTTTTTTTTTTTTTTTTTTTTTTTTTTTTTTTTTTTTTTTTTTTTTTTTTTTTTTTTTTTTTTTTTTTTTTTTTTTTTTTTTTTTTTTTTTTTTTTTTTTTTTTTTTTTTTTTTTTTTTTTTTTTTTTTTTTTTTTTTTTTTTTTTTTTTTTTTTTTTTTTTTTTTTTTTTTTTTTTTTTTTTTTTTTTTTTTTTTTTTTTTTTTTTTTTTTTTTTTTTTTTTTTTTTTTTTTTTTTTTTTTTTTTTTTTTTTTTTTTTTTTTTTTTTTTTTTTTTTTTTTTTTTTTTTTTTTTTTTTTTTTTTTTTTTTTTTTTTTTTTTTTTTTTTTTTTTTTTTTTTTTTTTTTTTTTTTTTTTTTTTTTTTTTTTTTTTTTTTTTTTTTTTTTTTTTTTTTTTTTTTTTTTTTTTTTTTTTTTTTTTTTTTTTTTTTTTTTTTTTTTTTTTTTTTTTTTTTTTTTTTTTTTTTTTTTTTTTTTTTTTTTTTTTTTTTTTTTTTTTTTTTTTTTTTTTTTTTTTTTTTTTTTTTTTTTTTTTTTTTTTTTTTTTTTTTTTTTTTTTTTTTTTTTTTTTTTTTTTTTTTTTTTTTTTTTTTTTTTTTTTTTTTTTTTTTTTTTTTTTTTTTTTTTTTTTTTTTTTTTTTTTTTTTTTTTTTTTTTTTTTTTTTTTTTTTTTTTTTTTTTTTTTTTTTTTTTTTTTTTTTTTTTTTTTTTTTTTTTTTTTTTTTTTTTTTTTTTTTTTTTTTTTTTTTTTTTTTTTTTTTTTTTTTTTTTTTTTTTTTTTTTTTTTTTTTTTTTTTTTTTTTTTTTTTTTTTTTTTTTTTTTTTTTTTTTTTTTTTTTTTTTTTTTTTTTTTTTTTTTTTTTTTTTTTTTTTTTTTTTTTTTTTTTTTTTTTTTTTTTTTTTTTTTTTTTTTTTTTTTTTTTTTTTTTTTTTTTTTTTTTTTTTTTTTTTTTTTTTTTTTTTTTTTTTTTTTTTTTTTTTTTTTTTTTTTTTTTTTTTTTTTTTTTTTTTTTTTTTTTTTTTTTTTTTTTTTTTTTTTTTTTTTTTTTTTTTTTTTTTTTTTTTTTTTTTTTTTTTTTTTTTTTTTTTTTTTTTTTTTTTTTTTTTTTTTTTTTTTTTTTTTTTTTTTTTTTTTTTTTTTTTTTTTTTTTTTTTTTTTTTTTTTTTTTTTTTTTTTTTTTTTTTTTTTTTTTTTTTTTTTTTTTTTTTTTTTTTTTTTTTTTTTTTTTTTTTTTTTTTTTTTTTTTTTTTTTTTTTTTTTTTTTTTTTTTTTTTTTTTTTTTTTTTTTTTTTTTTTTTTTTTTTTTTTTTTTTTTTTTTTTTTTTTTTTTTTTTTTTTTTTTTTTTTTTTTTTTTTTTTTTTTTTTTTTTTTTTTTTTTTTTTTTTTTTTTTTTTTTTTTTTTTTTTTTTTTTTTTTTTTTTTTTTTTTTTTTTTTTTTTTTTTTTTTTTTTTTTTTTTTTTTTTTTTTTTTTTTTTATACTAGGAACTAACATTTCACAAAATTTATTGGGTATTCTATGGCCGTGGCACCGTAACGACATTATCATCTATCAATGAATTAATAAAAAAACTGCAGGTTGATACAAATTTACTTATTTTAGTAATTTGGAGGCAAAGCCGAAGGTCAATCAATATAAATACAAGGATTTGAGTTATCAGAATTCTAGACTATATAAATATTATAGACTATCAAGAGGCATTTTTATACATACATAAGGGTTGGTCATGGCGATTTTGGACATGTTATAATATCTATAAACACTTCACGGCCATTTGGCTCCCACTATTAGTAAAAACTGGAGCTCGTCAGTAGGGCCTTACACTTAACCACCGCCTAAATTCGAGACATTGTGTGTTGAGTGGCGGAACTCTACGCTGTGCTTTATTTTACCAGAGCGGAGGAGCGAAAATAATTATAATCATTTTCCCGAGTGGGAATCGCACTCTCTACTATTTTAGCTTTTACAGACGCTGACGCACTACACTATGGATGGTTGCAATAATAAAATCATATATCATATAAATGAAATAATAATAATCTTTTTTAAACATTTTTTAAAGTGATAATGGCACACTTAGGAAATTTGAAAATAACATATTTAGTAAACGTATCAAAATTTGAACGCAGCCGGTTTTGAATCCGCGCCTCTTGAAAACCGATCAATCGCTCTGACCGCTAAGCCAAGCGTCCTACATCCAGCTACGTTGAAACTCTTATACGCTTATTACAACTTATATTTGTTGTCAGCATCTCTGTAGAGAGATTTTTACAAATTTCTGCTACCCAAAGATTATTCTACGAAGAATCGTTTGGCAAGATAATAATCTTTATTTTTTCTCATAAAGTTTGGTCATAATAAATATACCACAAAACGAGTCAACCAATGGCGGATAGAAATAAAGTAATTGTAAGAGACTGGTGCCCGTACTGAGTAAACCTGTGCAATTTATAAAACATAGTATACCTTTAAAAATCAAATAGATGAGAAATAGCAAAAAAATATATGCTATACATAAATTATTGCTTTGCTATATAAATTTTAAAGTACCTACTCTAATTAACTACGTGCTATCTGTTGTGAAAAACAAACAATGAAAAAATTCAATTAAATAAATTATTGTATAAAAATATATTGGTCCATAATTATAAAAAATATATATTTTTATTCTATAAGATGCACGAGATGCAGGTAAATACAAATATACAACTTACAATTTATTTATTGGCGGAAAGTACAAAATATATAGATTTATACTATATACGTCCGTGGCGCAGTGACACAATCTGACGTGGCGCAGTGACACGGTATACGCTATGGTTGTGGGTTTGATTTCATTCGAGAGAACTATTATATTTAATTTCTCCACTCTAGTAACAAAACTAAGCGCAGTGTTGACGCAATGTCTCGGATTTGGGCAGCAAGGCCCTGCAACGAGGGACAGAGCATGAAGGAGAAAAACTGTATAATTATAAAGAGAGAGCCTAGTGTAATAACACTCCGTTAGCTGTGCCTGCAACTTCGTCCGCGTGGAATTCTAAAATAAAAGTAGCCTAAGTTACTTCTTATTACTCTGATGTAACTGACTATAGTACTATACTGATAATAGCTGACTTGTGATCTCCCAGTGAAAATCCCGTAAAAATCGGTGCAGCTGTTCCAGAGATTAGCTGGAACAAAGAGACAGACAGACAAAAATTTCAATAAATACAATTTTGGTTTATGTTCCCTACCGTGTATACATTTAGTAAAAAGCGGCTATTATAATATTACAAGCAGACACTCTAATTTTATTTATTTGTATAGATGATCAAGAATGTTTACATTTTAAATGTTATTTATTCACGAAATGCCTTTAAACACAAACAGTAAAACAAATAAAGACTAGACTAGACGTTACTTCTTCAAAGTACAATATAAATTCAATGCTAACAAACATACTGTACGAGTAGTCCTCGCAAATTAAATAAAGCCTAATTTTATATCACAAAAAAAATTTACGACTTGTATACCCTAAAAACCTACCAAAAGTGCAAGAATAAAAATTCTATTTTACTGAAATACAAACGCCAAAGCTTCCTATTGCTAAAATATACCAGATTAAGAAAGGTTTTTACTTAGGTGTTTGAGATTATCACGTGACCCTTTTTATAAAAGCCGCTTATTCCCAGTATGGGAAAGATCGTAAACGTTAGGAGTTCGGTGGGAAAAGAAAATATATATTATAATAGAAATTTTGCCATTTTAGTAACTTTATTTGAGACCTAATATATATATAATCAAATCAGATATATATTCTTGTATAATATAGAGTTTTGTATAAAAATGAATTTAAATTAATCGAATGAATTAAATCTTAAAAGAATAGACAAGAAGCTTAACAATGTGAATTTACAAACTGAATTATGAAAACTCATTATAAATGTGTATTATAGTACACGTATTAATGTATCCACTAAATATGATTTGAACTTATGAATTTGATTTTAAGTATATGTAATATGGAAAGTAACTATTAAATTTTCACAAATAATACAAATCTCTTATTTCCTTTTGTGTCGCAAGATCTGTTTTTTTTTATAAATCAAATATCGTGGCATAGTGGAACAGGACCTAACAGTACCCGTAATATACGATATAAGAAGGTATATACTAACACTACCTATCTATTTTGAAATGAAACTATTTTAACCGGATTAATCGCGTATAATTTTGGTATTCGAAAATACATTTTAGAACCCGACGTTTCGAACACTTTACAGTAGTACAGTAGTCCAGAGAGTAAGATACAGTCAGCTCATTCTGCAAGAATCCAGGGCAGTACGCGAAATGACAGACAAGTGCCACCTCAGTCTACCTGTGACCACGGACTACTGTAAAGTGTTCGAAACGTCGGGTTCTAAAATGTATTTTCGAATACCAAAATTATACGCGATTAATCCGGTTAGAATTGTTTGATTTCAGAACTTACTACCTATATAGTATATATACGTCAAAGTAAATATGATAAAATATCTATAAAATTCCTTTCGAACAATTAGTAATCGAAATATACCATAGGTATCGACGTTAAAAGGAAGGTCAGTCATATCATGGCCTCGACAGGTACTCGCATATCGATGACGTAAATACACTTTGACGGAACTACACTCAACGTACACGGATGCGCGGGTCCTTGGTGTTTGTTTTTAAAGTCTAATATAAAATTACATATAATTTGTAAGTATTTCTGTTGTTTCATCGCGGCAAAGTTGTCAAGTCTATGAGTGCAGACGGTAGTTGTGAGTTCGATTTCCTATTGTCTTGGTTTCCTCGTACAACGTTCGACGTTATATCAGGGAATAAGATAAAAATTGAAGAATGGACTAACGTATGGTTATCTATATCGTGAAGATAAAAACAAATGTCTTCACGTATTTACAATGAGTTTCATTATCAATATCGACAATTTTGTTATCATATCAAAACTTTTACAACCACTTTAGAAGGCAGAAATTTCGATTCAATAAGAATTTGAAAATTAATACACGATTCACTATCTACAACGACTTTAAAAACAAATAATATACGTCATTATATATATATTGAGGCCATCGCGGCCCAGTGGGACATCATGTGACTGTTATGTCGCTATAGGTTGTGGGTTCGATTCTTACTCGTTAAAATTCTCATATTTAAATAATTTTGATTTTTCAGTAATTTCCTTCCAAAATATGCCGACGGATTTATATTAAATTTAACATACTTAAGTAAGTTTATATGGAGGGCAACAAGCCAATTAATTTATTTATTACAATTAATATACATATGTTATAATTTACAATTAATACACAGACACTATCACTAGTTTTTGACATACACTTATATAAAATGATATCCATGTTGACGAGGCACCGTTCGTTATTTTACGCTTCAATGGGTCTACAAGTTTATCTTAAATATGTAAAGATAACTTACCCGTCATCTAGAATTTCATAATATTTAATCATATGACCTTGTTTTGACTATCGATTTTTGGCATTATCGCGCTAAGTACACTTCAAGGTGCCTATTTGCATTCACTATGCAATATAGAAAAGTAAACTGTCTGTAAGTGGCATTATTAATATCGATGTCACTGTGGCACAGTGGGAAAGTGTATGACTGTACACGCGATGGTCGCGAGTTCGTTTCACACGGTGGGATAAATAAAATTTTTGTTTGTTACTCTCGATAAACACATATAAATCACTATTAAATACATATTAATTTACCAAACCAATATTAAGTTATTATAATTATTAAGTTGGCAACTTAAAGTCTACATAAAATAAAAGACTCATTAAGGAACTTTGCTAAAATTAATTTAATAAAGAATGTAATAGCAAGAGATAAGGCCCATAAGTATGTAATGAATGTAAATGAAATAAAAAAAGTAATAAAAAAAATTGAACTGCTAAGCTACGACCCAAATCACATTACCAACCAATATACTACTGTACTGTAGGTGACTTTTGAAAACGTAAATAATGTAAAGTAATCTCACGGGATTAAATTTACCATAACAGGATAGCAATTAAAATTCTCTTGTAAGATTTACTCAAAAATCGTGGCTCTGTTGCAACTCTTGGCGCCACATTAATATGTGAAATATAGAATACGCTATTGTAAAGGCACATTTGTGGTGGTCTGTAAGAATTAATATTTTAATATATATTTAATAATATTTGAAAGGTTTATTTATTAAAAAAACTTCCGGCGAGGCAATTGTAGACTGCGTCTGACAGAACAAGACGAAGTGTGGCGTTAAGGTCCGCTATTCAACACGCAATGTCTTGAACTCGGGTGGGAAGTGGAGAACGGAGTCTTGACTCTAGATTATCTCCTAAAAAAAGACATATTTAGAACCGTTCTTGAACGGTTTTCAAGAGGCGCAGGTTAAAATCCCGCTGCGTTCAAATTTTTTCACGTTTTCTAAATATGTTTTTTTTTCAATTTCCTAAGTGTGCGATTAACACTTTAAAAAATGTTAAAAAAATATTCTCTCTACCTACCAGGCTATGCGGAAGAAGCTTATATCTTATATTAATTATTTTATATTTGTCATAGTAATGTAGTTACAATGAGCCTCACACGATAAAGGTACAGTACGTTCAAATCATTTTTATTATTTATTTAAACTTTTCTGCCTTCTTTTAAAAAAGATAGCGTTACAATTTTTATCTTAGTATTCACAAAAGTTAAGGCAACATGTTAAAACGTATTAAAAATAACAAAATACACAAATATTGAATATAATTAAAAAAAAAATTTATAGTATATGTTAAGCAAGTATTATTGTAGATGTTCAAAAGTTCTTTAAATTTTGACGAAAATGAGTGTTTTCACAAAGAGCAAGTGATTCGTTAAGATCTACTTCAAATAACTTATAAAAGTAATAAATTTACTTTAAAGTGTATAACATTTTAAAACTCCACTTTGAAATATTTTATTATTTTTCTTCACAAAAAGCATAGTTAAGTTAAAATAATGTTAAACATAGGGACTATCTTTATATTTTTAAAACTTTGATAAAGAGAACTTGCACCAGTGTAGAAAGGACTTAGCACTTAACAGTATGCAAATTTTTAAGTTGCGACTTAAAGTGTAATAAAAAGAGCTTAAACTATTATGAAACTTGAATCCAGTAGAATAATTCGCGAAAAATAATATAATTTCTGTAACTGTAATACGACAGTAATCATTAAAGTTTAGCGTTGTGACAATTTGTATAGAAATTGATCATTTTTTTAAAACACTAACTGTGCCTTCTGTTCTAAAATAAAAGTAGCTTAAGTCACTCCTTATTACATCAGCTATCTGCCAGTTACAGTCCCGTCAAAATCAGTCCAGCTGTTCTAGGGATTGGCTTGAACCAACAGACAGACAGACAAACAAAAATTGCTAAACATGTTATTTTGGTATATGTACCATGCATACATACATAAAGTAAAAAGAGGTTATTTTAATATTACAAACAGACACTCCAAGTTTACCTATTTATATGTAGATGTATAGATGAAGGAAAAGCTTTAGAGTCCTATTTACGAAACTTACGCGCTCGAAAGTATGTATTTATATGATAATTTATAACAAATATTTTTATATTATTAAAACTTTAACGGAAAGGAAATAAGACAATAATTAAATATTACTGCGAATACTATAAACACAAATACTACACTAGAAATCTTAATAAGTATTAACTAAATATATGTTAGTGTGGGATAGATGGGACTGCGTCTGACTGCAAATGTGATTGGTTGTGAGTTCGATTCCCACTCGGAGGAGTGAATATATTTTAAATATTTCTCCGCTGTTGTAAGACCAAAGCGTGGGGTTGAGTTCCCTCTGACTACTTTGTTATGGCGGGATAAAGCTTATTTTTTTTTCTAAAATATATTCTAAATGTGTCATGTAAATTAACAAAGTATTTAAAAAATGTTTGAAACACAACTTAAGTTTGCTAACTATGTCTTTGTGTCCTTAAATCTTTTCTCAGAGATACACTTTAAAAGTCTAACAAACCTTTACCTCATCAAATAAGTTAGTTAAAATCAAATAATGACACATAAAATAAACAATTTGCAGGAAAGCAATCAGCTGTATCTAAAACACTAGGGATTCCCGATGAGTACGTGAACGTATAGTGGGAAAACCGTCGGGTCTGACTTTGATTTATTTTCAATATTTATATAACTTTTTTTAATACTTATTGGTTATTACCTCATAATTATTCTCATGCATTATTGCGCCACAAAAATCACACATTCTCCACTTTTGGTCTACTTAAAGACTTGGATATCATAAGTGGTGGCCACTAAGCCGCACTATGTCTATTCAAATTAGAGAAATAGAAATATTGAATTTCAAGTTCCAAATGCGGCAATATTGCGTAAATTTATATTATTATTATTATTAAAATATCGAATTCATTAAGCCACATGTAAGCATATCCAGAATTAAGTCTGATTAAAGAAATATATAAATGCAGCTTCTTATACAAAAGCGCGGCGTTGGGTTCCGCTATCGAACCCAGGACGGATAACTTCGTATCTATATATTATATAAAAGTAGCTTCATGTACAAAAGCGCGGCGTTGGGTTCCGCTATCGAACCCAGGACGGAAAACTTCGTATCTGTATGTTATATAAAAGTAGCTTCATGTACAAAAGCGCGGCGTTGGGTTCCGCTATCGAACCCAGGACGGAAAACTTCGTATCTATATATTATATAAAAGTAGTTTCTTGAACAAAAGCGCGGCGTTGGGTTCCGCTATCGAACCCAGGACGGAAAACAGCGTTTCTATTATATATTATATATTAGGTTCATTATGCTTACTCATATGTGGGAGAAAATATTCCAGTAAAATAAAATTTATTATTATTTAAATATTATATATATTAAAAAAGCCTTTAGAGAATATCTTTATAACTTAAGATTACGTGACTGAATATCATTGCTTTCATATTTTGCAGAGCAAGCACGTGACGAATACAATTAAGGAACAGCGCTATTAAAAAATAGCTCAAACAACTCACGTAGGTACTTCATCCATTAAATTATTCCATTATTATAGAATTCAAATATATATGAAAATTAAATGAAATACATAAAATACTGCGATATTATTATATGCTTTAAATAGTATATATTTATACCATATATCTTAATACTTTGATCGTCTGAAGACAATTTTTTTACATGCGATATATCACAGATTCAAGTATCACTTGACGTATGACGGAACTCAATTTTACATATTTTGTTGGAGGCGAGCGAGCTAGGGTGGGCCCCCCGCACGGTGAATTCATGGCATGCAAAGGAGTTTTTCTCTTGATGTTTCCAGAACTGGAGACAAATTGTGAAGTCTAGATCTACCATTCTACATACAAAGTTATTATTTAACGAAAAATAGAGAACAAATTTTCTATTAAAACTCAAATCATTGCTATTTCTCTGCCAATTCAGCAAAAAGCGCAACGATGGTAGAAAATAAAAATTTACTATAACCGAATTAAGCCCATGTATTTTGATATTCGAAAATATATTTTTAGCCGACGTTTTGGACATTTAACGGTATACAAAGAGAGACCTGTAACCACGAACTACTGTAGTGTTCGAATCGTTGGGTTTTCTAAAAAAATATACTCAAATAACATACCATACGAGATTATTCTAGTACGAAATAGTATTCAAAGTAAGTTAAAATAGTTTCATTTAAAGTGTAAAATAGTTGCGAATACTAAAGACTACTGATATACGAATAAAAAGAAAAAATATGCTAGCCTTTGATGAATCATTTTAATTTTTTTATTTAAATCCATTGACCACAGGTTTTTATATTATTGCGGTACAATCCCGTCCAAGTGATATCAGCTTTGTCTACAAGTCACATGTATTCTAATTTGAGATGTGAATATAAAAGTGGCCTAACCCATATACATCAAGAAACAATTGAAGTGAAAGCTCAGTGTAGTCTGTCTGGCTGTACGCGACGATTCTGACAAATCCCTTCAAGATAAAATTTAAACTTTTCTGCCTTGTAACAAGAAAACTCACTAAAATAGACGGAAAGTGGAGAATGGAGTAATGTAAAGTAAATATAGATAACATATCACTATCGTATGATATAATACACATATGAATAAAAACACGACATTCTTGACAAATGATTTACCACTTATACATACGTCGGTATTGTTGGAATCAGATGATTGATAAAAATGATATGGATATAGGATATTTGTAAACATATGCGAGATAGATAAATAGACGAAAAATTTGAAGCAAATGTTTATGCTACAAGAATCTTCTTGTATTTCGATTTCGGAGAAAAAACGGAGTATTTCCACATTTTGTTCTCTCTGCCGACCCTGCGTTGCGGGAAAAAGCGTGAAGCTATATTATTTATTAGCCGCCATTTTTTATTTGAAGTACTAAGCTACACTTTCATTCCACGCCGTATAATAAATCAAGTTTGTGTGGCGGTAGAAATATTTATTTAATGAAGTTACTCCTGCTACATTGGAGAATCTCTTGCCACCGAGTTTGCATAAAGTCTTCTGAGCTTTTCTTTTTAAAATAAAAGTGTTATAACTTTGTTTATGGATTTTTTTAGTTTTACACGTTTTGTATTTTGTCAATAAAAAAATTCGAGTATATGAAAGGTCTTGAAATTATTTAAGTAAGTAAGTTAATTTTATTTGTTCGTTTAAATCAAAAATTCAATTACTCTACTATATCATTTCTATGTTTTATATTTTTTCAATGAGCAGTATACTGATTCTCCGGGTTTTATAGGAAACCATGCTGGATGAGCTTTAACTTGCAGTCCAAAAAAGTTACATTTAATCAAATTTAGATTCTTTATCTTTATTTAATTTCAATTTACCGCAATTATTTTATTAGTGAAACCCAGAAACTAAATTTACTTGTATTTGTATAAATATATATATATATATATATATATATATATATATATATATATATATATTTTTTTTTTTTATATATATATATATATATATATATATATATATATATATATATATATTTATATCATGAAATTTAGAAGCTTTGGAATGACCTGAAATTTTTTCACTTCACATAGTCTGAAGAGCCATCCACCCCAAAAGGGGTTGAATTTTAAAGGACCCTTCCTTTGTACTCGCCTACATTATATGTACAGGAAAATTTTGAGCGAAATTTCAAGTTCCTAGATTAAGTGGTAGAGATTTTAAGTTCATGTTTCAGTTCTCTTTTTAAAAAAAAAATATAATAGTCGTTAATGCGTATGTGTCCGTTGAGTGACTTAAACATCCGACCGGCCTTTAAAATAGTGGAGAACGTTGAATAGGGAAATAGGTTCTGGTATATTTTTAGATTTCTTCCACATAGCAGGGTCATCAGAGAGAACCTAGTGTCAAGACACTCCGGTGTCCATTCGAACCCGAGACCTCATCACCTCACTATGTCTTGTCACCAGCGCGGAGAATTGAAAATAATTTAAATATAATCATCGACCGAGTGGGAATCGAGCCCACAACCGTCGTCTATACTGCACCACGGTTCACTACTTTACAGAGAGCACATTTTACATGCATTTGTAAGAATATTTGACATATATAATAATTATGTAATTTATGCTTTTATCAATATATACAAATATGGTCGCTGACTAACTCACAAACAACATACAGCCAGAAAACTAATGGACGTAAAAATTAGATATATGTGTTTTTGTTATGAAATATAATAAAAAAATTATATGAATTAATGGTATCTTTTTATTTAACAAGGGTCTTAAAGTTTACGTAAAGGAATTTAGGTGCGGCAACATGTTTATATTATAAAAACAAACTGTACGTTAAATGTAAATATAACTAATTGGCATCGTATTCTAGAATATATTTAAACGAGACGCTCTTATATTTTTACTGGCATTATAATATTTGTACGCCTTTATTTGCTGATGTAGCAATTACTCTAAAAAGTGAAATAAAATTTGTATAACATTATATTGTAAACGAATTAATTATTCCCGGACAAATAATAATTGAATATATTTTAAGCTATATTTTGATCAATTTGGATGGTTAAATTTGATTTATTTTAATAATTTACATATTTTATGGACGGTTGTTTTTGCGCATAGTTAACAGTAATTTTGTTCACATAACTTGTGGCTATATATGTATTAATATATGAAAGGAAAATGTAAAAAATCGCTTTACGATAATTATGTAGGGACAAAGTGTAGAAAGATAAAAAATTTAATATCTGACATTAGATTGTTGGCAGCGAGAGTCTAGATATAGACAGATCACTTAGTTTCCATAAAAATACATATTTAGAAAACGTATAAAAATTTGAACGTAGCGGGATTTGAACCCGCGCCTCTTGAAAGCCGTTCAAGCGCTCTGACCGCTAAGCAATACGGACGACACTCGTCCTACCCTAACTTTAAAATCCATTTCTTTTTTTCGCTGTTTCTCAACAAACATAAAACAAATAGCTTTACATTTTAATTCGTTAAAGAAAACTTTCAATTTAAAGAGTACTTGTACTACAATATAAACTCAAATAGTGGCATAACTACAAGTTTATATAAACAAGATTTAAAAAATAGTGAATTTAATTAATTAAGCAAATATTGCATACATTATCATACGTTTAGATTAGACATAAAGTGAAAATAAAACTCATCAATTGGTTTCTTTTTTTTTAAAGACAGTCTAACATATATCAAATAGCACTTATCATAATAATTCCACTCGAATATTAAACAAATATATATATTGAAAAAGACATATTTAGAAAACGTATAAAAATTTATAAAAATTACCGCTGTGTTCAAATTAACTTAGTAGTGCGAATAACACTTTAAAATGTTAAAAAATATAAATATATATATATATATATATATATATATTATACACATAAAACACATTTACATGTGTTTTTAATTTAACACATCATAAAAACAACAATATTAATCTTAATTCTAACATTGTAAAGGCAAGGCAATACTTCAAAAACGACTAGCAAAATTATTTTATCAAATTCTCATATCAAAAACACATGTTAGCTCTCACACTGTTTTATCTGTGCCATGGGAAAACCGACATCACAATATTGAGAAAAAGCTATTTATTTCTTTTGTAGGAAACACGGAATGAAGGAAGATGCAATATATTAGGCCTAATAGCGTAAAGGCATATTAAAAGTGCTTTCTTTTTTTAGTCTGCAAGCGTTTTTTTTTTATATAGAAGTGAAGAGTTTCTATTACATATATTTCCTACTGGTTGCCCACAACAAAAATACACTTTTGTACAATTGAATACGGAAAATATATTTCAGTGAAATGTTATTATAATAATGCAAATTTGTTTAAACCGAACATGGCAAATCCTATACAATATAAATGCGCAAAAATTGCTTTTGCACCTTAGACCTGAATCTATCTGTCAATGTAAGAACACCATCCAACGGTATTGTCTACCCGCTTATTTACTGTGGGTATGTTAGAAGAATTGTACACGTGTCCGGATCCTACGGTATTCTTGTTAGGGGCTATCAAAATAACGAAAAAATAATTTTACCTTGTCCCTTTTAGTGCCTTAATGTATAAAAATATTATCAATTTTACTTACATTCAATTTTAGCCCTCATTACATATTATTACACAAATGTAAAATATTTCCTCTAAGTTAAACTGAAGCGTATATGCTAGGAAAGCAGATGTGACTGGAAACGCGCCTAATTTGCCTTTTAAAAGAGGAATGCCTCTTTAACATATTTAAGTGGAGGGAAATTAATGTAAAGTACTAACTACAAGACCGCGTAAATTGAAATCGCATATTATTTTCCGGTTTTTTTTTCTAATATATTGAAGTTATACTCGTATACCACGTTTTATAGACAGTAATATTAGATACTACTATTGCACCATAAATATATAAATATATATATATATATATATATATATATATATATATATAATATTAAATGTATCTAATAAACTTTTTAGATTATCTATTCTTTTGCCACATGTCAGACATGAATAAAAAAGAACCTTAAAAACACATACCAAAATTAACAAATAAATACACTTAGTCATCAATTAACAAGAAGTTGTGATGAGAAATAGAAGAATTAAAATCCAATTCAAATTTTCTTTCAGGCTTTATCCCGCGTAGCAAGAAAACTTAGGACACTCCGTTCTCATTTGAGACATTTCATATTGAGTGAAAGAAATTAACGCTACGCTTTGTTTACCAGACCAGGGAAATTATAATATTTTAAATATAATCATTTCTCCGAGTGGGAATCGAACTCACAACCATCGCGTAACGCCGCGATGGTCTTAATTCAATTATAATATATCAGAATATATAATGCTTGTCCACTCAATTGTCCACTTCCTAGAGTGAGAGGGTGGGGGCTGTCATTTCTAACTGCACTTAGCGTAGATTGTTGTCAGAATTAATTAAAATCTGTCAAATTACACACGATTTTCGTATATAAATGGACGATAAGATGATTATTTTGACAACTGAAAAGTATAGATGGTTTTTATAATATTTATGTACGATATAAAATGAATAATTTGAGGTAACGTAATCCTCGTTTTCTAGTTTTCTTTCTGCAGATTAAATAAGTATTATTTTATTAAATAACATAAAAATTATATAAAATACTAGCTTCAAAAAAATATTATATTGCTACGGGCTTTTTCTTTGGGTTTTACATGGCCTTTTAACTTTGTAGTCGTTCAAGAGGAACCCACAACCAACTCGTACAAATAGAGAAACCTCACCTACACCTTAACTGTTTCATACACGAAAATATAATATTTAACTGGAAAATAAACTATTCATAATATTTTACTAAGCAGAAGAAACTTAAGTAGAACAAATCTTAATATATTCTTTAAGTCGATTTAGAATAATTAGCGTTACAAAGAACGTATGTACCAGTATGTCAAATTGCAGCGAACAAATTAACTCATTAGTTTATCTTTATTGTTTTTTTTTAATATACAAAAAGTATGTAATGTCATGTACAATTAATAAAACCATTTTCTTGTTAAGAGGATATTGGCCTGAATTTTACAAATATATCTTAAAATCGTTATCGTGGCACAGTGGGGGACATAGTCTGACTGTAAACGTGATAGGTTGTGGGTTCAATTCTAACTCGCGGGAATGTCTAGATTTTAATTATTTTGAGTTGAGTTTCACCACTCCATACTAAATTTATTTAAACTAGTATGCGGGGAAAAACTTAAAACTGTTATATCGTAAAACTTCTATATGCAAATTGATTTTAATAACATATTCAAATTGCTTAGCATCTGTATTATGGCTCTCTGAGAGGCAAAGTCACCTAATTCAGGAATTTGCAGTTTCTTATTTTTTGCAATGGTGGATTTATCTCTAAAAGAGATAAATTTACCACACATTGAGAGCCAAACAGTGGAAGTGACTAAGTCCTCAGGCACTATGTCCCAAGAAGTCACAGAAGGTTATTAGAGGAGAGAAAGGAGTACAATTTTCGGATCACCATACTTATAGAATATTAGAAAAGAATTTAATTATTTTTATTATGAAAACACATATTAAACATAAATTACATATATTGTATATCATTTTAAAGAGTGCTATTGTTATTTATAAAATAAATATTTTCACATTTCGTTTGTTTACGCTTAAAATAGTACTATCTAAAATGTATCATTAATAAATATACGTCGGTAACCATCATAGCTTAGTGTGACAACGCTTGCCTGAATGTAAACGAGATTTTGAGCGGAAAGTGGAGAACGGAGTCTAGACACGAACTTGTTATGCAGGAAAAGGCGTGGTTCATTTAAAAAATATGCATCCATAACATTTATTAATGTTATCTTGGATACATATTTCGTAACACAAGGCTTTAAAAAAGGCTTTAATATAGGTAGAATAAGAAATCATTATTATATTTAATTATATATCTTTAAAGATGAAAATTTCTACTTTTAAGACTTTAGGAGACTTTTGAGGAGGCGTTTGAAGTGAACCTTAAGGATTAACAACCAAGTACCTGAAATTTTATAATAATAATTTCGTTACATGATATTTAAATATTTTTTATCATATATATATATATATATGGAAATGTTTATTTAATATAATAATTTATGAATAAGGGAAATTTTTATTTAAATTAATTTAAATAAACATTTCCCTTAGCTAAGATCGATATCACAACAATCATATTTACAGTCAGTGACTGTCTGCAACACTGTCCTGTCCAATGGCATTCTATAGTATTTTATAATATTCTAAACCGATATCTCGTACTCCCGTATGAATCGGCATGTAATGCTATATCACGGCTAGATTACGTAGCTTAGTCAATTGCATAAATTGACTGTAAGTACAATGTGAACAATCATCTTGACATTCCACTTTATTCCCACGTTCGGGATTTACTGTGGGCGGTTCATACTATAAAGAAGCATTTGTTTTAAAAATCTATTTAAACAAAAATTGTTAAAAAAAATCATAAAAAGGCATATTCATGCGTTCACCAGAACACATGGCTTAGCGGTCAGAGCGCTTCAACGGTTTTCAAGAGGCGCGGGTTCAAATTCCGCTGCGTAAAAATTTTTTATACGTTTTCGAAATATGTCTTTTTCAATTGCCTCAGTGTGCGAATAAGACTTTAAAAAAAGGTTAAAAAAATGAAATACCATTTTTATTACAACACATATATACATTTAACATATATTCATAATATGTTAAATGTATATATTTATAAAAAAAAGTAACTACCTTTCCTAAGACTTAAATAAAGACAGTGTACATGCAGAGTATGAAGAGAGAATTCAAAACGAATACAATTCACTCTATTTTTCATATTTCGCATTCACTGGAAAATTGTATGTTATGTAGCGAAACCGAATATACCTAAAATACTTTACGAACCAATTTTTTTAACGCATCTGTTTATTTCAACTAAATTGTATCAAACAGCTGTTTTAATCATAAACAATCCCCTCAATATTTGTCGTAATGGTTTTATATCTATAATAATCATCCCAATTCAAATATTACAAATATGTATAGAAAAAATTATTTAATCTTAGACAAACCCACAGGAATGTACTAGTGTTATAATAAAGAGAATCCTACTATAGTATCTTGAATCGTTATCAAGAGACCTTAACTCTTATTAATATCAATGTCTCGACGTTATTCAAGTTCATTGTAGAATCTTGTTGTAAAATGGCTTTGCCGATAGCTTTGCAAAGCAATAAGATTAGATAAGGAATTTTCTTTCACATCTTTTAGTAATATGAGAGGCAACATTTCGAGGCCTTCCTTAAATGATATCGACTTATATTGTAGGTATCCTACAATCTTGATTTTATTCAAGAAATAATATAATATATATTTTTACATTTTTTAAAGTGTTATTCGCACACTTAGGAAATTGAAAAAGACATATATTTAGAAAACGTATAAAAGTTTGAACACAGTGGGATTTGAACCCGCACCTCTTGAAAACCGTTTAACTTGAAAGGTTCAAATTGTTATACATTTTCTAAATCATGTCTTTTTCAATTATAAATTTTATTCGATATTTAAGTAAACTACAACAAATACAAGGAACAATTTGTAGCTTAATATAATAAATGTGAAGACTATATATTATTTTATAGTTTTTATCTCGATATATAAAATTCTTCTTTTATTTACATCAGTTTTTTGCAGACAATACACGTCCAAAACTCTTGTGCGTAGAAAGTTGAAATTTGGCATGTAGCCTCCCAAAATTTTTACGAGCATCAAAAAAAACGGAAACTTACAACGAGAATTTGCAGTCAAAGCTAAAAAAATATAGAGATGGAAATAATATGGCAAGGGTCGAAAAGTCCACGCAAACGTAGTTGCGGGTAAAAACGTGTGCACTATATGACAAATAAAAATAAATTACAAATGTTTGTACATTTATATTTCGATACTAACTTTTAGTGGACAAAGAAAGGGTTCGATCTTGCAACTCAATACCTAAGTACATTAGAAAAGGCTTACAGAACATTTATATTTTATATATTGTAGGTAGGAATTAAAAATATTAATATATTAACCTCGTTGTATGTTTAAATACGCACTGCAATAAAAACAAGTAAATATTTATTTTTATTTATTTAAGTAATTTAATGTATTTGACTATTATTATAAGAAATATTGGCTTTCGGCACCTTTTCTCGACATAAACTTTAAAGTATGCCAAATTTCATATTTCTTCCTTATGTATGATTTTCGTAAAAACCAGCTCAAAACTTTTTCATTATATAGTCCAATAAATCTGCTGCCTTTTTGATTTATTATTCTAATTTTTATCTATGTATTACGTAATATGAATAACAATTCACTTTTCCGTCCTTTATTCCGAAAAGTACACTTAACTAGTTAAAATTATCAAAAAATAAAGAAAGAGAAGTCTCTTTAATTTTCATATTTGTGCCTTGCCCTTTGAGAAGCGGTAGACTCACATTATACAATACTTAACTAATTGAGTCTTTTATCACCTGCGTCACAGTATTGTGTGGAGACCGGAGCAATTGCTTCTTTGTGCGGCTTGTTACAGCAAATCTGAAGGTTATCGAAATTATTTACTAAAGTCGATTCATTGATTAGACGAAGCGTAGTATGTTTTTTTTTTACTGATAACACGCCATTGTGTCAATAATATGCATTTCATTTCTACTTTTCTCATTCATATCAGTTTTCGGTCCTTCTACCTATCTTTATTTTTCAGGTAAGACTCCTGTTTCTCTACTAATTGTCTTTAATTACTTGTATATTATATTATGCAGCATTCATAACGTGCATTCTCAGTTTATTATGTTAAAGTGTAAAGTTGGATTGTAACGAATATCGATTACTTATAATGGAGACATTATATACGAGTTCTTTGCCAGAATAAAAAAAAAATGAGATTTTAATCCGTAAACCGTAATTATATGTTCATTTACTGCCAATCGCGTATAGCAGGGTTATCAGAGAGAATCTACAGTCAAAACTGGAAGACATTGCATGTTCACTGGTGGAGCTCGAAGCTGTCTGAAGAGCGTAGAAATGCAAGATAATTAAAAAAAAGATATATAGAAAACGTATAAAATTTTGAACGCAGCGGGATTTGAACCCGTGCCTCTTTAAAACCGTTCAAAAAATATATATTAAATAAATAGCATTCTCTCTTGTCAAACGATTTTTCGTAGAATAATCTTTGGGTAGCAGAAATTTGTAAAAATCTCTCTACAGAGATGCTAGCAACAAATATAAGTTGTCATAAGCGTATAAGAATTTCAACGTAGCTGGATGTAGAACGCATGGCTTAGCGGTCAGAGCGCTGAAACGCTTTTCAAGAGGCACTGGCATATTTCTAAATATGTCTTTTTCAATTTCCTTAGTGTGCGAATAACACTTTAAAAAAATTTAAAAAAAAAGATAAATAAATCATGATCCTGCCTCCGAGTGAGAATCGAACCAAAAACCAATCCTGATTACGACCAGACGCTGTATCACTGTGAGACGATGGCCTCTATGGATGAATTAAGCATTTAATACCCCTATATATATATATATATATATATATATCTTTATAAGCGTAAACACTAACAAAACACTAAAATCAATCAATCAACGTGATGCCTCATTATACTACATAGATAATATGGCTAGTTGTAATAAAAGGTCTGTATTCAAAGAAAAATCAGGGAGAATATCGTACAATCATTATAGTATTGAACCATTGAAACTTGAACGGTCGAGGGCAGGTCGTTAGCAGAATTATAAACCTCTAAGAAACACAACTAAAGGTTACATATAATATTACTATCACGAAGTCTTACAAAGTACTCGTAGCTACGTAAGACGTTTAATGAAGGTGAATAAAAATTTCATATACTAAGCTAGATTTACTTGTATTTTATAAAATATATATAATTTTTCCCTATATCGGATAAAAAATATTTTTATACTACTTGATTGCCCGCAACTTCGTTTGCGTGGCCTTTATGATATACTATTTCCATATACCACATATTAACCTGAAACTTGGACTCAAAGTTATAATAACTTTTATTAAGTTGGTTATTTTCTTGTCTTTTTGACTTCCACATAAGCTTTTCCAGATGATTGTAATTGTTTGGGCGTTTCTCTCTCGGCTAGCAGAAAGGACCTAGTGATGCTCCGTTCTCCGCTTTAAACGCGAATTCGAGACGTTACGTATTGAAGTATTGAATGCCAGACCTCAACATACCGCTTATACATATACATAACATATATAAATATATATATATATATATATATATATATATATATATATATATATATAAAAATTATATATATAATATACATACATATATTCTGTACTGTTTTTCGTTCATATAACATACGTCACCAAGTTTATTATTTCTCTATTTTAGAACACAAGTAAAAACTCAGAAACTGGAGCCATTTAAAGAACAATCAAGATTACAGTAAGCTACATGAGAACATTCCTGCGGGTTCTTCATAGTGATTGAGAGTCAAATTGATAGGACACCGGACACCAGTTGCTCTCTCCCAATTGAGAGCGGAACTAGCATTTGTATGCTCGGCACGACATTCTTAATATCCTTCCTATAGAAATCAAACGTTAAATCATTGTGAATGTGTGATTTTTATGTAAAAAAATATACATATTTATAGCCGTTTTATTATTAGTTCATAGTTATACTAGAATATAATGCCTTAATACTACAATACCTTTGTTCGTATAATTTATTTATGCACATAGAATTATTTTTTTGGATGGCAGGTTCTTTTGGGTGTGTTGAGGGCGCTTATATGCACTCCTAAGAGAGGATGTTTCAAAATTCATATACGTATAAAAATAATGGGATTTTTCGTTCCCAAAAAAATAATCTTTGGGTAAAAGAAATTTGTAAAATTCCTACACAGATGCTAGCAACAAAAATAAGTTGATAATAGGCGTATTAGAATTTCGACGTAGCCGGATAAAGAAAAAATTAAAAAAAAATGATTTATATTGTCCACACCAATCAATATGTATGACGTTTTATCTTAAATTGTATCTTAAATTGACGTATCAAGTAACGACACATAAAACCTAGTTTTTTTTGTCTCCTGTAAAGTTTATGAAAATTACAAAAAGGGTGTTGTTTGTTAAGGGACGACATGGTTCCTTTAAGTACGAAATAGTATATGGAAAGAGGATTTCCTGAAATTCCTATAAAATAACCGAAAATTGCGGAATTACGTTTTACAGTCGAAACTATGGAAAATGGAAACGATAAAGGCATGGCAAATTTATACTCCTTTCTCTTCAATCTCCTAACCCTAAAACGCTAACGCTAAACATGCACGACTGCAGCGAAAGATAAATTTACCAACTTAGAAAACTACAGAATATTAAAACGCATGTTTTAATATTCTTAAGATCTTAAAATCTTATGCATACAATTAGGATAAAAATGTTTTAGAAAAAGGTAAAATTTTTTTTGCATGGACATGATTTCCAACCTGCGCCTTTTACTTAACGACAGACCGTCCAAACAAAAAATATATTTAGTGGCAAATTTTACAACAACATTTATATTAATTTTATTATAGTTTAACTACACTTTATGTACTTCATGATAATTATTTTTTTTTTAAATTCAAATTACACTGCTAAAGAAGGAGATTTTATATAAAATAAATTAACTGAATTTTGAATAGAATGTCTCATTTCAAAAACGATAATGTAAATTTCTGCTTCTTAGCAAATATATGCAAGTGATATATAAATATAAAGCACGTGATAAAGACATGAGATCTGTTATCTTCAATCTACAAAATATTACAAGCTATGTTATATGTTTGTATATTATATGTATATATTGTTTAAGAGTGCTGTGAAGTTTCATACTGTATTAATTTTTTATTTTTTAAATCCATTAATAAAGTGAAATCTATTAGATTTTTTGCACATATATTAGATATAACAAAATATAAAAGCTTACCTTATTAATATAGTCACTGCTGATATGTGAAATTCTTTCAAAATAAATGGTAACGAAACTAAACTAACAATCTTATTACACGTAGCTAGAGGCTATCGAGAAACGGAGCTTCTTCTTGAAAATTTTCATCTTCCTCTTCACAAAGGGATCCACTGTGGAGATATTGGAACTATTGTATAACAGAAACAAATTAAAATGTACTTGGGACGTGTAAAATCGCGGCAGTTCAAAACTTCACGGCACGTAAAAGGAAATACGGCTTTTATTATTTATATTGAAAGATTAGTCTTTTATTGGCGTAATGCGTAAGTTATGCCCACGCTCTCGCGACGCGAATGAGCGATCCTTTCCAACTCAAATATTCGCCTTAATAATTTAAGACCGGTGTATATGATATAGGGTTTGTATGTGGAACTCGGTGTCACTTAGCGTGTACACTGTAGGTATATCCGCGCCGGGATCTACATAGAGACGGTAATACGCTATCCGGCCTCCAAATAAATGCTAATAATATATTTATTTTATATTATCTATTCCTATTTCTCTTAGTTACGGCTGAATATGGTTGTTAAAATATTTAGTTTCTGAAATATATCATTTTAAATATAATCCTCTAAATATTACACACGTTGTTGTACGATGTAGAAGACAGGTTGTCAAATCTTGTTTATATTTTGCACTTTTATGTTAAATTTGTAAAAGTCGTATTATTCGTTCAACAGTATGTATATACACATATAGGATTTGTAGATGTGTAGCTCAATAATTTTATTGTGCACTTAGGCACGCCTACATATTAATCTTTGTTCTGTTGCTATTATAGTAGAAATTTGCTCAGTCAACATTCCACTCTGGGATAGCCGTTGTCGAAAACATACATGGCAAATTGTATTTTGTCATATGTCTGTAGAGACTGAATTTGCAGCGTCGCTTGTATTTGTTAATGAATCGATCGTCTGGATGGAACACTTATAATTGCGTTTCATACAAACTTTATTGAACGCATTTAGCTTATTAGAATTCTATCGATATTACAATATGGCCACGTGGACGATTCACAAAAATATCCATACATATGTGTTGTATTGAATTTTTTTACTTTATTTATTATTTTTCTAATAAAAATAAAATTGGTGCCTGCAACTTTGTGCGTAAACTTTGTGTTTTCTTCTCAACCCCATAAAAGAAATAAACGTCAAGCTCCGTTTTTTTCCTGTTCCCCCTAGAATTTCAAATAAATTCTCTCTTAGTGTTGCCCTACACCAATAGTTTTAAACAAATTAATTATTTACTTGATAAAAATTGGCATTATTGAAGAATTATATTCAAATCACTTTTCATGCTACTCATTTGAGTATTTTCTAACATTCTATGAATACAATTGACGAGCACCTGCCCATAGTTTTGCAGCCTGAGTAACTCAGAACAGTGTGTAACTTACGAATCAAGTGCAGGTTTATAGGTGGAACGAAATAAGTGGAATGAAAAAAACATATATTCAAAACACAAGGAACTATAACAAGGATAATACTACCAAAATTATTGTATACTATATCACATTTTACAAACTTCAATTTACTAAAAAACATTACCGTATTCACCGGTAATATATGATAGAGGAATGTTATCTCTTAATTTTATTATTATTAAATTATTTTGTTTTAATAAAAACAATTATTTTTATTAAATTTACATGTTATTTCTTAATCTAAAATTTAAATTAAGATATATTGTATAAATACTTCGAACATTTCAAACAAAAATATTTAAATTTCACACATTCTTTTAACATCATACCAATGATTTTTATAAGCCCAATGCCTATTTATTTTTAATTTATTATATGCCAATACTTTATTAGTAGCAATTAGACTCTCGATATACAAATATTTTATAAATTGTATAAAATTGTAGAAAATGTAACCTCAAACGCCCTTACAACACTATTCAAAGATGGCGACGGACGCTTTAATTCATTGGTATTACAAATTTAATATATCTCATAATAAGATCTTTCTAAATATCTATCGCCCTTAATATTATTATTTGTTAATTTGTATAAATTTGACCTATACTCGTAATAGTTTTTATTAATAATGTTATAAGAACTTAACAACAAATTCTTTATATTTTACAAGTATAAACCTTACCAACCACGACTTTTACTAGAACAATTATATTTTAAATCCCGTGCATGTTAAATATTAAAATTAATTATAAAATATACAATTTCACATATTAAATTTGTTCTATTTCAATCCGTCCTTTTTCCACACCACGTTACCGCCACTTCTTTTTTATTTCAGAAACTATTAACTGCCAGTAACTCATTCAGTCAACATTACATTTTACAAAAATAAAAATATTAATTAATTAGATTTTACATCACTATTTAATTAAATTTTATATTATAAAAATATATTGTATACCGACGTATGCATCGTTACACTATATACTAAAGTAAAAAATCAGAAAAGGTTAAGCCGATCTAAATTCATAAATCTTTATGAAACGAGCTATCAATTTATATGAACACCTGTTTTGATGCGTGTAATATAGAGAAATATGAAGTATGAAGATAGGATATGTAAAAAATATAAATTGAAAATTGAATTATTAGGATATATATCCAAAAAATAGTTTTCTAAAACAGTTTTTTTTTAATTAAGGATAAACAGTTTGGCATGTTCACATGTTTACGAACTAATTTAGGATTAATAATTACAATAATTCCTCCAAGTGGGGATGGAACAAGCGACCATCGCGCCTACAACTAGAAGTGGTGCCACTGCGTCACAGTGGTCTCGATACTTTTAGTAAAATAAATAAAACGCTAGTTATTTTATAGTAATCTGTTTACTTTTTTGTAATCAGTAAAAATTTAGGCAACATTTAAATTATTGCTGGTTTCTTGACGAACTTGTATATTACAATATTTCTTTAAATATTTTCTTATTTTTTTTATATATATATTTTTGCACTATGCTATACTATAAAGAAGAATTTTTTTATAAACATTTATTTTTGATATTTCAAATTAAACTAATCCAGATTATAGTCCGTACTACCGTAAATAAAGTGTTCGGAACGTCGCGTTTGCTAAATTCGACTACCAAATGTACGATTATTCCAGTTAAAATATTTTTTATTAACATGTGTAATAATCAAAAGCCACAGCCAAAGATTAATTCATTCATTCATTAAGAAATTAACATACCAGCCATTATTGAAATCTAATGAATACAATATCCACATTCAATAAATAAGCAAGTCATAACTTGACGTTGCAAAAAGATTGCAAAATAAGTCCGGATGTATTTTTGTTTTTCGTCGTTAGCTTCACGGGAACTGTATGAGTTACAGATGTAGGCAATAATTAAAGTCAAGTTAGATAATTATTCATATTGAATCAGTCTTTATATCTATTAATAATTATATTAATATATTTATGACTTTTAAAATGCAAAGTCGATCCAAAAGCTTTATTTCAAAAACCCCTTTTTATATCCTAAGTGTGCGTATAACACTTTTTAAATATTTAAATTCTTAGAATATAATATTTGAAAAACTAATTATATCCAGATACACTAGCCATTTACAATTATTTAACGGCTACTATCGATAAAATTTAAAGTACAAATTTTTATTTTAAATATTACGCGCTAACTTCTATAAATAAAATGAAAGATACCTACAAAATTCAAAAAGACGAACACATAATAAATGACATTTGAAAAATAAAAAAAGACTAAAGCTAAGGTTACAAATCCACCGAGACACTACGCTACACACATGTAGAGTTACAGCCAGGAAAAACGAATTTCAACGCTAAAATCCAAAATTTGCAGAATAACCTTGTTGAAAAAGTTTTCTATTCACTAGTAGTGATTCCAACAACAAAATATACTGTTCCAGTCGGAATGTAGAACTATTTTTTAGTAGTTAGACCGAAGCTTCCGCCAATTTTATTTACCGTCTGTGTTGCTTAGTTTGTATAAAACTTTCTGCATATTAAGCATGTTTTATCAATAAAAGCTTAATTTAAAGTTCTGTTACGGCTTTAATTACGAATAGTTTGCTGTTTTACGCATTTAAAGCTCCATTTGGGAACTTTTGAAGTGAGCTTTACTGAAAGTGATTTGTTAAATTAAATATCAAATCATTATGTAAATGCTATCAAGAGTTAATATTAATGATGATATATTTATTTATATATTACAGTGCGGATTATCCTCTCGCTTGTGCTCTTGGTCGAAGTTTAAGCTTTTGTTTTTTCATTATCAAAATCCCTATTATTCTCATAAACTTGGAAACAAGTATGTTAAAAACTCTTTTTTTTTTAGTGTAATAGAATATTTATACACATTTTATTAGGGTTACGCAAGTAACGCTATAGTGTGAATTAAATTCTCTCTGGGGGAATGATTATATTTAAAATATTCTCATTTTTAGAAAATTGAACTTGAACGGTTTTCAAGAGGCGCGGGTTCAAATCCCGCTGCGTTCAAATTTTTATACGTTTTCTAAATATGTCTTTTTCAATTTACTTAGTGTGGGAATAACACTTTAAAAAAATATTAACAAAATATATATTCTCACTTTTTCGCTCTGGTACCTGCGTTGAGCTCCAACAACACACAATGTGTCGATCTCGGGCAGAAAGTGGAGAACGGCTTCACACTTGGTTCTCTGACTACCATGCCAGAAAAAGCGAGAAGCAGAACACCGCTAATATAAACTGATATAAAAATAATATACTAGTTTGAGATTAGATAGATAGGCTAGATTTGACGGTTACATGCCAATCGATTTCTCTATATCCAAACTTATTTCAGGTAATTTTGCATATAGAGGAATATGAAAATTGTATTTTTTTTCATATTTAGTTTTCATAGACATTTTAAAATGTAGCATCACATAGCAGGTTAGGTTATCGACTTTATGGGTTGATAAAGTATCAATTTTTATTAAAGGCCATCGTGACTGAATATGCGGGCGTCGTTGGTTTGATTTCTACTCGGGTGAATGATTCTATTTAAATATTTTTTATTTGTTCGCTCTGTTGGCGAGACCAAACGCGGAGTTGATTTCCGCTACACAACACAAAATGTCTCGGATTCGGACACGAGAGTGGAGAACGGAGTGTCTAGGCACTAAATTTCTCTCTGCCTGTATTGCATTTTTATTTTATTAATTTCCAAGATGGAGTTCCTATAAATTTTCAAGAGCGGTTCCGAGTCTCACATCTTCCAAAATTTCATACATTTTAAAGAAATACAGATACTTATCTCAGTATCGATTCACAGGAATACATGGGCTCAAGTTAATAATATGCATGTTAATTTTAATTTTAGTGTTTTATATTTTTTCATTAAACTATTTCAATATTCATAGATCCAGTTGTAAGAAAATTTGTTTATGCTTCTACCATTTTTCGCTTTTACTTTGTACGATAATAACTTTTGAACGTGGACCATGCAGTAAAATTCCCGGACTGACCCAGTATAAACCTATTTGACAGGCAAAATTCAACGAAAACATAAAACCTGAAACCTTTTATTTAACACTTCATACGAATAAATATATTAGATTATAGCGTTCCTCCGAGTGGAATACACTTGTAATGTTATGAATAGAATGAAAGATTTTTTTTTAATAGAGCTGCCGTGAATACGGCTTTAGCGACTTGCCTTCTGGACAAGTCACTTTCGTATATATAAGGTATTAAACTGTATTAATTATTTAGAAAATGATCTATTACAAAGTTAAAATAAAAAATAAATAAAGCGTAAAGCTTTTACTACGCCAATATTACCCATTAGTCTCCAAAAGAACTTTGCCGTTAACTTTTTTTAATACAAAATGGACACGGTCTTTTTGAACAAATACTAACAAAAGAGAATTTTATTAATTTCTGTATTTGTATGAATATCACAGACATCATTGGACTTACGGATGTTTTAGAACATAATTGGCGAAATATTAGAGAGTATATTCTGACATAAGTATTACAATTTAATACCTGAAATATCCTTCATTTCGCTTCGAATAATGTTGCAGTTTATTCTACTTATATAGTTTAAGGGCTTAAATGAATATATTATGACACAGGAAATAAATCACGTTAAAAAGTCTCCAAGATCTAAGAGTATATATTTTTGTAATCCAGCACCCACCCTTGAGTACATAGACAAAATTTTTTGAAGACAAGCACTCCATACTAGAGAACGGTCGGAACGTACATCTCTAGATATTAATTTATCTATGAACTCTTTAAATTTGAATAGTAAAACATGATTTAACTGTCATTATAGCTTTTATTTCAACATTAGAATCTTTATAATAACAATAAAGGGATGAAACCTAGAAGCCCTGCTGCGCCATTTAAAGTCTTCTAACACCTAATAGAAACAAAACAAGTGTAGTATTTCTAATACATAGCGTAATTTTTTTTTGGTAATTAAGAATAAGGACGACTTTGAATTAGCAATGATGTTTTTTAATTTATTCACTAAATTTCAAATATATCTTGGTTGATACTGAAATATCAGCACATTCGTAATATATGGTTTGTCGGACATATTTTCGCGGATTATAAGCACCTAATTTAATTCAAGAGCAAAATTATAATTTACAAACTTGAGTTTTACTGCCATTATACTGCATTCGGTAAAAGGAAACGATGCATAAAGTGTAAATGTTTGAACGTCATTGCCTATTATAGTTTACGATTCGAGGAAGATTATATCACGTAAGTACTTATTTTATATTACTAATTTTTCTTTTGTTTTCAGCTTTACCTTTTTTTTCATAAATAACAACCGCGTGTCAAAACACTCCGTTCAATGCTTTCAGGTGGAATGCGAAACAAGTCAATTGCATTGCTTACATTATTTAAAAGAAAGGAGTTTTCGTGAAGTCAGAATTTTATTTGTTTATATGATAATTTGTTATAATAATACGCTAAAGATATACTACTCACAATTTAAATATTTAACAAAATAATTTAAATTTATATATTTAACAAAATATACCACACATTTTGTTAAACTAAACATATTATTTTTGGGGCAGGCAGAGATAACCTAGCGTCTATACCATCCGGTCTCCACTTTCCGCCCGGATCCAGGATATTGCGTGTCGAGTGACGGAACTCAACGCCACCTTCGCCGGAGAAATGTTCCTTTATTCTATATAATGATAATAAACAATGGAAACTAATTAGACGTTTACAAATAATGTCCCATTAGATACTAATTAATTTAAATTATTTAAAAATAACTCATATTTTTTTATAATTATAATATAATTAGATACAAAACCTCTGTTAGACAATTCAATCATGAAAACATATTCGACTGTAAATGGTTGACGCTTGTACAATTAAATAACTTGCGGGTAGAAACCCGCATTTATTGTACAGTTTTTTTTAAATCGGTGAATAAATCTCGTTTGTCTGAATTACGGGGAAATTACGTGAAATGTTTGCAGTTTCATGATTGATTTATTCAGCTTAGCAGAATGTACTATTTAGTATAGACTTACTTCTCTTTCCAGCTGAATTTGAGACACGATTCGAGACATGTTGTATAGCGTAACTCAACGCCACTCATTGTCTTTCAAAACGGTAAATGAAATTAGTTTAATGAAAATATCTAACGAAAAAAATATATAAATCGTTGAAATATAAAAAAATATATCTGTATTTCAAGAGTAGGTATACTAATAAAGTATGAACGTAACGTATAAAATTGCATTCACTTAGAAATAAATAAATAATTTACATACCTTATTTAGCGTATTCTTTCACAATACTTAACTTGACTTAATATAAGCACATTTTAACTTGCATACAACAATTATTACTAAGAAATATTCAAAATTTCCAAAATTTTATGCGAATATGTTACAACTCTGTAACTCGCTATTCGTTGGTGTGATGGCTTTTTAAGACAACATCTTGATATTATCTTATCATATCATATTATAATCGACAACTACTAAGATTATATTTGACTAACACTGTCATTAGAGTTTGCTTGGATGTTATTTAATAGGTTTAGTTGATTATTATTGTGGCCCAATCCTACTTTAAAGCTAACTATTTTTTGTCTAGATTAAAACTTAACCAGACCAGTATACTTAGTTAAAATATTCGCAAGTGATATTTGAACTCAGAACCGTCGCGTTCAGATATATTTTTATAAATGCGCCGAAATAGTATCTATCATACATAAAATTTTTAAAAAATAGATTTTTATTTGCTACGAAAATTTATTATGAAAATTATAATGCTAATTTATGATTATGATTATTTTTTCATAGTTTATTACATTGTACGCAAAGACAACGTACAACCTAACGTTACTACAAAAAAAGCAGCTTCACGCTTTTTCCCGCATAGCATACACGTCAAGTCAAAACTCTGTTTGCCTGCACGCTTCTGTTTTTTGTCAACCAGACCGAAGAAATGAAAATAATTTAAATATAATCATTTCTCCAATTGGGGATCGAACCCACTACCTATCTTTTTCTCTCTTTTCTATTTATATGTGAAGGAAATATTGTGGATTCCTTTTACAAAAATTACACGTATATGTGGAACGGACAATTTGTGTAGTATTTGTGTAGAGATTATTTTTCATAATAATGCAATAGGAATACGTTAAGTTTATAAAATATATATTGCCATTGGTCTTAGATATACACTCCTATATATAAAGTGGCATACATACACTTTGCTAAACCAACGTGTAATATATCGTCAATCTACTACTTAGTTATAATTTAAAAACCGTTAAAAGACAGCGCAAGTGAACAGTCAAACGAAAAGAAAATATATTATCTGTACAAATTCTTATAATTCAGTAAGTTTGAATGAGTGGCACTCAATATTTTTGTGTATGATAAGATAGGAAAATCTTATATATAATCTCCTTATCTAGTTAGTTAACTTGCCATCTTATTTTAGTTACTGTAAGTACTTATTTTGTTTACATCGAAGGGGGGCTGTTAGATATTTATCATCAATTGATAAAATCAATATCAAGACCAAGGATTTAGACAATTATGTGTTATGATAGAAGCAACTGGCGAATACATTTAGTTGAGCTTAAGTTATGTTTTTTTTTATTTGATTTATGTACCACATTATATGTATTAAAATAATGTAGGTAATGAAAGAAAAATTTATACAAATAATCTGACATTTCTTGAATGTGAAAAAGTTTCACAAGTTCAAAGGATCACTTATTTTTAAATATCATCCAGATTTTAAGAATTAGGCAGAAATAATCTTATACTAAAGTACTCAATTCTCAAAAGTTGAATCCAATGGTGCACTTTATCTAACCAAGTCCCTATGTTTGGTGACAACTCCTTTATTATTATTTTATTTGAATATTTAAACGCTACAAACACGTGCTCTGTATCCTCCTTTCTTCCTTGTACATTTATATTATTTGAATTTTTCTAATTGTAAATATAAGTTGTAATAAGCGTATAAGAATTTCGACGTAGCTGGATGTAGAACGCCATGGCTTCTCGGCCAGAGCGCATAAACGGTTTTCAAGGGGCGCGGGTTCAAATGCGCTGCATTAAAAATTTTATACGTTTCCTCATATATGTTTTTCAATTTCCCAAGTGTATGAATAACACTTTACGAGAAAATGTTACAAAATATTTCCGAGTTATTTCTATTCTACTTATTTGTATAATTAGTATTCTATTATAAATATAAAATTTCCTCAAATGACAACCACGCCAAAAAACAACATGTGCTGCCATTGTGTTTTTCTTAATCTCAAATATCTTAGAATTGCATATTTACATTTTTTAATAAATAGTTGACGATCTTGGCTTCAATTCTAATAAAAATGTAAAAATATTGTAATAAAATATTCCCGCTCACAGCTGATGCACAGGTCCGTAACTACTATCAGTAACGGCATATACTATATTTTATGGTCGATATTTAATAATCTTTATTATATATATATATATTTTTAACATTTTTTAAAGTGTTATTCGTACACTTAGGAAATTGAAAAATACATATTTAGAAAACCTATAAAAATTTGAAAGCAGCGGGACGAACCCGCGCCTCGTGAAAAGTGTTCGAGCGCTCTGACCGCTAAGCCATGCGTTCTACCTCCAGCTATGTCGAAATTCTTATGCGCATTTTATACGTTTCGTTTCGTTATTGAGTACTTTAGTATTATAATATGTCTGTTTCAATTTCCTAAGTGTGCGAATAAAAATGACACTTTAAAAAATGTTAAAAATAATAAAATCATATTTTGTTTATATACCAATGTTGATTTTCTACACTTCCACTACAAAAAACTACATATATGCCCAATTTTGAAACTCCTCAACTCGTGTAAGTTTCGATGATACAAGAGGCGCGGGTTCAAATCCCGCTGCGTTCAAAAATTTTTATACGTTTTCTAAATGTCTTTTTCAATTTCCTTAGTGTGGGAATAACACTTTAAAAAATGTTAACAAAATACAAACACTAATTAAAAAAAGTGGGCATTAAGGCCATAAGTAATTCTACTATTTTATGAAAAAACCTTTTTATATAACACATTTTATCTTATTATTACAAAGAAATGAAAATATTCCATTGACAATGATAACAACAAAACAACAACAAACCTTGTAATAAAATGGTAGATGGCGGGTCTTTTGATATTTTTGTCTTTTAAACACAATTGTGGTAAACATTCGATGAAATACATTATTGTAATTGTAAATTCAAGAGTAATCATTATTATCTTTTTACTCTATTATACTTATTTTGTAGCTTTGTCTATACACAATAAATATGTATGTAATTTATCAATCAAAACGCAGCGTTGAGTTCCGCCGTTCAATATACAATGCATCAGTTCAGTTAAATTATTTAATTGATACATGATACATGTGGAACAAATTTAGGTGAAAAATACAGGATGAAGTGTCGTAACCTAAAGTCCCTTCCAGGATGTACAAGATAACGGTAAAATTGTTTTTAACGTGTTTATTTTATTTTTTTAATGAATGTAACTTTTAGTATATTTTTTAATGAATTTTTTTTTTAAATTACTAAATAGTTCTGTTACAATTTACTCCATAGTAAAAATAGTAAGTGGTCAGTCAAAAAACTAGCTATAAACTTAAATAAGTAGCGCTTGAAACAGGCTTTCGTCACAGACATTAGTTTTTTTATGTTCTAGCATCAAACACTATCTAAGCATATATATTTTTAACATTAGTTAAAGTGTTATTCCCACACTAAGGAAATAGAAAAGGACATATTTAGAAAACGTATAAAAATTTTATACGTTTTTTAAATGTCTTTTACTATCTAAGCATGTTATGCCTTTTTACAAAAGAAAATAAGTTATCTTTTAATTAAGTCGGATCCACCTTTAATTAAAAAGGCTCCTTTGTGAGAACAATTAATGAAAGGGCTCAGGGTAATATCTACCGTCCAGTACAATAAATTAAACATGTCTCACTCTAACACATTGTGTTTATTATTTTTCCTCTCACTTCTATTTGAGCTGGTAGACAAAGCTCGTTGATGTGAAAAGTACATTGAATACTAGGGGACGACAGTAACACCTGTCTGGAATAATAAACAATAATATATTATAAAACGATTGTTGTTGAAATTATTGTAAATAGTTCAAATAAAATATATTCTATCACATATCACAAAATCTTAAACAGAAATAGTAAGAAATGTAACTTTGTTATTAACTTTCTGCCAAAAAGTTTAATTACTTCAACCACGCTTGCTGGCAAGCTTTAAGCAGCTAAAGAAAATTACATTAAATTCGTGATAACCGACATTAAAGGCATAAGCTTACAGTTCTACGTTAGGTCAAATATAGTATCTCCAGTATATAGTATCATACATGTTTTCATAGCCTGGTGATAGGTGATAGTACAAATGTTTTAATAAAAGATAAATTATATCGAGTAAATATTTTTTCAATTTTACCCCCTTTACATTTCAAATTCCAAATGCAATAAAGTGTTTCTAGCGTGGCAGCGTAATGGCAACATCGCGTGCCTTCGCCCATTAAATAGAGCTTAATAAAAAAGATAATTTTTAATTTTTTAATATTAGCTTCCATGCAATAGTGCGAATTCAAACGGTATTATTGACAAGGTTGTTTCTATCAACGGATCAAAGCTACAAAGAGATTATCATAGTATTAATTAATATAAAGTATTTTTTCTTAGTAATATGATTTATCATAATAGTCACAATATTGTTAGTGCCTGTGCGTGTCTATGAAAATTATTAATATTAATCAATAAAAAAAAAAAATATTGCCGAGTTTGCCGCAACTTCCTTTGCGTTGACTTAGGTAGTCATACCGTTCGATAATATTTTCATTTCTGTCTTTCCTAGTTTCGACTGAAAAATGTAAAGTCTAGTTCTTTCCCGTTCCCGTTTGGGAATTTCGAGAAATTCTTACTTAAAGCTTTTATATAAATTAATAAGTGAGTTTATAAAATGCCTTAAATCTAAACACACTCATTGTTATATATTAAGTACATAATACTGACTAAAAACTTCAACTGCGGCTTCACTATTGTCAATTAGATATTTCTAATGAAAATCTCGAAACTGTTTTAACACTGATTCATAATAAAAAAACATTCGTAAAACTAAGCGACAGTATAAAAATTTTCTTTGCACTTTATACTTATTTTAAAAATATACATTTCCTTAAGATGTTCACAAAGTAGGTTTCTTATAACATAACGCTCTAATAACTTTTAATCTAGCAAAATCTTGTTCCAGCTGCCATAAATAATGGAACAAGAGAATAAAATACTGACTGTGTAAATTGTAAAAATACATTTTTATTAAAACAAAGCCGTTAAGCCATTCATTGATTGCGACTACATTTATATTTATATGCAAACAAAATATACTTTATACAGGTTTGGTGCTATTTGAATCTATAATGTAAATAATAAGATTATAGTTATTACTTTGATGGCATATCATTTTGTCATTGTCAATTTTCAGTTTAAAAATTATATATATATATATATATATATATATCACCGAAATTGGAATAGAACACACTACTATCGCTGTTTATAGTCAGACGCTGTCTGACTGCGTAACGATGGTCTCTTTTTTATATATATACAAAAAAAAGGTCAATGGTTTTCAATTTATTCAATTATTGAAGTTGAAAATAATTTAATTTGATAGAACTTAGGATGATGATGACATGAGATCATATTTATTTAGTTTCTTATCCAACAAACAACACACTAATTATTTACAGTATACAAATAAATGAAAAAAATAATAAGTTTATATAAATAAAATAATTAGTCAAATCTAATTTATTTAATTACATGACATGCACTTTTTATCAAAAAAGTGCATGTCATGTCATTTTAGTCTCTCGTTAATGTCGTAATTGATCGGTAGATTGATAATTTGCAGAGAGAAAACAAGATGTATTTAATATGACAAAAGTATTTCATATTTTCAATTGATTGATAATTGCACTTAATAAAAATTGTAATATTTCAAAGTAATATGATTGTTTCCTTGCTGTGTATATTTAGTAGTAGTAAGTTTTTGGTCTTTTTGCTAATTCATAAGAAAAAACAGAGGTGATAGGGAAAATCTAAATTCTTATTCTTTATCAGCATTCCAAAATACACTAAGATCAGGTTCCAAATCAAAAAGGGAAAATATATGTTAAAATTTGTAGACGTCTGTAATTAGGCATAGGTAATTTAATTAATAAAAACACTATTCGCCTAATTAAATAACAGATGCTCGATTATTTTTTTTTAAACTGTACACATTTAAGCTGTTAACAGATAATATACCCATCATCAACTCAAATTTCCTAGTAGGTCCATCTAAAATAGTTCACGAAATATGCTTTAGTTATACCATTTTTTTAAACATTTATACCATTTTGTTATTCGCACACTTAGGAAATTGAAAAAGTCATATTTAGAACACGTACAGAGGTCAAAGCACTTGAACGGTTTTCAAGAGGCCCGGGTTCCAAGCCTTCTGCGGTCAAATTTTAAACGTTCTCTAAATATGTATTTTTAAGTTATACCAGTTGCCGTCCATTTATATCGAGAAGGGCCTCACACATAACTTTTAAGTGAGGGTGACAAACACTTTAGATAGCGAAAATTATATTAATGATAAATGTAATGGCAACATTCAAAGAAACGTCAAATATATGTGTGACATGGCTCTATACGATGTATTTTTCGTCAATCTTATTTAACTAGCAAAAAATTCATGTAATGTCTTTGTTTGATAACGCGGTCTTTAATTCTACTCTTTACGAGGCACTGTATCTTCAAATAGAAGATACGTTAGGCTTCGCAAAATTTTTTATCGATTCGTGCGTGTCATCGTGGCCGATCGAAAACTTGCCGAAAACCTTCGTGAGTTTAAGCGATCTGTCGTTTTACGAAGAGATTGCAGCTGTATTTTATTTTAATGAATTCCAATTTTTATTATTGAAGACATTTACCCTAATTCTATTATTCACGTTACTATTGATTGTTATTTCCTGGAGAGTGTATGGGAAACGTATATCTGAACGATTTATGAGGCCGGGTAAGTCGCCATGTACTTGTAATAACTAATACAATTGTTATAAAAACTTTCTAATATATATTGTATTCAACCATTGCACTAAGGCTGAAAGTAGATAGATTGCGGTTGGGTCTGCTTACTAACTTATTGCATAATAGTGTTAACTTATGGATTCATAAATGTTTATTATTACTCTTAACAAACAAACATTAGAAAGCTGAAACTCGTTAATTTATTATGTAATTACAGCTACTTCTGCGACAATAGAACAACTAAAAGAAAGTGTGTCAAAACTCAAACTACCTAAAGAGCATACACCTAGAATATAGAAAATGGCTGACAAAATTAAAAAGTTCTTTCAAAAGAAGAAAATAGATGCCAAATTCAAATTAGCAGGGCCCGGCCATAAATTAAGTGAATCTACACTAAGTCAATCATCAAATATATCCAATGTATCTAAAAGTGTGGCTGCTATAAGATCAGGTATATCTGAAGAAAGTAAAGTGGCAGCTGAAGCGGCATTATCAAGATTACAACAAACTAGGAAAAATCCTGCATTCAATACTTCTTTGGCTGCTATAAAGGTAATTCTCATATTAAAGTGCTGACAAAGTGTAATGTGAAAAATCCATGTAGGAGACTTATTTTAAAATACCTATTACTTATACAGTTGTATGAAACTGTTAAAAACACTTAACGCACCATTTGTAACTTTGTTTATTGATAAAAGTCAAAAGAATGTGTAAAAACCCACTTCAGATATTTGAAACAATGTTATCAGTAAGAACACTTGATTGAGCAATGATTTTATCATATTTAAATATTATAATACTAGGACGTCTATTGGGAATAAAATGTACTGGTTTTAATAAAATTTTATTAGCCACAGCTCATTATTAGAAACTAATGTAAGAAAATAATGCTATGCTATTTTGAGCCATTATTTGATAATGTTTTTAAGTGTTATTTACCCACTTAGGAACATGATAAACATTTTGAAAATTTTTTTTTTTTAACAACAATATTCAAATCTCCACCTCTTGAAAACTTTCCAAATGCTCTTACCACAAAGCTAAATTAAAAAACATATAAACATTTTAACAACAAAAGTAAGTAAAATTTTAAGCCTATAAGATGTAAAAAGCATGGCTATAAATCACTTGGACAGTTTCCAAGAAGCTAAAGGTTTGAATCCTGCAGCGTTCAAATTCATTCATTTTAGTCTGATATAAACATTTTTGTTTATCTTAAATAAACTAAACTAACTTATATATAACAAGACTAACAATTAAATAATTTATACTATTAATTTGCTTTGACTACATATTACTTGTCCAATAAAGCTTAAAACATTTTTGAATGAAGATTGTAAAATTAGGAATTGTATAATTATTCTAATCTCAAGTTATAAAAAATAAATGTTATTGAATTAATATACCAAATAATAACATTTATATACTACATTTATTTAAAGTTTTCATTTATTAAGTCATTCATATTTAAGTACATGTATATATCCATTTATCTATACAATTATAGAGCAGTAAAAATGTGTGTCTGTGGTAAATGGCAGGTCTTAAATTCTATGCAAATGAAGTTGTGGGCATCAACTTATTTTAAAATATATGACAACATACTAAATGTTGTTACCAATGGTGTGACAGTTCAAACTTTACAAATAAGACAGAGAAATCTGTATAATCTACTTAAAGATGGCCTGCTTGGAACATATTTTGAAGGTGGCATTTGTAGAATCTTTTCAAATTTGTTTATGTAGAGAGAGGAGCTCGGACAGTGATAGTGAGTAGACATTAATGCACATTCTAAAGGAGTTCTGAAAATCCCAGACACTGCCTTCATTGCGCATCTATCTGCAATGGCATCTATGAGTGTGAATCCATGGAATGCTAAGGAGTTTCTGTTCTAATTTATACACTATTTCTTCATATAATATAATACTTATGCAATTGTTTTATTTTTCCAGGCACAAGTAAAGAAAGAATTAGAAAATGAAAACGCATCTAATTCTAAAACTACAAATGAACCAAAAGAACCGAAAGAAAAGGCTGAATCTGAAATACCTAAAAGCTTTGCTGCATCAGGTGTTTATTTTAAGTAAGTTATGTAATTTTTTTTTACATTTTTTAAGGTTTATTTTATACACTTAGGAGGATTCCAAGAGGTGCAGGTTTGATTCCCGCTGTATTTAAATTTTTTCCGTTTCCTGAAAATATTTTACAAGTTATGTAATTATCTATACTAACGGAGTGTCTTGTTAACATTTGTGAGGTTCAATTGATAATATTAAATAATATAATAAAAACGGTTCGATGAGTCCTACATAGACTGGTACAACTGTAAAAACACAACTTTACTGGAGACTGATTTGAAGGTTTTAAGATTGAAAATTTAGTGCTATTCAAAGTATTTTTTTTTTAATTTCAGTATTAAAAGCTTTGGAAATTTTTCATTTCATGAACGATGACTTAATAACAAACTAAGGATCCTTCATATTGTCATCCTCTCCTGTTGTATTTTGCACTTGTACCAGTCTATGTAGGACCCATCAATATAGAAAAAGTAAATCTAAAAGTGTAATTTTACCTTTGAGTTACTTATATTCTTATAGAAGTCATCGTGGCACAGTGTGACAGTGTTTGACTGTTACCGCAATTGGTTGTGGGTTATGTACCAGTCTATGTAGGACCCATCAATATAGAAAAAATGTGTGAATCTAAAAGTGTAATTTTACCTTGAGTTACTTATATTCTTATATAGAAGTCATCGTGGCACAGTGTGACAGTGTTTGACTGTAACCGCGATTGGTTGTAGGGTTCTGTACCAGTCTATGTAGGACCCATCAATATATAGAAAAAATGTGTGAATCTAAAAGTGTAATTTTACCTTTAAGTTACTTATATTCTTATAGAAGTCATCGTGGCGCAGTGTGACAGTGTTTGACTGTTACCGCGATTGGTTGTGGGTTCTGTACCAGTCTATGTAGGACCCATCAATATAGTAAAAATGTGTGAATCTAAAAGTGTAATTTTACCTTTAAGTTACTTATATTCTTATAGAAGTCATCGTGGCGCAGTGTGACAGTGTTTGACTGTTACCGCGATTGGTTGTGGGTTCTGTACCAGTCTATGTAAGACCCATCAATATAGAAAAAATGTGTGAATCTAAAAGTGTAATTTTACCTTTGAGTTACTTATATTCTTATAGAAGTCATCGTGGCATAGTGTGACAGTGTTTGACTGTAACCGCGATTGGTTGTGGGTTCTGTACCAGTCTATGTAGGACCCATCAATATAGAAAAAATGTGTGAATCTAAAAGTGTAATTTTACCTTTAAGTTACTTATATTCTTATAGAAGTCATGGTGGCGCAGTGTGACAGTGTTTGACTGTTACCGCGATTGGTTGTGGGTTCTGTACCAGTCTATGTAGGACCCATCAATATAGAAAAATGTGTGAATCTAAAAGTGTAATTTTACCTTTAAGTTACTTATATTCTTATAGAAGTCATCTTGGCACAGTGTGACAGTGTTTGAATGTTACCGCGATTGGCTGTGGGTTCTGTACCAGTTCATGTAGGACCCATCATCATAGAAAAATGTGTAAATCTAAAAGTGTAATTTCCCACCTTGAGTTACTTATATTCTTATAGAAGTCATCGTGGCACAGTGTGACAGTGTTTGACTGTTACCGCGCGATTGGTTGTGGGTTCTGTACCAGTCTATGTAGGACCCATCAATATAGAAAAAAATGTATGAATCTTAAAAGTGTAATTTTACCTTTAAGTTACTTATATTCTTATAGAAGTCATCGTGGCGCAGTGTGACAGTGTTTGACCGTTACCGCGATTGGTTGTAGGGGGTTCTGTGCCAGTCTATGTAGGACCCATCAATATAGTAAAAATGTGTGAATCTAAAAGTGTAATTTTACCTTTGAGTTACTTATATTCTTATAGAAGTCGTCGTGGCACAGTGTGACAGTGTTTGACTGTTACCGCGATGGGTTGTGGGTTCTGTACCAGTCTATGTAGGACCCATCAATATAGAAAAATGTGTGAATCTAAAAGTGTAATTTTACCTTGAGTTACTTATATTCTTATAGAAGTCATCGTGGCACAGTGTGACAGTGTTTGAATGTTACCGCGATTGGTTGTGGGTTCTGTACCAGTCTATGTAGGACCCATCAATATAGTAAAAATGTGTGAATCTAAAAGTGTAATTTTACCTTTGAGTTACTTATATTCTTATAGAAGTCATCGTGGCACAGTGTGACAGTGTTTGACTGTTACCGCGATTGGTTGTGGGTTCTGTACCAGTCTATGTAGGGACCCATCAATATAGAAAAATGTATGAATCGCGTAATTTTTACCTTTGAGTTACTTTACCTATAGAAGTCATCTTGGCACAGTGACAGTGTTTGAATGTTACCGCGATTGGTTGTGGGTTCTTGTACCAGTGTATGTAGGACCTATCAATATAGTAAAATGTGAATCTAAAAGTGTAATTTACCTTGAGTTACTTATATTCTATAGAGGTCACCGTGGCACAGTGTGACAGTGTTTGACTGTTACCGCGATTGGTTGTGGGTCCTGTACCAGTCTATGTAAGACCCATCAATATAGAAAAAATGTGTGAATCTAAAAGTGTAATTTTACCTTTAAGTTACTTATATTCTTATAGAAGTCATCGTGGCGCAGTGTGACAAAGTGTTTGACTGTTACCGCCATTGGTTGTGGGTTCTGTACTGTGTATGTAGGACCCATATCAATATATAAAAATGTGTGAATCTAAAAGTGTAATTTTACCTATGAGTTAATTTATATTCTTATAGAAGTCATCGTGGCGCAGTGTGACAGTGTCCGTTACCGCGATTGGTTGTGGGTCCTGTACCAGTCTATGTAAGACCCATCAATATAGAAAAAAAATGTGTGAATCTAAAAGTGTAATTTTACCTTTAAGTTACTTATATTCTTATAGAAGTCATCGTGGCGCAGTGTGACAGTGTTTGACTGTTACCGCGATTGGTTGTGGGTTCTGTACCAGTCTATGTAGGACCCATCAATATAGAAAAATGTGAATCTAAAAGTGTAATTTTACCTTGAGTTACTTATATTCTTATAGAAGTCATCGTGGCACAGTGTGACAGTGTTTGACTGTTACCGCGATTGGTTGTGGGTTCTGTACCAGTCTATGTAGGACCCATCAATATAGAAAAAATGTGAATCTAAAAGTGTAATTTACCTTGAGTTACTTATATTCTTATAGAGGTCATCGTGGCACAGTGTGTGACAGTGTTTGACTTGTTACCGTGCCATTGGTTGTGGGTTCTGTACCAGTGTATGTAGGACCCATCAATATAGAAAAATGTGTGAATCTAAAAGTGTAATTTTACCTATGAGTTACTTATATTCTTATAGAAGTCATCGTGGCGCAGTGTGACAGTGTTTAACTGTTACCGCGATTGGTTGTGGGTCCTGTACCAGTCTATGTAAGACCCATCAATATAGAAAAAATGTGTGAATCTAAAAGTGTAATTTTACCTTTGAGTTACTTATATTCTTATAGAAGTCATCGTGGCACAGTGTGACAGTGTTTGACTGTTACCGCGATGGGTTGTGGGTTCTGTACCAGTCTATGTAGGGACCCATCAATATAGAAAAATGTGAATCTAAAAGTGTAATTTTACCTTTGAGTTACTTATATTCTTATAGAAGTCATCGTGGCACAGTGTGACAGTGTTTGACTGTTACCGCGATTGGTTGTGGGTTCTGTACCAGTCTATGTAGGACCCATCAATAAGTAGAAAAATGTGGGCGGCGTAATTTTTACCTTAAGTTACTTATATTCTTATAGAAGTCATCGTGGCGCAGTGTGACAGTGTTTGACTGTTACCGCGATTGGTTGTGGGTTCTGTACCAGTCTATGTAGGACCCATCAATATAAAAAAAAATGTATGAATCTAAAAGTGTAATTTTACCTTTGAGTTACTTATATTCTTATAGAAGTCATCTTGGCACAGTGTGACAGTGTTTGAATGTTACCGCGATTGGTTGTGGGTTCTGTACCAGTCTATGTAGGACCCATCAATATAGTAAAAAATGTATGAATCTAAAAGTGTAATTTTACCTTGAGTTACTTATATTCTATAGAAGTCATCGTGGCACAGTGTGACAGTGTTTGACTGTTACCGCGATTGGTTGTGGGTTCTGTACCAGTCTATGTAGGACCCATCAATATAGTAAAAATGTGTGAATCTAAAAGTGTAATTTTACCTTTGAGTTACTTATATTCTTATAGAGGTCACCGTGGCACAAAGTGTGACAGTGTTTGACTGTTACCAAGCGATTGGTTGTGGGTCCTGTACCAGTCTACAAGACCCATCAATAGAAAAAATGTGTGAATCTAAAAGTGTAATTTTACCTTTGAGTTACTTATATTCTTATAGAAGTCATCGTGGCACAGTGTGACAGTGTTTGGATTTGTTACCGCAGATTGAATTGTGGGGTTCTGTACCGTCTATGTAGGACCCATCAATATAGAACAAAATGTGTGAATCTGTGCGTAATTTTACCTTTGAGTTACTTATATTCTTATAGAGGTCACCGTGTGGCACAGTGTGACAGTGTTTGACTGTTACCGCGATTGGTTGTGGGTCCTGTACCAGTCTATGTAAGACCCATCAATATAGAAAATGTGTGAATCTTAAAAGTGTAATTTACCTTGCTGTATTTATATTCTTATAGAAGTCATCGTGGCGCATTGTGACAGTGCTTGACTGTTACCGCGATTGGTTGTGGGTTCTGTACCAGTCTATGTAGGACCCATCAATATAGAAAAATGTGTGAATCTAAAAGTGTAATTTTACTTCCTTGAGTTACTTATATTCTTATAGAAGTCATCGTGGCACAGTGTGACAGTGTTTGACTGTTACCGCGATTGGTTGTGGGTTCTGTACCAGCTCATAAGACCCATCAATATAGAAAAATGTGTGAATCTAAAAGTGTAATTTTACCTTGAGTTACTTATATTCTTATAGAGGTCATCGTGGCACAGTGTGACAGTGTTTGACTGTTACCGCCATTGGTTGTGGGTTCTGTGCACTATGTGTGTAGGACCCATCAATATAGAAAAATGGCAAAAAAAGAATCTAAAAGTGTATACCTATGAGTTACTTATATTCTTATAGAAGTCATCGTGGCGCAGTGTGACAGTGTTTAACTGTTACCGCGATTGGTTGTGGGTCCTGTACCAGTCTATGTAAGAATCCATCAATATGTGGAAAAATGTGTGAATCTAAAAGTGTAATTTTACCTTTAAGTTACTTATATTCTTATTTATCAATGCGCACAGACAGTGTTTGACTGTTACCGCGATGGTATGTGGGTTCTGTACCAGTCTATGTAGGACCCATCAATATAGAAAAAATGTATGAATCTAAAAGTGTAATTTTACCTTTGAGTTACTTATATTCTTATAGAAGTCATCTTGGCACAGTGTGACAGTGTTTGAATGTTACCGCGATTGTGGGTTCTGTACCAGTCTATGTAGGACCCATCAATATAGAAAAAGATGTAGAATCTGCTGCGTAATTTTTACCTTTCATTTACTTATATTCTTATAGAAGTCATCGTGGCGCAGTGTGACAGTGTTTGACTGTTACCGCGATTGGTTGTGGGTTCTGTACCAATCTATGTAGGACCCATCAATATAGAAAAAATGTGTGAATCTAAAAGTGTAATTTTACCTTTCAGTTACTTATATTCTTATAGAAGTCATCGTGGCGCAGTGTGACAGTGTTTGACTGTGCCACACAAGTGATGGTATGTGGGTTCTGTACCAGTTCATGTAGGGACCCATCAATATAGAAAAATGTATGAATCTAAAAGTGTACTTCTACTCCTTTTGAGTTACTTATATTCTTATAGAAGTCATCTTGGCACAGTGTGACAGTGTTTGAATGTTACCGCGATTGGTTGTGGGTTCTGCGTACCAGTCTATGAAGGACCCATCAATATAGAAAAGATGTATGAATCTACGCGTAATTTACCTTTAAGTTACTTATATTCTTATAGAAGTCATCGTGGCGCAGTGTGACAGTGTTTGACTGTTACCGCGATTGGTTGTGGGTTCTGTACCAGTCTATGTAGGACCCATCAATATAGAAAAATGTGTGAATCTAAAAGTGTAATTTTACCTTCAGTTACTTATATTCTTATAGTCATCGTGGCGCAGTGTGACAGTGTTTGACTGTTACCGCGATTGGTTGTGGGTCCTGTACCAGTCTATGTAGGGACCCATCAATATAGAAAAATGTGTGAATCTAAAAGTGTAATTTTACCTTTAAGTTACTTATATTCTTATAGAAGTCATCGTGGCACAGTGTGACAGTTTTTGACTGTTACCGCGATTGGTTGTGGGTCCTGTACCAGTCTATGTAGGACTCATCAATATAGAAAAAATGTGTGAATCTAAAAGTGTAATTTTACCTTTAAGTTACTTATATTCTTATAGAAGTCATCGTGGCGCAGTGTGACAGTGTTTGACTGTTACCGTTGATTGGTTGTAGGGTTCTGTACCGTCTATGTAGGACCCATCAATATAGAAAAATGTGTGAATCTAAAAGTGTAATTTTTACCTTTGAGTTACTTATATTCTATAGAAGTCATCGTGGCAATACAGTGGACAGTGTTTGACTTGTTACCGCGATTGGTTGTGGGTTCTGTACCATCTATGTAGGACCCATCAATATAGAAAAAATGTATGAATCTAAAAGTGTAATTTTACCTTTAAGTTACTTATATTCTTATAGAAGTCATCGTGGCGCAGTGTGACAGTGTTTGACTGTTACCGCGATTGGTTGTGGGTTCGATTCCCAAGCGGCGGAATGATTATAATAAAAATATTTCCATTTCTTCAGTCTGGTACCTGAGCCAAAATTGAGTCTGGCAAACGCAGTATTGATTTTGGGCGGAAAATGAAGAACGAAGTATAATAACATTAGGTTCCCTCTGACTACCCTGCTGTGCGGGAAAAGCGTGCAGATGAAATAAAATTAAAAAGAATAATCATAAAATGAATATATAAAGAAAAACCATAAAATGAATATATTAAGACTGCCTTCTTATTTCAGATGCCCAATAATAAGTAACGATATTCTTCCCCGAGATGAATGGAAGAGGAATATTAAAGCGTTTTTGTACGAGCAGCTGGAGGAAGAAAGAGGATTAACTGCTTGTCTTATGATACACTCGTGTAACAATAACAGGGAAAAGGTAATTTTGTTTTAATTGTTTGCCCGCGACTTCGTCTGCGTAGTAATGATCACCGTTTCGCCAAACATCTAGCATAAAGTAAAATACTCATACAAATTTGCAAGAGCTCTTAGACCACCTTAATTCCGCCCTGTTGCAAAATCCTTTCTCAGTGGACGTGTTCCAGCTATAAACTACTTCCCTGCCAATTTTCACCATTTACATCATACATCAAGCGGTTTCTTGATAAGACGAAAACTTAAACAGAAAAAATTTTACCCCTTTTTACGAAAATTATGCGGACAAGGAAGTATGAAATCAGAAGAGAATCAGTGCATAATAAAATGAATATTAAACACACACAACCATGTGTTTGATGTGCACATATATGTATAAAGTGATATAACCGTTGCTAAGGCAACGCGTATTTTATGCGCGACCAGTGTATTTTATAGTGGAAACTAAGTGATATATCACATTAACAATTTTCAAACCACAATTATGGCCTTAATTTTAATTGTCGCATGTAGTGACGCAGTGGGAGTATTTATTTCTTATTTTCGTGGTCTGGTGAGAAATACACGGTAATTTAAAAAATTATAAATTTTATATAAAATAAACAATTTATTCATACAGTGATTGCGTCTGTTCGCATTGTAGATTTAAATTGAATATAATGCCAAGAAATTTGAATACTAGTTTACATTTCTAGTATTTTACCTAAAGAAAAATTATTATAACTAGCATCACGCTCTTTCCCGTTTAACATCAAAATCTAAATACACTTTATTCAAATAGGCTATTACATGCACTTTCAAATGATCAATTAATATAAAATGTCAGTATTGTCAGTCCCAGCAGCCGGCGAGTACCTCAACAGTAGCTCTTTTCAAATATAGCATTGCAATAACTTCATATCTATCATTAGCCTCCCGAGTGAGCATCGACAGCATTTAATTCCACACATTTACGTCAGAATAGTATTCCTGGACAGAATTATATTTTGGCCTCAATAATATGTTTTTATCTTAAGATATATCTTGATTTTAAATAGCTTAAATGGTAAGTCTAAAACATTTTTTAACATTTTCAGTGTTATTCTCGCACACAAAAGAAATTGATAAAGACATATTTAGAAAACGTATAAAAATTTATAAAAAATTTTTTTCCCTCTCCCCGCTTCCCGCTCTAAATATGTCTTTTTCAAGTCTAAAATTATTTGTGGAATTTTATTTATGAAAGCGAAAACCAGGAGTAATGAGCTTATTTTCTCTTCTTGTAGTTATACCGTGCATGTACCGTGTATATGTTTGTAATCTATTACTAGTGACTGGCCCGTGATTTATGGGTATGTCTGTAAAACTAATGAGCTCTCATTTAGCTATGATCAATAGACGTGGTGACAAAGGTATTTTCCCCGACCTTATGAAAAAACATCAAAGTAGTTCCATTATTTAAATCACAGTAAAATTTTTCTCATTATGTTACTGTTTGTAAAACTATATTTGAAAAGAGCAACTGTTGAGTTTGTCGACGATTCTTCTTAGCAGAACTGCCTTCCGAGCCGGTGGTAGCTGCCGCTAGGACTGGCAATACTGACATTTCATGTTAATTGACGATTCGAAAGTGCTTCTTATATCCTATTTCATTAAATAATATTTTGATATGATAATAATCGTTTTGTCTTTATGTCCAGTTTAAACTAGAACTGGAATTGTGTCAAAATTTGATGTGTTCTTTTTTATAATGGTATAACGATGAATTTATCAAATATTGGCACTTCCAGTTCTAGTTTAAACTAAATATAAATATACACCAAACCGTTACACCCATGTATATATAATTGCTCAATAATTATATGCTACTAACGTAGCAATTAGTTTTTTATAACCTAATGGAAGATACAATGTATGGCAACTAACTACTGGCAAAAATTAATTTATTTATATAAAATATCGTGTCATTATGACGTTATGCATAGCAGGGTAGGCAGAGAGAGCGTAGTGTTAAGACACGTCGTTCTCCACTTTTGGCCCAAATTAAAAACATTGCGTGTTCGCTTCGTCTTGTTCACTAGACCGAAGATATGAAAATAATTGAATTATTATTCCCTGAAGTGATAATCAAACCCACAACGAACGAAATTTATCACGTTTACTTATACATTTAATTGTTGATATTATGTAATTTTTTACAGGTAGAAGTATGCGTGGAAACACTTTGCAAGTATTTAGAAAATATTGTCACTAATCCGGAAGATGAGAAGTATCAGAAAATACGCATGACTAACAGGTATTGCCTTTTCTTTTAAACTTAATTCGCTTTGAGGCCTTTATGGGTCATAAAAAATTCAAAAGTCTCTATATTATTTCCATTTTTATCTTCTGTAAAAGGTAAAATCTAGTTTTGGCCCCGTTCCTGCAAGAATTTCAGGAAATCCTCATAGTGATTTTTCTACACTCCCTAAAAAGACTAAATGACAAATTTTAGCTTTATACGTCTAGGTGCTTCGTATGTGAATGGTCTGCCAGTCACTTAGTAATGCAAGACTAGCGGGCACACCCGCGACTTCACCAGCGAGGGATTCTATAATAAAAGTTACTCATTACATCCACTATCTACCAGTATAAGTTCCGTCAATATCGGTCCAGCCGTACCAGGTACAGCTGAACCGAAATATAATATTGGCCGGAACAAACAGACAGACAGACAGACAGACAAGAAACGTGAGTACGTGAACCAATATCAGCCCGCTCAACGACGTGTGTCCTACTTGCGTTCCGGTCTCTTTAATGCGTTACCAGTTTGTTATTACAACTTTGTCTTATTTTAATGTGGCGTTCTACATACAGCTTCGTCGAAATTCTTTGCTAACAACAAATATAACTTGTAATAAGCGTATAACAGTTTCGACGTAGCCGGATGTAGAACGTATGGCTTAGCGGTCAGATCGGTTTTTAAGAGGCGCGGCTTCAAATCCCGCTGCGTTCAAATTTTTATACGTTTTCTAAATATGTCTTTATAAATTAACTTATCTTTATTACATGTTTCGTCTGTGAACTGTCTATCAGTCACACAGTGAGTAACGGCAGTTTTATAATGGTATATTGATCGATAAACTTTCCCAGCAAAAATAATTTAAATCTCGTTTAAATTTAATTTAAAAATATGTATTTAATAGATATAATATTAGTATATATACTGAAATTAATATTTGTCAATATTTAAAAACATTTTATATACAAACGGGAACGGGTAAAGGGAGCGGGACCCGTTCGTATATTCGTGAACGTATGGCTTAGCGGTCAGAGCGCTTGGACGGTTTACAACGCGCGGGTTCGAATACTGCTGCGTTTAAATTTTTACAAGTTTTCTAAAAATGTTTTTCATATTATGCTAAGTGTGTGAATAACACAAATGTTACAATAAGTAGTCAGTAGTAGTAATATTATAATTATTTTTCTTTTTAGAGCATTCAGTGAAAGAGTACAACCTATAGAGGGCTCTATGGAATTATTGTTAGCAGCTGGGTTTGAACAGCGAAAGCTACTTAATACCGGTGGCAACGAAGAAGACTTTCTGGTTTTTATTCAGGAGAATGTACCGTCTGTTGAGAGTTTGATTGTAAGAAAATGTTTTGTTTCGTTTTTTTTTTCTTTTTATGCGTCTTCTGCATATTTCAGGGCAGGCAGAATTAACTCTACTCTCTTCCCAATTTGAATTCGTTTAACGTTTATTATATATATATATATATATACGTTGAACGGAGACGCAAGGAAATGAAAATTATTTTATATAATGACGTGTAAATATTTCGCCGGATTCGAACCCACAACCATCATGTATGGGAGAGCGTCTGGCTGCAGACGCTCTCCCACTGTGCCACAATGGTATCTTTCGGTGGCCGCTTAGTTATTTATTTTATTTTGTTCGTTCAACTTTGTACTTTTTGCCCCAAAGCGAGTTAGGCAGAGATAACCCAGTCCTAAGACTCTTTTCGCCCGAATTCGAGACATTGCGTGTTGAGTGGCGGAACTCAACGCCGCTCTTTGTCTTGCAACCAAGCGAAGAAATAAAAATAAATTAATGATAGCGATTTCATATATATGATAGATAGCGGTGGCTTGGTTAACATTTGCCTGCACTGCCCGAGCTCCCCTAACTAGCTAACTCACACTTAATAAAGTGACAAGGACAAAGCGTCCCTAGTAACGAACACCGAGCGAGGGAGTCCACCGGGCGTTCTCAATGCCTCTTCCACAACTCAACCCTTGGTGCCACTACTCATTGGTTCAACCAACAATCAAACTAGCAAGTAATGCACATGACCATAGATAGTCTACTATACTATAATAGGTAGCGTTAAAATAAGTATAATTTATCATTAAAAGCCTACATATTTAATCTGTAGAAAGTGATTAATAAAGTGTATTATCACTGCCCTACAAAATGAGGAATATGGAAAAGATTAAAGTACGAGGGCTCATATATTATTTCTATTACAGACTTTGATTGAAGCTCTACGCTCAGCGGAGCCTATACAATTAGAACTGGATAGAAACCTTCAAGTGCTTCTGCCATCTCAAGCGGCAAATAAATTTCAATTGCCGCCATCTTTCTACACCCTCACTCCTGAGGAATTGAAGAAGGAGAAACAGTTGAGGTAAATAGCTAATACATTAAAGAATTAATGTATAGCTTTATTAAACATAGAACTAGCTTATAGTTAGACACTCGACTTTTAGTAAGGCGAAATATTGTATATTATGTTAATTTGTCTTTATTGGTAAGACTAATTGGCGTTGAGCTAGACGAAATGTAGCGAATTTCTGTAAAATTTTAAGAATAATAAGTTTTGATACTTGATTATGTGAGCTTGCTTGGGCGAAATAAAAAAATATCTTTATTATAAACTTACATACATTGTGGAATTTTTTTTTTTTTTTATAATCTTTTATTCTAATAAGTAAACAATAGTAACTTTTTAACATTTTTTATAGTGTTATTCACACACTTAGAAAATTGAAAAAAGACATATTTAGAAAACGTATAAAAATTTGAACACCCGGCAGGTTGAACCCGCGCCTCTTGGCTCGTCCAGAGGCGCGGGTTCCTTTGCCACGTTCTCTGAATATTTATTTTCAATTTCTTAAGTGATGCAAATAAAAAAACTTTAAAAAAAAAAAAGTTACAAATGATATTCCCTTTTTAACGATGCGAGGCGAAAATTTCTGTCAAATAAGCGTGTTGCGACTAAGTTCTCTGGCTACTTTGTTTTGTGGCGTTGCGTTAAAATTTTTATACGTTCTCTGAATATTTATTTTTCAATTTCTTAAGTGTGCGAATAAAACTTAAAAAAAAAATGTTACAAATATTCTGCAACGATGCGAGCGAAATTCTGTCAAATAAGCGTGTTGCGACTAAGTTTTCTCTGGCTACTTTGTTTTGTGGCGTTGCGTTAGGAGTACATACGTTCTCTGAACATTTTATTTTTCAATTTCTTAAGTGTGCGGAATAAAACTTAAAAAATGTTACAAAAGAAAATATTCTCTCTGGCCCAGTACGAGCGAGAATTCTGTTATCAAATAAGCGTGTTGCGACTAAGTTTCTCTGGCTACTTTGTTTTTGGCGTTGCGTTAAAATTTTTTATACGTTCTCTCTGAATATTTATTTTTTCAATTTCTTGCAGTGTGCGAAGAATAAACTTAAAAAAAAAATGTTACAAATATTCTGCAACGATGCGAGCGAAATTCTGTCAAATAAGCGTGTTGCGACTAAGTTTTCTCTGGCTACTTTGTTTTGTGGCGTTGCGTTAAAATTTTTATACGTTCTCTGAATATTTATTTTTTCAATTTCTTAATTATTGCGTAGAATAAAACCAAAAAAATATTTACAAATATTCTGCAATGATGCAGGCGAAGATTCTGTCAAATAAGCGTGTTAGAACAAGAGTTTTCTCTACAGCTACTTCCATTTACGTGGCGTTGCGTTAAAAAATTTTACCGCTACGTTGTTTGAATAGTGTTACGACATTCTTCAAGTGTGCGAATAAAACTTAAAAATGTTACAAGTATTCTGCAGCGATGCGAGCGAAATTCTGTCAAAAAATAAGCGTGTGTTGCGACCAAGGGTTTTTCACTGGCTATTTTGTTTTGTGGCGTTGCGTTAAAATTTTTATACGTTCTCTGAATATTTATTTTTCAATTTCTTAAAAGTGTGCGAATAAAACTTAAAAAAAAATGTTACAAATATTCTGCAACAATGCGAGCGAAATTCTGTCAAATAAGCGTGTTGCGACTAAGTTTTCTCTGGCTAATTTGTTTTGTGACGTTGCGTTAAAATTTGTATACGTTTTCTAAATATGTCTTTTTCAATATTAACTTCTTATAATAGTAGCAGTTTCACGCTTTTTCCCGCATAGCTGTAGTCAAAGAGAGTCTAATGTCAAGACACTCCATTCTCCACTTTCCTCCAGAAATCGAGACATTGTATATTAACTGGCGGACGGAACGCCATTTCAGTTTCGTGCCTATATATAGTATATAGTACTACTATAGAGGCACGAAAATGAATGAAGTGACTTAAACCCACAATCATCTTCTGTATAGGTATAAGACAGTTTCCCACTTCGCCGAGATGGCGTAAACGTAAAGTACTTTTTTTTAAAACATTTCCAGGGCTGAAGCTATAGAAAAAAGTCAAATGTTACGAACAAAAGCTATGCGAGAAAAGGACGAGATGCGAGAAATGCGTAAATACAAATTCGCTATTATCAGAGTTCGTTTCCCAGATGGTATCTTATTACAGGTTAGTATGGTTAAAAGTTTGTATTTTTTAGAAAAAAAACAATGGATAAATCAGAATAATCGCATATATTTTGGTATTCGATTATACATTTTAGGAAACCCGACGTTTTGAACACTATTTTACACCACACCACAACAGTCTGTGGTCACAAGTAGACCTGTGACCATAGAGTACTGGTTTAAATACTTTGGCTTAAAATGTCGCAATAACCAAAGATTTCAGAATTCCTTTTTCTTTTTTTTTTGAACCACTGTTATTTACTTATTTGAAATACTAGTAATATGTTAAGTTTAGTTTGAAGTAAAGTGGAAACTTAACAACTTTTTTAGAGACATTACGTGTGAATTGCGGAACACAATACAGCGTTTTGTTTTACCAGAGCGATAAATTGGATAAAAAATTGTAAATAGTTGACTAATTGATTATAAGGACAGGATTTTCTCTGTTCACATTTCCATATCTTTGCTTTATATACGGATTATGTACTAGATTTCAATTAAACACTAACAATATGTAGAAGAAATATGAAAAAAAAAGATAATTTGTTATTGGTATTTTTTATTTAATTTAATGGAGGTTTAATGAAAATGCCCTTTGAATGACTACCAAATCAATTCACCTATTGCTAGAAATTAGAACCCATATACCATCGCGCGTAGAGTTCAAACACTTGACAGCTCCACAGCGGCACTTGCTGTATTGCATCTAACCTAACCTAACCTAACCATTTTCATAACAAAATATGCTTTAATCTCGTACAGGGAACGTTTTCGGTGTACGAGAAATATAACGACATACACGAATTTGTTCAAGAGCATCTAGAACACGGTGGACTACCCTTCGTTTTAAATACTCCAACTGGACATAAGTTAATTGTAGAGGAAGACTCGAATAAAACACTTATAGACTTACGCCTAGTGCCCGCCACAGTGCTCACATTCGCTTGGCACAATTCTGTCGCCGAAGAAATAAATAATAGTCCCAATAAAGATGTATTTTTAAAACCAGAAGTCATGGTTTTAGTGCAAGAAATATAATTTGTTATGCTAATTTAAAGACTGCTTTATTTCTATTCCCGTTATTTTTGACATTGACGTTTGGGGTTTTAATACAGATTAAATAGTTATTGATCATTTCATCTGTATTTTCAAATATAATAATGTCTAATAATTAATATTTAATAAAAATGTTGGTAGAATGTTCTGTTTGTAAAGAGTTGTACTTAGTTTGTTGTTAAATAAACATTCCTTCTTTTATTCAAATTGTCATTAATGCATAATTTTAAACACTTCAATATGAGCTTTGAACAAAAATAATATGAAATTTTATGATAAAATAACATGTGGTTAATAATAATTATTATTTATTTTATAACGATAACAAAGTTATCTAAGATAATATAATCGAATATTGTAAAATTTTTCATTTTTCATTTTCATATAGCATCAAAATGGATTAAATTACGGTATCAAAAAGAATGAAAAAATTACAATATTCGATGCTTAAAATAGTTTAGAATACGTCACTATTTAACGTCCCTGTTAATTATTTAAACCTATATAACTACTATACTACTGAATATTGTTAATATTTATAAAAACAGTAAATATACAATACTTGTGTCAATCACACACTTAGGAAATTGAAAAATATATTTTTAGAAAACTTATAAAAATTTGAACGCAGCGGGATTCGAATCCGCGCCTTTTAGGTTCCGGTTTAGCGTTCAGAGCGCTTGGATGGTTTCCAAGAAGTGCGGTTCCTAAAATGTGTTTTCTAAAAATATATTTTTCTTATCACTTCTTTTTAAGAAATGTTTGATTAACTAATTGATTTAATGGAATTACTTTCCACGTTCCTTTTTGCTTTCTAGTATTTTTTTTTATACGAAACCTAATGAATAAATAAAAAAAAACACTATATATTAGTTGTAATTTGTATTAGTTGCACCTGATTATTTCAATTTCAAATAATTGTTATAATAATATGAATATTCTAAATATTTTCACAATAATTGTTATACACTTCTGTACGTTTGTTAAAACCCAACTCAAACACAAATAAATAAAAAAAGCACACAAAGGTATATATACTTATACGTACTTAAAGGTATTTATATAATTGATTAAATTTCACTTAATATTACTAGAATATTTTCATTCGTAGTAAATAATTGTAAAATTTCACTAATATCTGAAATACTTAATACCCAATGGTTCATTAATATAATTAAAGGCATGAACGGATGACCGCGGAAGCGCAAAAACTGCTTAATTGAAATTTAGTGGCTACAAATTCTAAGCGCTAATTCGCTTAATTTACAGTTTATAATTTCGTTTATATAAATAAATAAAATTGGATTGTCTGTTTGTATTATTAAAATAGCCGCTTTTTACTCAATGCATATGTATATTATATCTAAAATAACATTTTTTATATATTTTGTCGGTCTGTCTGTCTGCTTGTTTCGGTTAATCCGTGGAGGAGCAGCCGATTATGACGGGACTTTCACTGGCAGATCGCTGATGTAATAAGCAGTAACTTTATTTTAGAATTCCAGGCGGACGAAGTCGCGGGCACAGCTAGTATTTCAATAATAAAAACACTAACAATACCGCTAACACTACTTGAGTTTGCAAATTCTAAAGATTTTCATTCTTCATGTTAAATCCTAAATGTATATAAATATATGCGGTACAGTCAAAGCTATTTATTCGCGAAGTATACGTCATGTTCATTGTGGAAAAAAATGCCGCAAACACAGAAGTCGGGAATATGGAACCAGTAATTTATATGAGATTAATTATAAGGAAATACGCTCCAGGGTGACACAATAAAAAACAAGTTCATATATAAATTAAAATTATTTTTTATCTTTTAGGGATTATATACACATCGATTTTCATAGAGAAATCACATAGATAATTTGCCATTCTTTAGACACATACATACATTAGGCGTAATTGTAATAAGGTCTATTTTACTTTTTATTAGTTCATTTGAAAATAACATTCGGTTCTATACCTGTTGGAGTCCTTATAAAGTAATCTTTAGCCGGGAATATAAGAATTGCCTCTCGCATTTTTTTAATCCGCGAATGAAGGAAGCGCGAATAAGGGGCTTCGACTGTGTTTATTGAACTGCTCTCGCGCGGTGTCTTTTGCACGCGCAACTACGTTATATGTCGTATTCGAGAGAGTTTACTATATAAACATATACTTAAACATACATACATATATAGAGTTTATTTATACATATATAGAGTTTACTATATAAATGTATATAGGTACTATGTACCTATATAAACATTTTAACAATAATAAACTTTAAACTTCATATTGTTTAAATTTTTATATGCACTTCTTAGACACTCAGTTATTAAAAAGTTATCATTCTTTTTAATTTGATTCATTGCGAAAAATAAAGTTACATTGTTATTTTTTTTATAATAGAATGCGATAATGACATTTGTAATAATGTAATTCGTTTCCTATTTGAAATTGTCGTGGCGCAGCGATTGACTGATTGAGAGCGTGATTTGTTGTGGGTTCGATTCCCGCTCGGGGCTCGCGACAGCGCGGCAGCGAGTTCCACCACTCAACACGAACTATCTCTAATTCAATACGGGCGGAAAGTGGCGAGATTCTCCTTTTGCGACCATCACCTTCATCCCGTCACATCTTTAATTATATTATTATGAATACAAATGATAATATTAGCACATATGTTCAGCATAATTTATTTTATTGCTTTTAAGAATTTTATTATATTGTGTATATGTGGAATAAATATAATTAATATTACTTTTTTTGTTTTATTTTCTAATTCTATGACTTAGTTTAAGCTTTAGTTTTTGAAAAATCTATTAAACCGTACTTTTGTGATGGCTGTAGTGACGAAACTAATTTCTCAGTTTTCATTGTAAATTTAGTTCGTTTTAATATATTTGAAAATACTGCGATAAGAGTGGGGACTTTTGCCACCTTATGTCTAGTCTAGATAACACTAGAGTTACAAATAACAATCAGGTGTTTTGTAAAAGTCAAGAAAATATTAAAAGACCGTCAAGATAATAAATTTGGGAATATGCGATGCGAAATTACGTTTGGTGACATGTAACGTACTTTATAAAGACTACGAGGAATATTTTAACTTCTCTGTTCGGAACCAAGACAGGCTAATATAATAAAAATTTAAGCCTTTGAATGTTTAAATAAATGTTATTAAAATTTTAAATAGGTGGTGAACCAAAAAAAAAATTAAAATTATGTAAACAAAAATCACAATTCTTTTGAATTAAATATAGAATGTTCTCCTGGGTACAAAAGCAAACTTTTTTCAAGACGGACATTTGTCATTGCTCTACAGCTATGATGAATTAGTAACAACTATACAGGAATATTAGCGACAAATGTTGTGTTGACCAGTGCCATGTTATATGAATAGACTCTGAAAAACCAAAGTATTTGTGGGAAAAATAAATAATAATCACATGTTAATTTATAATTATTTATCTACGTCTGTATCGCATTGAAACAAAAATAAAATTAGGAGAAATAGTAAATGTCAGATTATAATGTATGAAATAGTAAATTTCAAATTAAAATGTATGAAATAGTAAATTTCAAATTAAAATGTATAAAATAGTAAATTTCAAATTAAAATGTATGAAATAGTAAATTTCAAATTAAAATGTATGAAATAGTAAATTTCAAATTAAAATGTATACAATAGTAAATTTCAAATTAAAATGTATGAAATAGTAAATTTCAAATTAAAATGTATGAAATAGTAAATTTCAAATTAAAATGTATACAATAGTAAATTTCAAATTAAAATGTATGAAATAGTAAATGTCAAATTATAATGTATAAAATAGTAAATTTCAAATTATAATGTATGAAATAGTAAATGTCAAATTATAATATATGAAATAGTAAATGTCAAATTATAATGTATGAAATAGTAAATGTCAAATTATAATGAGTGAAATAGTAAATTTCAAATTAAAATGTATGAAATAGTAAATTTCAAATTAAAATGTATGAAATAGTCAATTTCAAATTAAAATGTATACAATAGTAAATTTCAAATTAAAATGTATGAAATAGTAAATTTCAAATTATAATGTATACAATAGTAAATGTCAAATTATAATGTATGAAATAGTAAATGTCAAATTATAATGTATATAACCAAATTGAACAATTATTAAATAATTAAATTTATAATTATAATCCGAGTGGGAATTGAACCCACGATCAATGGCGTTTACAGTCAGCCTGTCCCACTGCGTCACGACGGTGTCAATGTCAAAATATTTATATAAAATTACGCGATAACATCACGGACATTTCGCTCCGGTAATTTATTTTCTATAGTGACAGATTTAGTGCAGTCCTGAGTCTTGTATATACCGACGAGACGGTTGGAAACTTCGAACATGTTGTATCTGAGAGATATTATTATGAATTGGGCGTTTTTTGTGCGTTCCTGTCAACAAATAAAATATATTAGTTACGGTTTTTTATAGCTTCATGCCTTTGCCGCATAACAGGGTAGAGGGTCAGAGAGAGCCTAGTGTCAAGACACTCCGTTCTCCACTTTCCGCCCGAAATCGAGACATTGCGTATTGAACGACGGAATTCAAAACAGAATGAATGTAATTCAATTATAATCATTCCTCTGACTGGGAATCGAACACAACCCACAACAGTCACTACGACAAGACCGGCCTCTAGCTAATGCATAGAAAGTCTTTTTTTTTTAAATTTAACAAAGAAAAACACAACACCTTTATATAATTGGCCACAATAGACACATTCTTGAAGTCCAACGCCGCGTCGATCTCGTCCATCACGTACAGCGGGGTGGGCTTGTAGTAGTGCAGCGCGAACACCAAAGCCAGCGACGACAGGGTCTTTTCGCCACCGGACAAGTTGGATATGTTCTTCCAAGACTTATTTGGTGGCCGCACACTGGAAAGTATGTTCGAAGTTGAATGGACTGAGGCCAGCCACAATAGGCGTCGTGGAACCGGTTCTTAGAGAGTGACCGGTGGTAAGCATGTGTGGGCATCGAACCCACAACCATCGCGTGTATGCTGTTCCACTGTGTTACAATTATAACTTTCAAGTGAGAACTATTAAAAATTTCTTCCATAAACCAAATATAAAAAAATTGCACACCCCTAGTACCCACTAGTGGTCTCGTTGACGCGTAAAATACACGTTGCCTTAGCATCGCCTTAGGACTTGCATCCTATAAGAGGCTGGTAATTTTACAGCTGATAATTAAAAAAAGAATTGGCTGGTAAAATCCAAACAACAATTGTTTAATTTTTTTTTTTTTTTTTTCTAAAAATATTTATGTCAAGACTAAGTATAGTTTCTGGCAGTTCCTTAAACAGTCCAGTATTTTATATATAAATAAATGAAAATAAACAAAAATATATTTACCTAAATATGATACCCTCAGTGAAAGGATCTAAAGAATCCACCAGCTCCAACTCCGCGTCACCGCCTAAAGTTATCATTTGATACATTTCTTTCAGTTTTGACGTTATTGTATTGAAACCTGAAACAAATATGAATATGAATTAATAAATAACAAAATATATCAATTGTAATAAGCATTGAAATTTTTTTTTCATGTCTTTTTTAATAAAATAAAAAAAAACCAAAGAACCGTTATTAAAAAATCTCATATAATTAGTGCTACAACTTCCTCACATAGCAAGCAGTATATAGGCGGAGAGAGCCTAGTGTACTTTCACTACTTTCCTTTCCATAAGAATTGCGTGTTTTAGTGGTGCAATTTAATACCACACTTTTTTTTACTAGAGGGGGAGGAGGAGGAGGGGAGGATAATTTAAATATTAACATCACTCAAGTGGGAATCGAACCCGTAACCATCGCGTCGTATCGCTCCAGTCTATTTCAAAGGTACCATTGTCACTAATAAATAATTAATTGTGAATCTGCAAATTGACTTGAAATAAAAAAGAGAGCCAGCCCTCTGAGTTCCTTGCGCCGTATCGTCTCAGTTCTGAGGTATAAATTTTACTTGTTTGACGTTTAAAAAAATATGCATGCAACGTCTTATTCCGAATAAATGAATCACCTTTAAAAAAAACTAATGCCACATATATAAATATAAATAAAAATCTATAAACAACTAACCGCATAGAAAATCAGTAGTCCGTTTCTTTCTCAGCTGATCGTAGAGCGCCCTCATTTCATTTCTTTTAGTAGTAATATCCTCTAACTCCGCTGCCCTTTTCAAATATAGCCCTTCTTTTGCTCTATAATCCTGTAAAGAATACATATATTTTTATACTTCACTAGCTGTTGCCTGCGGCTTTGCTTGGTTAAAACAATTTGTTTATATTTACAAAGACAAAGTGATTTTAAAATAACTTAACTATTTTTAAATGTTAGGTACGTTAGTTTAGGACCTCTATGTATACCACATTCATGGCATTCTTTCAAGAGTACTCGCAGAGCTCGCGGACATGTTCATAACCTCTGGAATACATATTTATTCAATACTAGCGACTCGCTCGCGGCTTCGTCTGCGCAAACTACACCACTATAATTAAAATTGTTGTAACGTACAGACAAACAGAAAAAAAATACAAAATATTATTTTGGGTTCTGACATTGGTACATGTCCCCAATAACATGTTTTCTCATATATCTTCCATGTACAGACAGCAAACAGTAACAATTTTATTATAAGTATAGATAAAATATTTAAAATCTTGTAAGAGTTTCTAAGAGGTGCGGTTCGACGACTGCGCTCAAATTTATATACGACTTCTAAAAACTTATAAACTAACTTGTATGGCTTGTATATTAGGTTTATTATCTCCAATCCTAGATTTCTGCGAGGTGAGTGTCTGCCTGAGCTCCTCCACTTCGCACGCCTCCAGTTCCTCCACGGAGTGACGCTCCAGAGGGGTCGGCCGTTCGATGCCCGGCACGCCGTTTAGGCCGGGATCCTCCAATATCAGTGTAGTTAGCTGTAACCAGTGAGATTTTTTTTTATTATGGTGGAAAATAACAAATAATGAAAAACACAATCTAGTAAGAAAATATAACGTAGTTTTTTTTTATTGTACTAACCAAAATAATATTTAAGGTTGTAGAAATAAAGTACAAAGAAAAAAAAATCGTGACGCAGTGTGACTATAAATAAACGTATAATAATAAATAAATAAATTCGTTGTGGGTTCGATTCTCACTCGGAGGAATGATTATATTATTTTCATGCTCTAGTGAACAAGATAACAAGCTCGGCGTTGAGTCCCTCCGGAGACCCGACACTCGTAGTCGGGTCAAAAGGGTCAAAAGGTCTAGACACTGGCTACTCTGGTATGCGGGAAAAAGCGTGAAGCTGTTAATTTATATCAACTATAAGCTAACCTCTCTTTCCCACAAAGGCACCTTTGTTTTGCAATCTTCTATAGACTTCTCCATTTTACTAACAGCGTTATTAGCCTCGAGTCGTTCGGTTTTCGCTTTATTCTCTTTGCCTTGTAGTTTAGCTATCTCTTGGCGGAGACCAGAAAATTCCCTAGTGCCTTCGTTGATTTGTACTTCTAACTGGAATATGAGAAATAATAATTATAATATATATAAATTATAATCAATATTTTATAATAATTATTAAATTAAATATATGCCATTTCTTATTTTTTCAATACACTCCTTCATCCGTTTTCCGCACAAATTCGGGATATTGCGGGTCTAGTGCCGGAACTCAAACGCGCTTAGTCTTCTCCCAGACCAGACCACCACCAGAGGGAATCGAACCCACAACCATAGCGTATACTATCCCGATATGCCACAATGGCCTCTTCCTCATTTTTTTCATATTGAAGTAATCATTTTCCTTATATGTATATATATATATTTTGTTTTCTTTTCTTAACACTTACCTCCTCACATTCTTTCTGATACTTAGCACTATCCAAAGTCAGCTTACGTTTCTGTTCGTTCAAATTATCTAAATTACTTTCCGTTTCCTTCAAATCTGTTTCCATTTGAGTTATTTTGTCTTTGGACTTTTTTGTGTTTCTGAAAATTTTAAATATATATATATCTATATATATATAATATTTTTTATTCAAGTAAATTTTCTTTAACACACTGCGATTATTAAACAATTACAATTTATAAAGCGCTCCTTTTCCGTATCCATCGAAAATAATAAAAATAATATTTGTAATGAAATGAATATTGTTTTTTTAATTTCGCGTATTTATTACGGACTAAGACACTTAGATGTTACATTACCAATAGAATATTAAAAGCAGTAGAGCAATGTTGATTTTCAAACCACCAAACAAGTCTTGGTTGTATCTTATTATAATTCTATAGATATATATATATATATATATATATATATATATATATGTATAAATAATACAAGTAATAAGTGAAACCATTCCTCCATACCTTATACTAGTATTTATGGCGACTTTCAATTTCGATATTTCCGAAGATATTTTGTTTATCTTTTGTGTTAATTCGTCCACAGTTTTTTGTAAGTGTCTAACTTTATCGCCAGCGACCGCCGCTATTTGCACATCCACAACGTGTACTTCTTTTTCTAACTATAAAATATATTCAAATTAAATAATATCGCCATGGCCTCTATTTTGTATTAATACTAATTAATATGTAATATATAGCTACAAATCTTATATGAGAAAAGAGTATAATTGGATTAATTTGTTAATTTTATCAACTTACTTCTCCCGCATTGAGTTTGGCTCTCTGAAGTTGTTCTTCAGCTTCTTTCAAAGTTTGTTCTAAAATAGCTTTTTGTCTCGCATCAACTTTGCTTGAAGCCGCTTTACTTTCTTGTTGTTGAATTTGTATCTATAAATAAAAAAAATATATATATGTAAAATATAAAGTGTTATTTGCACACTTAGGAAATTAAAAGACATATTTAGAAAACGGCTAAAAACGCAGCGGGATTCGAAATCGCGCCTCTTACAAACCGTCCAAGCTCTATGCCACTAAGCCATGCGTTCTACATCCGGCTGTTTGTAATTGTAATTTTTTGTAGTAGATTTATCAGATTATTAAATTATTTTACATATTAATAACTAATTTATTTATTACTAGCGACCCGCTTGCGGCTTCGCCTGCTTAAATTACTTTCACCCGACCGCTTTCTCTATTAAATCACAAACTTTGCTTTATATAATAATTTAAATGGTCATATCTTTATTTATGAACCTATTAATTGAAATAAACGCTAAATGTTAAGGGAAGTTTACCAAAATACAACATAAGAGATAAACAGACAAACAGAAAAGAAAATAAAAATTATTTTTTTCGGTTTTTTTTTATTGGTAAATGTCCCCAATAATATATATTTTTTTCATATGTCTATCTTCCATTTACAGACAGCAATCAGTTATATTTTCATAGATAATTGACAAAAGACAAGCCAGTGGAATAATACTTACTATACGGCCCCTTCAACACTGGTGTTTGTATAAACGTGATTAATATTTTTTGATTATTATTATTACATATTATGAATTAATATTTACTGTAGAAACAATATAATTTTTTTTATTTATTTTTTATATAGATAATATTATTTAACAGATATAATCTAACATTTAAATAGCACATAAATTCTCAACGCAGCACTTTATTTAGCCAGACTAAAATGAACATTCGGCCGAGTGGGAATCAAACCCACAACCCTATAAGCAAAAAAAAAAACAAGAAGGATAAAATTCATTATAGGCTCAGTGGTTACCTTCAAGCAGGGTATTTGATCGGTTAAGCTATTCAACTCGATATCCAGTTTATGTAAAGTTGTCTGTCCTTCCCGTACACTCCTTTGGGTCGATACTAAAGAATCTTCTAAAGACGATTGTTCCGTACGCAGTTGAGCTAATCTGATGAAAAAAATATACATATTATATTATATTTTCTAATATTATAAGAATGCAGAAACACCGGCCATTGAGACCATTGTGACGCTGTGCCACAGCGTCGTACTGTAATCGCCAATGGGTTGGAGGTTCGATTTCCATTTAGTGGAATGATCGTAATTTCATTATTTTTATTTGATCGCTCTAGTAGGCAACAAAGCGCGGCGAAAGTTCCGCCACTGAACTCGCAATGTTTCGATTCGGCAGAAAATGGGAGAAACGAGTGTCTTTACACTGGGGTCTAGGTCTGCTATGTGAGATAGTATGGAATATTTGGAAATATAATTATTTATAAAATAAAAACATAGTGACTAAGTTGATTCACCTAAACCTAAACAAAGAAATATATAAATATTTCTTGAACAAATATTTTCATAAACACATTTTTAGAAAACGTATAATTTTTTAACGCAGCGAGATTCGAACCCGTGCATCTTGGAAACCGTCCAAGTAAAATTAAATGCGTTAAAATTCTTATACGTTTTCTAAAAATATGTTTTCAAATTCCGAAGTGTGTGATTGACACTTTAAAACAATGTTAAAAATTAGAAAGAAAAAACCGGTATCTGTAAAATATTCAAAATGGACAACAAAATGTTCTAATCCAAGTGTCTCTTGCCATTAAACTAGAATGAAAATTCCACAATGAAACTCACCTCTCATCCAACTCCGCCAACTTCCGCTCACCCTCTTGAATATTAGCCGGGTCTATTTCACTAGTGTCCTGTTGCACTGAACAGCCCATGCGACCGCGCATCGTACTTTTACCACCACCCGACATTGTTCCTAGGAAACAATACTTATATTATAGCTTCAGGCTTCTTGCCACATAGCAGGTATTCAAAGAGAACCTAGTGTCAAGACACTTCGCTCTCCACTTTTCTTATGAATTCAAGACATTGTGAGCTAAGTTGCGGAACTCAACACGACGCTTTATATTGACCAGACCGAAAAAAATAAAATTCAAACTGTCTGTCTAAGATGTCATAACGACTAAACCGCTAAACTGATTGTGATGCCCCTCTGTGCCACGATAGCCTTCTACTTATATTAAAACGTAAATTAAATATTTTTATATATAATTGAATAATAATTGAATTCTAAAAAATGATTTCAAGGGCGTCCTACTCTAGGTACTATACTATTTTTTCTAACATTTTATATTGTTTCCTTGGGAGTACTAAGCGCTATGAGAAGATTTCTCCAAAATCCTACAGAAACCAGACACCGGGCGACTTGTTGTCCGCGCAAACAAATTCGCGGGCAAAATATATATAAAAATTATTTAATTTAAGTGTTGCAGGAAGAATCTAGTGTCGAGACACTCTGCTCTCCACATTCCGCCCGAATCTGAGTGAAACTATTGAGTGACAGAACTCCACACCGCGCTTTGTCTTGTCATTAGAGCGGAGAAATGAAAATGTGGGGAATTGCCCTGCAATAAATTTTAAATACAACGTCAAATCGTAAATGTAGGTTTCTAAATTTCTGTTCTTTATTTGTGTCTTTGTTTTACCATCTTTTGTTTTCTCGTGTTTTTGTTATCGCATTTTTTACAACTCTCAAGATTCTCACGATTTCTAAATGTGGGTTTTTTCCTTCCAAACGGATGGTCAGTTTATGACTTAAGAGAATTATTTACCCCCGCCATAGTATGTATCGAAATTGTGATCGCCACGATTGGGATGGATTTCCAATGTGTCGATCACTCTTCTTCCGATCTCCAAACCATTAACACTCAACTAAGAGTGTTATCGCATTTGCTCCTCCTGTTTGTAGTCGAGTTGAGATCCGCGTTTCTGTATTGTTTATGTGTAATTATTAAATGGAGTCTTTAAATAAATAGTAAAATTAATTCGGTGTTATTTCGAAGCCATATTCCCGTCACGCCTTACACTCAACATAAATAATTGAAATATAAGCATTGCCCCGAATAGGAACCGAACCCAAAACGTTCGCGCATACTGCGATACTTTCGCTACGATGGCCTCAATATCCAGCCGATACAATTTTATTATGTATATAGTTTACTTACCTGCGATTTCAATAACATCGCCCTGTAGAGACACCACTCTGTATCTAGTAGCTCCGTAGGCGATTCTAGACGCTTGTTCCAGATTTTTCGCTACTAGCGTTTCTCTTAATGCGTAATAGAACGCCGGTAACACTCTCTCGTCCTTTACTTTAACTAGATCGAAAAGACGCGGGGCGTTTTCTGGGCTATTTCATCAAAAAACAAGATATATACCACAAATCCAAGCTTAAATTAATTTATAACTAATTAATATTAATTTAAATATAGTTATTATCCATTTTTTTTTTATATGGGAAACGATTTCACAAATCCAAACAATTCAAGGTATATCAAAAATGCCTGTAGACCTGAGCTGAAATAACTTGATTTTGATTCAAGAATGAGTTTAATTCATAAAACTGCACTTGATAAGAAAAAAATTGCATACACTTTTACCTTGTCGAGAAGAAGCGTGAAGAAAAAATGAGTACCTACCTACCTACAGCTGTTTAATAAATTATAACTGCACTACAATGGCAGTTTTTTTTTTTTATTTTCCCATCAAATTACTTTGATTATTCCGATTTTGGTTGTACAAGCCACTTCAAGCAAAGTGGTGAAACTCACACACTTAGGAAATTGAAAAACATATATTTAAAAAAAACGTATAAAAATTTGAACGCAGCAGGATTTGAACCCACGCCTTTTGAAAACTGTCCCGTTCAATTTTCTATACGTTTTAAGTAAACATATGTATTACAATACCTACTACAAAACGAATAAATACAAAACAATATAACTGCTTATATAATACAATCTTTGAAACTACTAACTTTTCATTAAGCATAATTTTTTTAGCCGCACGCATCTCTCACATATAAAAAGGTGATCAAGAAATGTGTCCTGTTCTATTGTTTTTTTTTTTTTTTTTTTTTTTTTTTTTTAAATATGACATAAAAATTAAAAAGTATATACTAACTACGAGGAAGACCTAGAAGGTGTGGGCTGGCAGTGCTGTATGAGATGCGTCTGCTTGTCCAGCGCCAGGAAAGTGCCGCGACCCACGTCGCCCCGCTTCAGATGTTCCACACACGCTTGGGCAGTTTCCACCGTGTCCACCACAATATTGTCCAACGCACCACAGCACGTCGATATTGCCACGTCGTATTCAGCGTCTATTGCACCGAGATCACCCTGTTTTTTTTTTTTTTTATTTTTATTTTTATTTTCTTTTTCATTTTGCAGTACAAGCGAAAATGTTAAATGTGCCGCCTTTTACAATTAACTTAGATAATTGACTTAAATTTACTGCTAAAATACTATATATTAAAACTTTGAAAACATTAAAATTTTATCTATAAATTAGTGATTTTGAAATTGAACATAACCTATAAATATGACACTAATATAAATATTTAATAAAATAATATAGTATTAAAATTTTGTGACTTCTCTAGAGCAGTTTATACAATAAATTAATATTTTCATTATTGCTTACTGTTTGTTATTTTTAAAACTTGAAATTATTTTGTTGAATAGTGGGGCTTAACGCCGCGACCAGAGCGAAGAAATGAAAATAATTTAAATATAATCATTCATCTGAGTGGAAATCGAACACACAACCAATCGCGATTACAGACGGTTACTCAGACGCTGTCCCACTGCGCCACGATAGCCTCAATAATATTGTAACGATTGTAATTATTATATTTTATTCTATTTAAATGAGAAATTCCGTAATTTCCTAGTATCAATAAAGTTCATTATCTTATCACAACGACGTAAACCAAATGTTATATAGTTAGATAGACATTCATTATGTACATTTCCATAAAAAAAATCATTTAAAAACAATCCATATATTTCTATACATTTTTGCAGCTACATGCTTTTTACCGTATAACAGTGTGACAGTGAGAACCTAGTGTCAAAATACTCCGTTCTCCGCTTTATGCCCGAATCTAGTCTCTTCAAATCATTTGAAAATATATATTAAAAAAATAACCTTGAATTCTTTGCAATTATTTCCTTTGGAGAGTATAAAAAAAAATACACAAAATCTGTATATCTGTTTATATATGTAGAATAAATATGAAGCTTGTAACTGAATTTAAATATTAATTAAAATTTAAATATTACACAGTTATGAAATATGGAAGCAAGCAACTAAGTTATTATGTTTTGTTTGAATAAGTTATCTAAAATAGCGTGGGATCATATCTTGGCATGGTTCAATATGGAATTCCAATATACAAACAAACATAAGCGGCGATATTTATTATTCGTTACAATAAAAGTTATATTACCATTTTATAAAATATATTACTTATATAAGTTATCTTAATTAAATGAAATAAAGCTGAATAATGTAATGTGATATCATCAAACATGTATAGATATTTGATAACAATGTGTATCGGGGATATAGCTCAGTGGTAGAGCATTCGACTGCAGATCGAGAGGTCCCCGGTTCAAACCCGGGTGTCCCCTAATTGTGTCTTTTTTGTTTTTTTTTTACCTCGTTTTCATAGTAACTTAATACACAAACATACATATTTAAATTTTTTATATTGAACAATTTCTTTAATAAATAAAAAAATAATTAATTATATATCTATAATATTATAAAAGTGAAAAGCGCCTGTTTAGTACTTATTGATTTGAACTATATGTCGTATTTATACGTCCAGGCCATCTCGGCGCAGTGTGACTATATTCGCGGCACTTGTGGGTTCGATTCCCACTCGAAGGAATGATTATATTTAAATTATTGTAATTTCTCCGCTTTGGTGACAAGATTGACTGATGACGTAAGTATTGTATTTCAGATTCGGGCGGAAAGTGGACAACTGATTCTTGACATTAGGTTCTCTCTGACTACCCTGCTATGTCGGAAAGCGTCAAGCCTTTCTTTTCTTCTTTTTAAACATATAAACATAATGTACAAAAAAAATATTTTTATTTCTCCGCGCTGACACCCAAGCGCGGCGTTGAGTTCCTCCACTTATCACGGAATTTCACGATTTTCGGGCTAAATATGGAGAACGCAGTGTCTACACTAGGTTCTCTCTGACTATCCCCCCCCCTGGCATGCGGGAAAAAGCGTGAAGCTGATAAAAAAATTAAATATAGAAACAACTTACCAATCTCCCAAATATACCAGGTAGTCGTCCAGCATTATTTTCTGTCATTAAAGAATCCAAGACTCGCCCTCTCGATCTATTCGCATTCATTGCTTGGTGAGATTCTTCTAATTGACCTCTAAAATATATTTGAATTATAGTTTCATGCTTGCATACTTGCAGAGTCGGCAGGGAGAACTTAGTGTCAAGACACTCCGTTCCCCGCTTTGCGATTTTGAGACGATACGTTTGAACTCTATCTACATAGAAATACTTTATTACACAAAAAAATACAATTAACTAATAAAAATACAACAAAACGAAAAAAATGAGATTATATAACATTCGATAAATGCCTCAACAATATTTTTCTTATACTCGTATATCTTCCATGTATAGACACGACATTTTTTTAAATGTATAGATATTGCATACTTATGCATATGCATATTATAATACTGACTTTATTCAGAACAAAATAAAATGGCAGAATTTAAACAAAAGCAGGAGTAATCATTATATTTTTTGATTTCAATACAATTTAATTTTCGATTTCGATTAATGTCTCGGTTTCGGGCGGGAAATGGAGAACGGAACGTCCCTCCGGACGTTCCGTTCTAGTTTCTCTCTGATTATCAAAATTACCTTAAACTCCTAGCTTCTCTGGACACGTGAATCTCTTCCTCCTTCAAAGCTTGTAGTTTAGTTTCTATGGATTTATACTGATCTTCTTGCATTGGTATCGTTGACGATAGGTCTTCACGTAATCTATAAAAAAAACATAACTTCATATAAAATTACAAGAATCAACTAGATGTATATATATATATAGGGGCATAATTTAGTGGATAGGGAGTGGGGGTTCGTGTCAGGGTTTAAATCATCTGGCCAAAAACCGTTTCCGTCACTGGATGAGGCCAGAGATAGCCTCGTAAATGGAATACTTCCCGAACGGGATGAGGGATGGGTGGTGAGCTATAGCGGCCCGGGTGATCAACCCAGCCCGGTGAGAAGGCCAGCTTGGTCGTTCAGCGACCGTGGCAGGAGGTCAGGAGTCAGGGAAAGAGAAGTTCCCAGGGAGACATTCGGAAAGCGACATTCTGAACTGTTCTTTGTTTCTGACATGTTTGACGTGTTGCTGGTCAAGTGGGGCCTGACATATCTTTGGATCAACGCGACCTTGGTACGCAACGGCAGAGAATGGCGACCCACGCAGACCAAGCCCCGCCTCCTCGACTAACCCAGTAGACCCACCCATATTCGTGGGTGGTGTTCATCTTACAGAACAGAGGGCCTCGTCCTGATATAATTTGTCTTCTCCTGAGCTGGGTGCAGAGAGATGACTGCACTGTACCGTACCGAATATATATAAATACAGCTTGACGTTTTTTCCCGCATAGTAGGGTAGCAGCGCAAACCTAGTGTCAAGACACTCCGTTCTCGATTTTGTCTGAATTCGTTGCGTTTGCGAATTGCGTGATTCGTGGCGGAATTCAATGTCGCGTTTTATCTTTTCAGAGCGGAGACACGGAAAATTAATTAAATACAATCATTCCCCCGAGTGGGGCTCGAACCCACAACCATTCGCCTCAAACAATGTCACATTACAACACGCTCCTAGCCATGTATTGTTTACATGTATATATCTCAAAATATAATTCATATTTTATTTCATATAAAATATAGCTTTTTCTTAATAAGTTAATTTTTCTATATTCATATAATTAGGTTAATGTTTCAAGTTTATCTGTGTCAAGATTGGATCAAATGTTTAAAGAAATACTTCAATATTGTGACATTTATAGAGTGATATTCACACATTTCGGATATGAAAACTATTCTTTAAAATGGTTTTTATATCCTTTAAAAGTGTTAAAATATTTAATAAATAACATTCACGAATTATTACAATTATACAAACGATTATTCGTATAAATAATCTTTGGGTAGAAGAAAATTATACTTAAATAATATAAGAAAATATGTTTTGTTTAAAATTTGAATTGAATATTAAGCCGCATTACTTATTATTAATTTTACTTATATTTATATGAAAATTTTGTTTGACATTACACATCATTTTCAATATGTTGTTGCAAAAAAAACATATTTTCTTTCAAATAGTTCACCATTTTTTTTAATTCGAAAAAAAAAAGAAACTTAATAAACAAATAGCCACTCACGATTTCTTCTCGTCCAAGTCACTTTTCGCCTTCACGTAAGTTTGTTTTACTTTTTCTAACTTCGTCATTTCCTTTTGTTCCGTACTCAAATATATTTTCAATTCTGATTCGGACAATTTGAACTTGTTGTTTGCTTCATCAACTATTTTCTTTAAATCTATTAATCTCGATTGTAATATGTCCTTTTGGTCTTGGAGACCTTGTGTTTGAGATCTAAAAGAAATAGAAATAAATAATTAATATGATTAAAATTTATATTTTAACACCATCATAGCACAGGCCTCTATATCACAGTGTCTGGCTGTAAACGCGACGGCTGTGGGTTCTCTCACTAGATTAAATTATTTTCATTTCCCTGCTCTGGTAGAACAAAGTGCAGCGTTCAGTTCTTTGACTCAACAATTGACTGGATATTAGGTTCTTAAAGATTATATAAGTTTATGTACTTTTTATTTATTCCATAATGTAAATAAAATTGGGATGGTATGTTCAATAAAAAAATCGTAGTGCAGTGTGACAGCGTCTGAATGTGTATATGCGATGGTTGTGGGTTCAATTCCCGCTCAGGGGAATAATTATATTTAAATTATATTCATTTCTTCTCTGTAGTGCCAACCAAAATGCACTCAACACGCTATGTATCGAATTCGGGCGAAAAGCGCATAACGGAGTATCATGCCACTAAGTTCTCTTTGCCCTCACTGCTATGCGGGAAAAGATGAAAAGTATAAAAAAAAAACCAGAAATAAACATTACCTTACACCCGCCATGACAGTTTCTAATTCTTGTTCAGCCTTTACTTTATTCTCTTGATGCCTAACCAGCAGCTTCTCACAATCTTCAATCTCACGCACATTTTTCTCTGGTATCTTTGATAAAAAAAAATATACCGCAATTAATTAATTTTCAATTGACCGTTTTATGATTCTTTTACCACAAAAAATTTCCGTTAAATCTAATGCACATTTTTATCTGGTGTATTTGAAAATAAAAAAAATAATACTGAAGCGAAATTGCGCAGTGGTCTGGCTGATCACTTAACAGGCAATGTCTCGAATTCGGGCCTAAAGTGTAGAACGGAATGTCTTCTCACTAGGTTCTCTCTGACTACCCTGCTAGACTGGAAAACGTATAAAGCTGATTGATATAATTTTTAACATTTCTAATTAAAAACAAGCAATACTAGGGAGTGAATTAATTTCAGACTGTTTTCATAACAAAAATATATTATTATTAATTTCCATTGTGATTTTTCCAAGTTATTACTTTTTTTTTACATTTTTAAAGTGTTTTTCATACACGATACAAAACGTTTTTGATATCGTAAGTGTGTGAATAGCGCTCTATAAATGTTAAAACATTTAATAAGCAACATTCATTCTTCCTAAACACTTATTCTTTGAAATAATCTTTGGGTAACAGAAAATTTGTAAAAATCACTCTACAGAGACGCTAACAACAAGAATAAGTTGTAACAAGCATATAAGAGTTTCGGATAGAACACATGGCTTAGCAGTCAGAGCGCTTGGACGGTTTTCAAGACGCACGAGTTCATATACCGTTACGGTTTAAATTTTTACATATTTTTCTAAAACTGTTTTACATAATATCGCAAGTGTAATAACACTTTAAAATAATATACTTCTACACTTTACTTACCAATTCGAATTCAATAAGTTTCCCCTTTTCTTGTTCCAATAATTGATCTAGATTTTTCTTTTTCTTATTAGCTTGAGCGGCGTCCGCAATAACTGTTACCATTTCCTTTTTCGCGTTTTGTAATTTTTCACCCGTTTCGTTCTTTGTATTTTGTAGCGTTACATATATCCTGTACAAAGAAATTAATATAATAACATAATTTCAGTATAATCATGATGTAAATTTTATCAGCACTGCATACATCTTCCTGCGAAGCAGGGTACTTAGCGAGAACCTAGTGTCAAGACACTCCACTCGATTTTCTGCCTGAATTCGAGACATTGCGTGATGCGTGACGGAACTCAACGTCGCGTTTCGACTTTTCAGAGCGGAGAAACGCAAATTAATTTTAACATAATCATTCCCCCGGATCGAACCCGCAACCAATCGCGTCAGACGCTGTCCCACTGCGACATGCTCCTAGCGTCGAATTGTTTACATGTAACTATCTTAACATGTCTCTAAATATAATTCATATTTTATGTCAATAAAAATGTAGCTTTTTATTAATAAGTAAAGTTTATATAATTGTTTTAATGTTAGAAGTTTATTTGTGTCAAGATTCGATCGAATATTTAACGAGACTCCAATGCATGAAATTGTTAAAATATTTAATAAATAGCATTCTCTCTTACCAAACGATTTTCGTATTCGATTTTAAAGAAGAGGATTTTATAGAGGACCTCGAATGAAGAAAAAAATATAAATTCATAATATCTCAACTTTTTGTATTTTTAAGTTAATCAATATGTGCACTCAACGGCTCATGAGGCCATCAAGCTGCAGTGTGACATCATATGACTGTATACGCGATAGTTGAGGGTTCGATTCCTACTCAGGGGAATGATTATATATTTAAAATTAATTGCATTTCTCCGCTCTGGTAAGTTGAGTTGCGTTCCGCCACTCAACACACAATGTCTCGATTTCGAATGGAAAGTGGAGAATGTAGTGTCTGGACACTAGGTTCTCTCCGACTACACTGCTATGTGGGAAAAAGAACAATCAATAAATTATAATCGGTAATGTTACAATTTTTAAGTGACTAATATAAAAAGTGTTTAAAAGTACACATTTACTTACTGTGTTCCATTCTTCAGCTCAGTAGTTTTAACTTGCAAGTTTTGCTTCAAGCTTCCTAGATTTTCATTAATTTTCGCTAAAACGTCTTTAAGTTCGTCCAATTCAATGTTTTTAGTTTCAATTATTTTGTTTGTTTCGTGGCTGCGAAATAAATACATATTATTAATAAACAAAAAGGCCATTAAACGAAACATTTTGTTACCTAAAACCTTATTGAAATTTGAAAGCAAGAAAAGAAAAGTTTAAAATATTCTTAGAAAATCTAAAAAATAATTTAATGAAGCTTCCACATTCTATATTGTATAAGAATGCATAGCTTAATTGACTAGAAGCACTTGAATGGTATCCAAGAGTCTAGGGTTTGAATCCTGCAACTACATGTACCAAACATATCTTACTTAAAGTAATAAAATAAATCTTACATATATTTCTGCAAAAGCATATTTCTAGTCCTCAGAGCACTGTTTGTCAAGTTCATTAGTGCAACGGCTTCTCTCATTGGTACTTCTAGTTTCTGCTTCTCTAGATCCACTAGGCGCACTCTATTTAACTTCTCTTTTCTCATATCCGTATACTCTTCTACTCTCATAGATAACTTATCTATTGGTTCCTGTTTAAAATAGAAATAGTGATAATAAAAAAAGAACTCGTTATCACATTGACATTGACTTAGGGATGTGCATTTTATACCAAAGTGTATGCCAAACACATAATACCATACAATATAATATCTATTTTAATAAATTGTATTTGTAATTGTACTTGTAATTGTATTGTATTTTGTAATGTAGAATTATAAAAAAAAATTGCTTTATCCTAGCTTCAAGGCGGACGGCGGAACTCAATACCTTGCGTAACGTGTACCAGAGCGAAGAAATTAAAATTGTTTAAATGTAATAAAGAAATAAAAAAAGTAAAAATTCTTTATCGGAACTTAAAAAAATAACACTAAATACAGTTCGATAATAACTACTGTAGTTTAAAACTGTGCTGTAGTCATTAACGCCACAATTTCTCAATTGAAGATTGAACCCACAACCAATCATTTGTAGTCAGATCATGACCACTTCATTAAAATGGCCTTTAATAAGTGTTTAACAGTGACAAAGTTTATACATACCATTTGTATAATTTTAATATTTGAAAATGGCTTCAAATCTTTCTCATCACATATGTAGAATTATTTATATAAAAATTATAGTAATCAACTATCTTTAAATTAGTTATTTTATTGTAAATAATTTTTTTTAAAGATTTATAAACATTGTGAATTGTGATGCATTTTGAAGATTAAATATTTTAACTTACTATATGCTTACCTTATATCTAGATGTTCCAATGATATCTTCTAAGTATTCAAGCATACCAGACTCATGTTCATTTTGTGCTTTAGGTTTCATCATAGCTATTAGTTCAACTTCACCCTGAAGTCAGAAAGAAATTTTATAACTTATTACTTGAATAACTTTGATTAGGTATAAGAAGCCATAGTTTTAATGAAATAGTAAACAAATAAAAATTATATATAATCTATGTAAATAACACAAAAGCAGCTTCACACTTTTTCCAGCATAGTCAGAGAGAATCTAGGTTCAAGACACTACAGTCACCACTAAGGCCTCAAAATAGAGACATCGCATGTTGAATGGTGTCTTAGGTACCAGACTGAAGAAATAAAAATATTTCAAATATTTATAATCATTCCCAAGTGGGAATCAAACTTACAACCAATTGCATTTACAATCACACACTGTCTCACTACACCACAATGGCCTCTAAAAATACACAATAAAATCTAATGAAACAATTTTTTTTATCTAAAATTCCCTAATCTAATTTAAAAAAAAAACAACAAATATTTGATTTACCTGTAAAATTAAAAACCTATTGTGGTCTAAATCAATGCCTTGAGATCTTAACATCTTAGCTACTTCCTTAAACTGAACTCTACGGCCATCTAGGATGTAGTGTGTTGAATTATCTCTGAATGCTGTTCTGGATACTACAATTTCACTATTAGGTACTACAGTAAAATCTTCACCTTCCTGCAATTATGAAAACATAATTTTTTAAATTTTTAAATAAATATTTACAATAAATAGGTATTATTCCTTAACAATCATACATACATTCTTAGACTGACAAATACATTACCCACCTTTCAGACCAGCTGATGGGTAATAAAGAAGACTATTTAAAATATTGATTATTGTATAAATGTTTGTAACATTTGATATATACAAAATGTAGTTTACTAATTTATAATAGAAAAATAATTATAAGACAAAAGAACTTGTAAGTTAAAAGTTTCAATTTTGAGTACACAATATGCAATATTTGTATGAATACAATATTTTATAAAAGTAAGCAAAACAAATACATTAATTTAATTACTATCTTTAATATTACTTAAGCTATTTAGTCTAGAGTTATTTTTTAATATACTTTCTATTCATATTAAAGACTTACCCTATCAATAATCTGACAGAAATGTACTGCAACAGTAGCACTTGTTATATTTGGGAACTTGTTAGATGAGTGAATGAGTACAGAGGTTTTTTTAGATCTAATTTTACTTGCTCTGTAGCCAAAAACGAAAAGCATTGAGTCTATTACATTACTCTTTCCACTACCATTAGGACCAATGATGGCTGTAAAACTCTGGAATTGAGAAAAAAATATGTATATATATGTTATATATTATAAGAGGAAAATATAGACGACAATACTCAAATAGTTTTTTAATATGGGTATATTAAATAGAAGTTTGTAAAATAAGTAAAACAAAGTATTTGAAATAACTAATCTACCTTGTGAAAAGGACCCAAACTTTGAACACCAGCATAACTCTTAAAATTTTCATTTACTATATGAGTTATGATCAATCGTGGTCCCGTAGTATCAAATGTAAGGGCTGGTTTAGGAGCTGGTGGTATATAAATATCGCCAACACGAACTCCACCTTCTTCGTCATCAGATATGTGATCAATTTCATCGTTGTCATTATTTTCGTCGTTATTACCGTTTGAGGGAACTGGAATTTCATCAATTTCCATTGGCTCATCTTCTCTTCGGTTTTTCGTCTTTTGCATTATTCAACTTTATTACGTTATTTAATTATATCCAATATATAGGAACAAACAATTATACATAAACTAAGGAACCAGCTTCCAAGTTTAAAAACTATCAATCGCTATTGCGAAAACGCGGCGTTTTAATGACATTGACGTAGAAAATGTGACATTTCTCTTAACCGACTTCGTTCAAGAATCAAATAAAATGCAGAATGCATATTTTAGAGGACCTAAAACATATGAACAACAAATTTAGCAGTTAAAAGTTAGAACTTAGAAGGATGTAATTTATAAATAAAACAGAAACAATAAGACATCGGCTGTTGTTACATCGGCCCAAACCTCTATTGGATTTCACATATGATTTGAAAAACCTAGATTTGGCATATGATTTAATCAGGGTTTACGACGGGATATTCTCCTAGCAACAGTAAAATTGTATTATTATATTTTCTCTGCCTAATCCACAAGGTAAGGCATGAAATAACCCAATATAATAATGAAATAGTTATGAAGGGTACATATAGAAAATTATTACACTTCAATTTACTAACTCAAATTGTTGTTGTTATTTTATACTAAAATTGTAGCTTAGTTCACGTTGAAGGTAGGACACACAAAAATAAAAATACCTTATGGTCAATTGCATGTCAAAAAGTGATCCAGTAATAATATACCTTCATCTATAACAAAATAAATATTTACAATAGATATAGATATACACGACATTAAGTGTTAATAATGAGTAATATTTACCTAAGGGGTTAGATTATAGTTTAATTTTGTTATATCGAATATTTTTACATAAAAAATTACATAAAGGACGAAACACAAGCATTTAACATTAAGAGGACGGGGATATTTTTAAGGAAGAACGTCAATAAATAGGACGTTTTAACTTAGGACAGGAAAAAGGATTTGAACGTTCGTCTAGACCACATTGGCAAAGTGCGTGGTCCCTGAACCTGATCTTTGCCATATGCACAGACGTACATGCATGTAAAAGAATCAGGAATTTCCCTCGACACATGTATAATGAAAGGCCTGTATCGAAATTTGTATAAGATTTAGGGCTTCCAGAGAAGGATGGGTGCACGTAATGGTTTTTTATAGAGGGGGTTGCATTAGAAGGGCTGCGGAAGGTTACTAGTTCTTCTATATTAGGTATTAATTCTTCTATATTAGCTACTAGTTCTTCTATATTAGGTACTAATTCTTCTATTTTAGGTACTAATATTATTAACCTAATAAATAAACAACACACAATAACCAAGCATTACCTTATTAGTAAAGATCTTCTTTGACGTCCATCTTTCCACTCCTAAAAAAGGAAAAATCAAGAACTCTCACTAACACGTGTGTCAACCAAACCGAACGTAACTGTTATATTTATTATAAAATTTCATTATTAACGTCATTATAATAAACGCGAACTGTCAGTGTTAAATGTCATAAGAAGATGGCGAATCGGACAGTAAAAGACGCTAAGTCTATTCGCGGTACAAATCCTCAATATTTAGTAGAAAAAATCATAAGATCACGCATATACGATTCGAAATATTGGAAAGAAGAATGTTTTGCTTTAACAGCAGAATTGCTTGTGGACAAAGCCATGGAATTAAGATATGTAGGAGGTGTGCACGGCGGCTTCATATATCCAACTCCGTTTCTATGTTTGATTTTAAAAATGTTACAAATACAACCTGAAAAGGATATTGTAGTGGAATTTATTAAAAATGAGGAGTTCAAGTACGTACGAGCATTAGGTGCCTTTTATATGCGCTTAACTGGATCATCACTAGATTGTTATAAGTATTTGGAACCCCTTTACAACGACAATAGGAAGTTACGGAGACAAAATCGTGAAGGGCAGTTTGAATTAGTTCACATGGATGAATATATTGATGAGTTGCTACGTGAAGAGCGTTTATGTGACGTAATTTTACCGCGTGTCCAAAAAAGACACATATTAGAAGAAAACAATGAATTAGAACCTAAAGTATCTGCTCTTGATGACGACATGGATGAAGATATGCCTTCTGAGGAAGAAGTTGTAGATCCAGATACCAAAGAGAATAAACGGGAGAAGGATAATGTTGTTAGGAGGGATAGAGAAAGAAGACGAGAGAGGTATGATATTTACTTAATCAATTATTTTGTAGATCATGGTTTTATTTTGAAAAAAGTCTTATTGTCATAAAAATCCCCCACTGAGAGTACACACATATACATATATATGCTTTTAGTTTAATATTGTGGTAAAGAGCTTTACTTAGCATTAAGGAGTTTCAGTTACACCTTAAAACTTGCTACTGAGATAGCTGATTTTGTTAGTTAACATGAAATGTACTTTTAAATGTAACTTTTATATAATTAGCTTAAGATTATTTGGGATCTTACTGATCTATAACTTGTATTACATAATAGGTGTTAAATTAAATTTATAATTTTCAAGTAATTATCAAATACAGCAATTTGTAAAAACTTAATTGTTTTCACAAAATACTGGTTGATCAATTAATATAAAACACTAGCTGTGTCTGGGACTTTGTCCATGAGGGTTTCTAAAATAAAAGTAGCCTAGGTTAATCCTTATTATTCCTCCTCTCAAGCAGCCATGTAGCGCTTGCATTTTGCAGGGATTGAGTACCCTCTTTCCTCACTCCCCCGGTGTCGCTGTAAAGACCAATAGGTCAACAGCATTAATTCAGTATCAAAAAAAAAACCTTATATCAGCTATCTCCCAGTGAATGTACCGTCAAAATTGGTCTAGCTGTTCCAGAGATTAGCTGGAACAGATAGTTAGAAAGTCAAGAAAAAATTGTAAAAAATGTATTTATATGTAACATACAAGTGAATTTAGTAAAAAGTGCTTATGTTAATATTAAAAACAGACACTCCAATTTTATTTATCTGTACAGATTACATTTACATGTTACCATATAGATATTCTTTCAAATTTATTACTTCTATATTAAAATCAAAAGATGTTCTGTAATATTAAAATTCCGTTGATAATTTATCAAGTAATCAAGCTTGTAGAATTCAGATAATCTATACAGCTTTAAAAAGTGAACATGATTCTTTAATAAACTTTTTTGTAAAAAAGAAATTGTTGAATAATCTTGGGAAATGTAATGTTGGGTATCTTAAATTACACTTACAAGTATTTTTTCTATTACATTACAGATCACGTGACCGCGAGCGTCGTGACAAAGAACGTAAACGAGACCGCTCACGCAGTAGAGAGCGGGAACGACGTCGGGAGAGGGAAAGAGAAAGAGAACGTGAGAGGGAGCGGGACAGAGAACGTGTTCGTGAGCGCGAGAAGGAAAAGGAAAGAAGGGATCGCCATGAAGCAGACAGAAGAAGGGATAGGGGACGTTATTAGAATAATAAATGATAATTCACTAATTTACGCATTTTATTGTTAGTTTTTTTGGACATTTATTACTTATTACAATTTTTATGTTACTTAAAATTGAATTGTAAAATAATCGTTGCCTCGTAAGAGAATATCGACCATCTTGGAAAAAAATATCGATATATTACGTAAAAGGATTTGAAAAGTATTACTTAAAAAGATTATGAAGAGTACTTACATCTTAATGAAAACAAATATCACGCAGATGATTAAACTATTTTAAATGTTTTTTTAGTGCTATTCTATTATAACAGAATCTCAATTTTACATACCTCCAAATTAAACTCTACATACAATATTAAATTGATTTTAAATATATATACATATTAGTTTTAAATATACATATATATGTACGACAGATGTCTTGATTATATAAATAATGATTTTTTTTAGAAAATCTAGCGATCATTTATCTAAAAATATTGTCACATTGTGACTGTATACGAGATGGTTGTGGGTTCAATTCGATCAGTGGGGGAATCAGATCATATTTAAAATATTCTCATTTCTCCGCTCTGGTGACAAGTGGCGCTGAGTACCGCCACTCAACACGTGAAGAACGAAATGTCTCGACGCTAGGCTTCTCTTCTTAACATATGCTATGTGAAAAAAAAACGTCCACCTAAAAATTATAATAATGCTTATGATTTTTTACAGGTATATTAATATATTCTTTATTATATTTGACGCTGACATGACGCAGTTTGTAATTAAATGTCCAATTGTATACATCAGTTGTGAGTTTAAATCATACTACAATGCTATATTTATTTATTATTACTGATATTTCTCCTGCTACACGCTCTTTCCCGTATCCCGTAGGCTGAGAGCCGGCGGAGTTTACAAAAGGTTGTAGTCCCTGTGGCCCCGGCCAGTGGCGGTCGAGGGGCACCGTGAGAGGGTAAGCGGAAGGCCTACATCTGGCGGTCCGGAGTCCCACATAACCGCGTCCCCTAAAAGGGTGGGTATCCGTAAAGGAATTCCTCACTTTAAAAAAAAATTAAGGTTGAAAAGGAAGGTATTCTGAGAGAACCTAGCGTCAAGATATTGCTTTAGTAGCGGAACTAAATGCCGCACGTTAACTGGGTGGGAAATCTAAAATAATTTAATTATCTCATCGTTACAAGTGGGTATAGAACTCGCAACGATTGCGTTTGCAGTTTACAGTCACCACTATGCTACAGTGGCCTCACTATTTATAAATAAACAAAACTTTGACGTTGATGTACTTTTCTATATTATTATACAAAAACAAGAATTTTGTCTTAACATACTACATACACACAAAATGACCATATTACTATTGGATGGATACATTTGAAATTTTTCGCAATTTTATGAATAAAAGAAGATACAATTTAAAATATAAGAACTTAAGTTCAAATAAATATCTATAAACCCTAAACCCACAAATTTGTAGTTTTGTCAATAATATTTCTTTTAAAAAACGTTATTTCATCATCTAGATTAAACATCAAAATTATTTATTTTCTATTTATGTAATGAATAAAATTTTAAGGCAAATTAAGTTGTCTGACATCTTGTTAAAATTTTGGACGCAACATTCTCTAAATATTTTATTTGACATATAATCTTTATTCATCTATTGTTTAAAAATATGAACATAACATTATTATATCTGAAATAGCTTAATCTAAGTTTCTTAGGAATAATATTAACTTATTTGGCAATGAAGCTAATTTAGTTAAGGCAATGATATAATTATATATTTATCTTAAAATTAAAATATATTTAAATATCATTCAACAAAATTAAATTTTAACATATATGTATCAAAAATTAATTATTGAATATTCACTTCACATTGTTTTTGATTTATCATGATTTATTTATTACAATGCTACTTGTTGATATTATATGTGTATACCATATATATTATATGTATATATCGGCGGGTTCTAACCTGGAACTAACTGGTACAAGTGCAAAAACACAACTTTCACAAGAGATTGGTTTGAAGGCACCTTAGATTGTTTCTTGTCATTATTGAATATAAATGATCAAAATTACTGAATGCTGAATATTACATTTACTCTCTCTTTTAAAGTTGTGTGTTTTGCACTAGTATATGTAGAACTTTAATAATTATAACTAATTATTTTTTTTACATGAGTGGACGATTTGGAAAATCAACAGTTTTTCATTTTGTTTTCCTTATTAATCCTATTTGATGAGTAAAAGAATGAATTCCAAGTTTAAAATTTATAATTTTCATGTAATTTAAATATGATAAAACAATTAATATTAAAATATATTTCCTGCATAGCATCCTCAGTATTTAAAATTTCTTTAGCAATTATTATATAATAGTCAATTATAATATATTAAGTAATTACATATATAATATTAATATTTTAGATTTCATAATAATTATTAAAATTAACTTGATAACAACAAACAAATTGATCGGAAATAGTAGTCTTTTCTTATGCCTAATATTGAGAGAAAAATTTACATTACACTACATTAATATACATTATACTAAAAAATGGATATTACATATAGTACTTTCTTTCTGTTTTCACGCTTTTTAACACAGCAGGAAGGGAGTGTTAAGACACTTTTCATTCCGACGAGTAAGAATCGAACCCAAGGGCATCGCGTATACAGCTAGACCTCGTATAATTCACGAACATTTTATAAATGTATTTGAAATATTTAAAAACTAACTATAGTCTATGAGGCCACCATGGCGCAGTGCATGTAAATGTTATTGGTTCGATTCCCACTCGGGGGGAATGATTTTTACATTATTATAATTTCCGCGTTTCGGTAAGAAAGACTAAGCGCTGCGTTATATACCGTCACTCAACACACAACGTCTCGGGCAGAAGGTTGAGAACGGTGTGTCTAGGCACTAGATTTTCTCTAGCAAGCCTGCTATGTGGAAAATTAGATTGCATTGTGATTGTGAGAAATTAAAAAAAAACAATGATATGTGTCTATAGTGACGTAAAAAAATACCACTAATATTAATAAAGATGAAGTAGATTGCAAAGCGCAAAAAACAATATTAATAACGATTACACAATTGTTTTTCATTATACTGTAAATTTACAATAAATATATACATATTGTTTATTTATTATTAAAAGATACGATATATCATTTATTCTTTCTTATTTACTAAATAGATCACAGATAGTGAAAACTTTTTTAAAATTTTGTACTTTTATACAAACTCTTTAATGGAACAGGAAAGATCTAATTTAAGAGATAAAATGAAGCCCGCAATCTTTTAAAAATACTTAAATCAATGGCTGATATATTTTGCTATTAGGCACTATATAGGGTATATACATCAATAAACAAACATAAGTATAACTTTCCCCTAGGGCTTTTAAGAAATTACCTTAAGATGTTATAATTTTAAAGTTATTAATATTCCGCCAAATGTACACTTAATATGACTGAATAAAATAATAAAAAGTTCATGACATGTAATTAGTATCATGTAAGTTATAATATGTATATTTTGTCAACATTTTTTAAAGTGTTATTCCCACACTAAGGAAATTGAAAAAGACATATTTTAGAAAACGTATAAAAATCCCGCTGCGTTAAAATTTTTATATGTTTTCTAAAATATGTCTTTTTTTATAATATGTACTTGTATATTGAAATAGTTGTTCTATTATTAATATCTATCATAATAAATTACTTTTAACTGGGCAAAGAATACTAAAAATACAGTAAAATTACAAGTTAAGACAATATTTGCTATGTTAAGTAACCACTAATCAACAATCGTTTATTATCGTTCGAAGTAAATTGTACATAACTTTACTTTACATCTTAACCATACGAACTATTTATTAAGCATAATTTATTCAGTTAAAATAAATATTTTTAGTTATTTATTTACCGCCAATTATGCATATAAAAATAATAATAAAAGAAAGCATATTTTATAAATTAAAAAAAAAACATCGATTTTATTCATAATCGATTTTTTTTTTCAATAATAATATCACTCGTTTTCAGCACTTTTACGACTCATTGAGTTCTTTATAAAGCCACTAAGTGACAGTTTTTGCTAGAAAGTCGGGGCGTGCATTATAAATATCCTCTCCTCTTCTTTTTTAATCCAATGAAGTAATCTGTCTACAGCTCGAATTGCGTGATCCTTTTCCATGAGAGAATCGAATGTTACATATAGCTCAAAGCCATTTGTCACCTAAAAAAAAAATAAATATAGATCATATTAGATTAAGATATCTACAAAAGGAGGCTCCGCCCTGTCCTGACTTCACTCGCCACACGCCGCACCTAACGATTTAATAGAAAGATTTTAAGTATTACTTTTTAATTTTATCATTTATGACAAAGATAAGAAAGTATTAATACAAAACAGTACAATTGTGGTACAGTGTGATTGTTTTACTGTACATGAGATGATTACAGGTTCGATTCTGAATAGGTGTAGTGATTATATTTTAATTATTTTCATTTCATTAATATAACGAAGATAAGCAAGGCTTTAGTTGAGTCCTTTAGCACACAATGTTGCCATTCTAAGAAATCTAACAATAGGTTCTCATTGTCTATTCCACTATATGCTAAAAAAAATACTGCATAATAATAAACTACTAATAAAAAGGTTCTCTGTGAAAGGTAAAGGCATGAAGCGGAAAAAAAAATATGTTTAAAGTACATAATATGTCATAATTATTTCTGCTAGTGGTCCCACAAAGGCGTAAAATTCGCATTCTTAGCAGTATGTCACTATAAAAAAGAATACATACAAAACGCATATTAGTGTGTGTGTAATAATTATTATATGTATTCATTGTACATATTTGTAATTAAAAAAAATTGGCACTCTATAGAAAAAACTTTATTTGTAAAACAATAATACTTACCCAAGCTAAGACAGTATCAAGGGAGTTTGATCTAAAAATCAATTTAGCCGGAGTCGACAAACAATGAATTTGACTGCAAAACATTCTGTAATTTCTCACATAATCTATGTCAGATAGCTTTTCTACTGTCCTATTTTTTATATCGCCTTCTTTGTGTTTAAGCCTGTAATCTTGTAATCTGTCTAGACTGATTGGGTCTGAAGTAAAGAGTTGTGCTGTTGATTTGCATTTATACATAAAATGTCTAATTTCAGGTATAGCTATATGTTTCAAAGGATTTGTAGTGGAAAGTTCTTTATTTCGGTTCAGAGCATCATTTATGGCTACAAGGCAGTTTGATCGTCTTAATTTTTCAGATATTGTATGTTTTGCTTGTGATAGTGGAAAGAAGGCATCTCTTTGAACTGTAAGCAACAGGAGACAAGCTTGGCAGTCTTCTGATATATAGGACACGTGGCCGTGAAGAAATCCACTGTAAAATAACAGAGAAATATTTTAGTTAAAACCACAAAAAATGGCCATTGTGGCGAAAGTGGAACTGTAAAAAAGACAAAGTGCGGCGTTGAATTCCGCCACTCAATTTCTCGATTTTCGAGTTCAATGTTAAATGTCCGACAGTGAAGAACCGAGTGACTTGACACTTGGTTCTCACTGACTGCCCTGCTCTGTGGAAAAAGGTGTGAAGCTGCAAAACAAAAACAAAAAATATGTATATAGGAATACAATTCTTTAATTTTTTTACCTTGTGTATGTCACTTTTATAGCTTTACTGTGTATTTCAATAAAACTGAGACAAGTAGCATTAATAACATCTCATATTTATTTACACCTGTAAACACTATTGGTTGTGGGTTTGATGGGACACTCAAAGGAATGACTGATTATATTCAAATTATTTTTAATTTCCGCTCTGGTATGTCAATGTGCTTTGGGCCTTGAGTCTCGCCACTCACGCATGTCTCGATTTCAAAGTACGACAAGAAGTGCTTGGACCTTGTTTAGGACAATGGCACAAATTTATATATTGAACGGAATGGTCATGACAAATAAAGGCATGAATGTCTGAGTAGTTTTTACGTCCACAGTTATCATCCCAATACGTAATTAAATAAAACATTTATTTTGTTAACATTTTTTAAAGTGTTATTCCCACACTAAGGAAATTGATTCTAAATATGTCTTTTTCAAAACATTTATTGTCAACAAGCTGTGCTCGCGACTACGTCCACATGGAATTCTGGAATAAAAGTAGCCAAGTTACTCCTTATTAAATCAGTTATCTGGTAGTGAAAGTCCCTTTAAAATCGGTTCAGTCGATACAGAGATGTGCCGGAACAAACAGACAAACAGTCAGACAAAAATTGTCTTTTTTTTTTTGATATACGACATACATATGCATTTAGTAAAAAGTAGTTATTTTTAAAACTACTAGTAATAATTTTAGAAACAGAAACAAATTTTATTTATTAATGTATAGAAAAATACTTACGTAGAATCAAACTTCGGTAAACATATGGGCGTCCAACTCTCCGCCGTCTTAAAAGATTCCGAACTCCTCACTAAATTGAACAGCAAATGAATATCGGATGGGTGTAATGTATACTTTTTCATTCTAACCAAAGTTATTAATTGGTTACCGGCTATAAGTATAGCGAACACCAAATTCCTTATTTTATTACAAGTCGACGAAATTGCATTTGTAATGTTTTCTCTAGCTTTCTCAGGCAATGGTAAGCATCTGACTGCGCTTAGCAGAAAAGCTGGATCTTTTTCCATGAAAATAAGTAAATGATCTATTAATCTCTCTGCCCCGGAGAGAAGCCTCCGTAAATCGTAGTTACGACGCTGTTCAAATATTCTGTTTAACTGAGTTAATGTGAGCACTGACACTATTTGATTGAAGGCATACCTGAAAAAGTAAAAATATTACACAACTTAGTATTTTTAAAACAGATATTATATTCTAAAATGTATGAATAATTAATAAGTATATTACATTATATTTATATACACATTTTACACTCTTATTATTTATTAACAATATATTATGTAATAGAATTTGAACATTTGAACAACATTCTTATAAAAATAACAAATCTTGTATATTTAAAATGTTTAGATATATGTAAATAAAGTATTATTTATAATAAACAGTTATATTCAAATTAATTTGAATATGTGCATAAAGAGCCTCTTGTGGCGCAGTGGGACAGTATCTGAATATAGCATGTTAGGTTGTGAGTTTATGTAATGATTATATTTAAAATATTTTCATTTTCTGCCCGGGTACCTAAGACTAAGTGAGGCTTTAAGTTCTGCCACTCAACACGCAATTTCAGGCCAAAAGTGGAGTACAGTATCTTGACACTAAGTTATCTCAGACTACCCAGCTATGTGGGAAACAGTAAGTAAAGCATAAAATATTTAGTTCCTATATTCCTGTAACATAATTTAAAAAATATCCAAGTAAATAAATGAATCTTCAACATAAACATAATCGCTAAAGTACATTTTTACAAATATTCTTTAATAAATAAAGGTGTCCTTACGTTAATTGCAAGACCAATTGAGTTTCACTTTCATTGGACTTTGAAACAGCAACCAATATTAGAGGTCCCTTCACTAAAAATACAGCTTTGCAATCTTTAGTTGAAATAGATCTCAGTATATCTTGATTTTGTTCTTCAACTACGCTCACTAGAGCTTGTATAACACCACATAAGCCCGCTAGCTTGTCTTCATTGCCATATCTATAATAATATAGAAATTATTTTTATTGTGTATTCAGAATAAGACAAAGAATGGTGTTGAGTTCTACTACTCAACACACATAACCTCTTATATTCTTGAAAATAATCGTGACTATCAAGAAAAACTCATCATTTTTGCTTTTTTCTTTCCTTTGTCATGTCCCATGGTATAAAGGTCATAAGTATAATTGATTAAAGATAGGTCAATTTATTATAAATTGACCTATCTTTAATCAATTATACTATTATTAGCCAGATTATATTTACCTAGAATAAATAGGTTTTCCTGCTGTGCTTAATATGAATACATGTTTTTCTTTATTAACAAGTTCTGGTGATCTTAAGTAATCATCTCTATCATCCGTCTCATCTCCATTTTGATCAATAAGGTCTGAATTACTGGGTGAAGCTGATATTGTTTCCTGAAGCAATAGTTTGTTAATTATAATTAATAAAAATATAGAATAAATAATGACTTATATGTATATATTCTTTTATTTAAAACATTTACATGTTAGGTAATAAAGAAATTTAGAATGAAACAAAATATTACTCAATAAAAAGGAAATTTTATACACATTTATTTACCAATATAGAGCAATATGATTGTATTTTTTTAATTTAATTACCAATTAGTATAAAAATACTTTATAATAATAGTGAACACGACTTACATCTTTATTTTGCAAATTATCACTAGACTTTGTTTCCTTTAATGATGCTTTGGAACTTTCACCAATTTCACTTTGTATTTCACTAATAGTACTGCTTTTCGCGCTTAAACTATTTCTATCTTGAAGACTAGAACTCAGTTCAGTTGCAAACTCCTCGAAAGAGTCTGTGGTGTTAAGAATACTTTCGGAACAGGCGCCAGGTTCAATATCATCGGGAACATTCACAGGTTTAATGTTGATTACTTGATCTTTAGATGTGGACGCCATTTGAATTATATATTTTTAAATAGAAATATTTTAAACAAGATTGCAAAATGCTGCATCAATATTTTTTGTAGGTGACATTGACAATTGACATTGACAAATAATAATCATATAGTTTTTTAAAATAAACTCCAGGTTCCTTATAAATGGGTAATATTTTAAGTTTCAATTTTTTTTGGTAAATTAAAAAAAATTATATCCAGTCTTGAAATGACTTGTCCGATTTTGATGCGGTTGCAGTGGGTAGGTTCGAGTTTAATTGGTGCATGTTCTTAAATATGTGTTACGGTTACAACTTAATGTGATTGGTGCATGTTCTCACCAGAGGGCGCTACAGTAAATAATTAATTGTGCAATATCAAAACTATTTGGTTGATTTTGACGCGGCTATATAATTATGTATTAAAATAAAATACATCGATTTTGTATAATGTTTATACCCAGGCTCTTTAAAAAGTTTAAAATAAAAAGAAAATTATTGAATAAACCCATGACGACTTAAATGTTATTAGAAAAAAGGATAAAATATGTAAAACCCTCCGGCTTAATGATTTTTTATAACGAGACAACAGAGGCAAATCAGTTGGTGGCTGCCATCGCTCTTTTAAATTTTAACCTTAATTCTGTTTACAAAATCATAAAACATCCTCAATTTATTTGCCAAAGTACCAGATAGTGTGGTTAAAATAGTGGTGGCCCTCTACTTTAGCAACGCGAAAGACCCACGGAAACGTTTGTTGAAATTTTAAATAGTGATGGCAGTCTCCGAGAGATTGATCACTATCGTCTCGTTACATAAATTCTTTTAGTCGGAGGGTTTTCAATTATTTCAACCTTTGTTCAATTACATATAAGCCGTCGTAGGTTAATTCAAAATTTATAATTTTGCTTTCTATCTGTTCTGTATCTTTTTTTGAATTTGTAAGGAATTTCACCTCAGGTGAGATCGTCTTCATAAATTTTTATTGTCGATTTGACATAGATGTGGCAAATGTTAACCTATATATTTAAAGGTTTATCTATCCAAATACAGTGCTATCACTATATAAATACAGTGAGCTAGATAATCGTAACTGAAATCAACTGATAATTCAAATTTGAATATTAATAAAAATTAGAGATAAGTATTGATTAAGTTTTAGGGAGTGAAGGGTGTGATAGCAGAATCTTAGGAATTGTGAATGGATAAATTGGGAAATGATTGAAGCAGCAACAGAGGTACGCAGTCTTGGAATAGAGGCTTTTGCAAAAAACGGGGAGGAGGACGAAGAAAGCATTGCAGGACTATAAGGCCTTAAGTAGGAATAAATGTAGAACAGAGATTAAAAAGAAAAAGTATAACTCAGCCAAAGCACCAAATAAAATCACATAAAAAAGAAACGTCATTAATCTTAGTCACTGAATGTATATTGACAACAAAATATGTTGTGATCGCTCCTAAGAAAAATTGAATTAAAATTTAGAGCTCCTAAATTGATAAACAAGAAATTATTTAAAAAAAACTTACTATCTCCTTTTCTATACGTGCTTGAAATAAATTACAAATATTCTGGTATTAAATAAATAATTATTATCTCCAAAATACGTTATAAATTTTTGCCCAGGAAACTTTGAATGTAACTTAGTTTATTAGTCAAAAGTTACTTATAGGTCAAATAATATTACCCACGCACCTTTGTTAAGTAAAAGCATCTTGGCATCGAACATGCAGCACATGATTAGTTGTGGCTGTATGTATGCTACCTTTATCCAGATAAAACAAAGGTACTTCCACATAATCAATGTGACAGAACCAATCGTACAGGATATGGGCGGGAATACCGCAATTGTTAAATGCGTGCATTGTTACGTTCAATATTATATATATATATATATATATATATATATAATATATATATATATTCTTTTTTTTTTCTGCTAATGAAATAAGATAATTTATAGTGGACATTGTACTAACTAAACTAGACATTTTATTAGTATAACGGGCAATTATAGAAAAATATTTAAAATGGTATTTAAATTATAAAATATTTTATATATTAAAAACAAAATTTGAAAGTATGACGCCAGTCGCCATGTAATAAGGCCTACGGAACGTTTTTGGGAGTAGAATAAATTATAAAGTAACATAAACTCTACAAAAGTAAAAAATAAATTTGAAATAACGGTTAACAAAATAAAGACAGATAAGAAAGATAAGTGATAGATTTTTATTATGATTTTAGTTTTTTACAAAAATATTTTGTGGTAGATAAATATTTGAAATAACAATTAAAAAAAAACCTGTATTAATGTAACAATAAAAAGATTTTAAATGAAAAATAGATCGTAATTATATATGTGGTTGTGTTTGAGGGATATGTTTTACTTTAACATAAAATACGTTATGCCAATTTCAAAAAATAATAATATTTCATTATTATTTTAATGCTTATTTTAAAGGATTTTAGATAAATACATTTTTTATATATTTTTTTAATATTTATTTAATAAATCATTTGACTATTTAGTTTATCCGCAATTCTAATCTTTGATTATTTTGTAACAAAGGACCATTGAAGTAAAATATGGTCCAAAAAAAAACTATCCACCAGCAATATATGTACAACAATAGAAAGAATCGGCGTTTTGCAATCAACTCAACCAACGAGTATGTATGTAAGTACCAACATAACTAAACCTACATTTTGAATTGTCTGCAAAATTGTAGTAAAAATATTATGATTAATAATAAGTATAGAATTTTATGTAATGTTTTGTTAAGTTGGTAAGCTGATTTGATGATTGAGGGTTCAAATTCTAGAATAATAATAATGTTCAATAATATTTTTGTACTTGTTCCCTACTTTTGTACGTGTACCTTCCCACGTTACACTGCGATGGTATCGCTGAGCTTTATTTTCAATACATTATATCAGACCCAGGAATCGTAAAATTAAGGTATTTAAAACGTAGAGTAATCTTTCTCCCATTTTTCTTCCAAAAAGAAACATAATTATAAAACCATTCACTCTTGTTTCACACGACGAGCAAGCAGTCGCCATTTTAGTACTACAAGTTAAATTTGTAATTATAATAATATATTTCCTCCACTGGACTCTCATTCACCTTCACAGGTTTACTAGTAGGAGTTAACCTTTCTTTTCATGAGTTTTTTTTTCAATATGCACATCATAATATTTGATGTATGAAGATTATCAAAGAACTTTCAGCTGGTGCGTTAGAGACCTAAAAGATCTCCAAGCTGAACTATCCCGTTGTGCGTACGAGATTTAATCAGTAAATAATTTATATGTTTCTCAAAACCTCTTGTGGAAATTTGGCCTATTGCTATATCTTTTAATAGGTACCTTCGCACGCAGTTATGGCATTAGGATAAACTATAAAAACTATTGACTCTATAGCGTACCGCAACCGTAAATGGTTTAATATATGAAGTTACTTATGAAAGAATTTAATAAAATCAATGATATATGAATAGATAGAATGAAAAAAAAAAAAAACAATTGACGATACAATTTTTTTTTTTTGAAAATTGAGAAGTCTAAGTGAAGTGTTTTTCATTAATACATGTTAAGCACATTGATTTTTTTCATTGTGCACAAATGGTAATAGTTTTTTTTAGCTTTTTAGAACCTTCTGTGCTGTTTAATGAATCGTAATTTGCCATAATTAGTATTTGTTTGTTGTCACTTTTTTACAAGTTATTTACGCGCCACAGACATTCTGAGTCTGTAAATATTTCAAAAAAACGTATTGGTGCATATTGAACATTTCCAAAACTGCACTGTTGACAAAATTATTAGATTTTTATTATATTTAACTTACTTATACACAAATAACTTTAGAAGTTAAGGCAAAGGCAACGAGTGAAAGAACATGATGTTTAGTCGCCGGACGGTACAAAAATCCTGTACGAGATCTAATAAGTCTCCTAACGCACCGAACGTGTTAATGAGATAAACATTCACACTGAACACGTTTAATTCAGTCAATTTAATTCAGTCAAAACTCAGCCTCTTGGAAACTGTCTAATATTAGTCCAAAATTAAAAATGTTTTCATCTTGCTAATTGTGTGAATAACACTTTTATATTAGTTTCAGCTTTGCGTCGTCTTTCAATATATTTATTTTTTAAACAGCTACAGTAAACCAAGTAACAGGAAGTAACTAGTCAAAATTGATAATAAATAAAACTAGTGTAAAATATCAATCGTCGAAATAAAAACTCATTTTAAAGACTTCCGTAGCGTTTCAAACAAGACCCTTTATTAAAATTGACTTTCATATTGGAAACAAGGACGAGCAAATTGATTTTCCGAAAGGCATTGCTCCAATTTATTTTGAAACCAAAGTTGTTTTAAATACTTTCATTATATTAATGACATTGTATTATAAGCCACAATTATTATTTGACTTAATTAAAGTTATTTTAAAATGAATAAAAGACGCTTATTGAGTTTATTTTTTCAAAACTACACATTTTTCATAGTATTTAGGATTGAATGAGAGAATAGTGACAAATCTCATATAAAGACAAAAACATCACAATTATTATTTGACTTAATTAAAGTTATTTTTAAATGAATGAAAGGCGCTTATTGAGTTTATTTTTTCAAAACTACACATTTTTCATACTATTTAGGATTGATAGAGAGAGAAAATAGTGACAAATCTCATATACAGCTAAAAACATAGTACATATTAACGACGATTAAATATGTTCTATAAAAACAAACATACTTTTTATATAAAAAAATACGTATTTACAAAAAAACATATAAACGTTCAAGTTTGAACGGTTTTCAAGAGGCGCGGGTTCAAATCCCGTTGCTTTCAAACTTTTATACTTTTTCTTTCTCTTTGTATGTGTATTTTTTTTTATATATATTGTTTTAATCAATTTATTAATATCTATTAATTAAATAAATTTGAAAATTCCTTCGAGTAAATTGTGAATTTCAAGTTAGTTGTCAGAATAGTTTATCATTATATTTGTATAGATTGGAAATTATAATTATATAGATTTTGAATGAATCTTCGGCGAGCCCAAGTTAAGTATTTCAATTGATAGATAGAATAAACTTGTCCGGAGATCGTCTGATTAACTAATTTTAATGGCAAGCTAGATTGAATAATTGTGTATTAAGAAACAAATATTTTGTATCGAATGTTTAAATCATTTTATGTAAATTAAATAACGTACACTACTACTAAGCCCGATGACGTCTAAAATATGCGTTGCCTTAGCAACGTTATATCTCTTTTTATAATAGCGTATGTGTAACACATGGTAGTGTGTGTGTTATATATTTTTTATTAACTTAACGTATTTCTAATGCCTTATTTTTAATAACATTGGATTTTTGCTCTGGCCATCCTCCGTCATGAATAATTTTGGCGAAAAGGAGCTGAAAGTTTTTCCTTCAGGTATTAACATAGTAATGCCACATTATACATTTACCTATTGACTGATTATTTATCACAGATAATTTTTTATCATTAAAAGTAAAAATTTATTTGAAAATCATTAAATACTAAATGAAATAGGTACCATTTCACTATTTCCAGTAATGCAACTCTATACGTTGATATCGTAACAAATTGGTTTCGATTCGAGAGGGCTAAAATCGTTTCCTGCCATGCGTCTCCGAAGCGACCGACTGGAAACTATAGATAACACTCCACACTTGTTAAGAACTTATGGCCTGTACTAAGAAAGGCTGGTAAGATAGTTTTTAATAGAAAATCTTTTATATATTAAACTAACAATGTTAATAGTGGGACAATGGTACAATATTTTACGAACGATCAATACAAACTCTACTTTTGAGTTTTAAATTAAATTAATTAATTATATTATAAATTCTTTCTTTTGTTTTTTTGGGATAGCGATGTCTGTAAATGGCATGGTTGTGAGTTCGATATCCACTCGAGGAATGATTTTATTTCAATTACTATCCTATTTTATCTAAATTACTACTGACCCGCTCACGGTTTGTAAAGACAATCGCTGTCCTTATATATATTATAGGTCAATTTCACATATTCAATTTTATATTATTTTTTAAGCAAATATCTTTTTTGTAAAAAAATCAATACAATATCGTAGTATAGAGAATATCATAAAATCATCGACAATTACATATTTAGAAAACGTATAAAAAATTGAACGCAGTTGGATTTGAACCCGCGCCTCATGAAAACCGTTCAAGAACTTGAAATGTATTTTTCAATTTCCTAAACACTTTAAAAAATGTTAAAAAGTCATCGACAATATCATGAAATGGTCGCAGTTCATAAAATGCTCAGTGGTTGATGCGCCAGATCATGGATGTGGGTTCAGCAAATTAATTATAAGCTATCGTTTAATTATATGATCAACTAATATGACTCGCGGCTGAAATCCTCTATATTAGTTGACCAAAACGTAAAATTATTACCTTAATTATATATAGAGGCGCTGTTTTTTAGTGACAAAGTCAAAGCTTTAGTTTTAATAAAAAAAATATTACTGCAATTAGGAAGAAATTATTCGTTTATAATGTTCGTTCAATATATTTTATTCTATTTAAAATTAGTTTTTATTTTAAATCGATGTGTTATTATTTTTATAAATATACAAAGTCTAATCTAAGATATTTTGAAAAAATATAGTTGTAGAATCAAAAAGCCTTATATATCTCAGTTCGTAATCTCGTTTTTTTTTATATTACTATAAATATGATATTTTTGCAAACAGATTTTTAGACATACATTAATTTCCCAAGTTATAAGCGTCAAAATTTTTCAGCAATAACACGTTTCCACGTTGCGTAATAACTTCGTGATGAATTGCGAATCTTGAATATGAATTGGGCTATTTAAATTGATGTACATTTTTATTCAACATTTCGAGCATAAACCCGCTTCTACTACGGCGTTTGAAACAAAATTATTTTTAGGCTAAGAGTATTTCAAGTGCTTCATATTAACTTGTAAAGTTAGAAGACAGAAGCGAATGACTGCATTCTTTCTTTACACACTTCTATATGCTTCTATTATAATATATATATATAAATATTATCCTGAGAAGAACTGGCCGGACATTTCACGCGTAGTTATTTTACAAATTGCGATCCGCCATTGTCTAAATGGATGAACGTTGAATTAAAAAAAAACAACTCCATTAGTGTTTTAGGGAGAGGAGCTTGGAACAGCGATTGGGACTTACGACTCAAGTGTAAGCTACACAAGTCCCTTTAATATGTGCATTGATGATCCTTGACTGTCCGAGCTGCCTGTCTTTACCTAATCAAATTTGAAAATATCCTAGTACTGCCTTCTTTTCTCTTTTTTTTAACTTGCGGATATCCGTTACGGATACCCGCTTGATTGGGGACTCGTACTGGTAGATTTAGGCCGTCCATACACCCGCTAAAACCTCCCGATTCTCCACCTCGACCGCCACTGGCCGGGGCCACAGGGAGTGCTAGAGTAATCTTCCGTGAACACCGGCAGCTACTAATGCGTCCTCCTCCGAAATACGTTCTAGAAATGATCTGACGATAGTTCTAGACTGAATAAGACCTTTTAGTAAATTATAGAGAGATTTCACTATTATATTTCTTGCTCCAACTTATGCCGTGTATAAGTTAACTCTAAACATATATTTTGTAATGAAACTATTTTAACCGGATTAGTAGTCCGTGGTCACAGGTCTACCTGTGACCACGGACTACTGTAAAGTGTTCGAATCTTCGGGTTCTAAAATGTATTATCGAATACCAAAATTATACGCGATTAATCCGGTTTAAATGGTTTCATTTCAAAATATGTAATAATCGTGAAAATCAAAGAACTTATTATCTAAACATATAATTGATCAGTTCGTTGGTAAGTTTAAAGTATATTATTTTAATTGTTTGAGCTATGAAGTATTTTAATTTTAAATCCATTCTAAAGTCACTTGAAACTTAGACTAAGAAACTGTTTATTTACAAAACAAATAAAAAATCAACCTTCAGATAAAATCTATACATATTTTTTCAGTTAACAAGATATAAGAACACAGTTTAATTTATCATATTTAAATATGCACACTTCTTTCAATATAAAATAAATGTATGATGAATATTTCAATAATATATAAGGACAGTCCTTTTCAAATATTATTCTACATATGCCAGAGGCTGGAGCACGATTGTTTGTGCACCTGAAGACCTCCTTCCTATTATATAAAATATCCAAAATATTATATAGAGGAAGTCTTCATAAATTGTATTCGTGTTTTATTTTTAGTAACGTTTAGTTGGGTGATTGAAATAATCTTGACTCATGTCCTATTTTTTAGTCTGAGACCTGAGTTAAAAGAAATTAGTGGAAAGTCATTCTCTTATTATTAGTATTACTTGTAAATGTACACATTAAATAAAAAAAAAATAGGGACATACCACACAAAAAAAGGAAATGTTTAAAATACGATTTTATGGCTAAGAAGCCAACTCTTCCAAAAAACCTTTAGGCTGAAAAGGAGCTGTTATAATAATGAAGGCTTAGATAGTGTACATATTAAACATACAATACATTTATAGTGACTTAAGTAAGATATTTAAGTTAAGTGGTTTTAATTTATATGTTATTGCGTCTATCTGTTTTTTTCATATATAGACAATATGAGCTGGGTGACAGAACTCAAGCGTGCATTTTGGGTGCGTGTGCCAGTCCTAATCGAGGAAGTATTAAAACTATAAATACGAATGATCCCTTGAGTGGATTTTGAACCTGCGACCCCTGTGTTCATTTATACACGTTTCGTTCAACTGTTCAACTGTTTCATGTTACTGTATTTGTTTTATTTGATACTAATTAAATACGATTTTATTTACATATTTTTTAAATTGTTGAGTTTTGAGTAAGCTTTTATTTTTAAAGCCGTTGCAAAAAGTATTTAGTTTAGTTAAGAGTTTAGTTTTTTTTTACAGACGATACATGAAAACACGAAATTTTCTTACGCTTGTAGCACGAATATAAAATACTGCTATATATAATTTGAAACTGCAATAGAAAAGAAGATTTTTAGATAATCGCCAAAAAGGTTTATACAAACTGGAACAATTTTTTAAGCATTTTGATGGATTATCCTGTAGGATAGCTAACTATCTCAGGTACCTTAAAGTGACTTATTTGATAATATAAGTACCTACCTATTTTCGTATTTTCCTCGTTTAGTAGAATAAGAAGAGGAAACCTAGTAGTAAGCTTAAGACTTAATTTTCATCCATTATCGAGACATTGTATGTTGGGTAGCGGAACTAAACGCCACACATTGCATTACCAGACCAAAGTATTAGCAATTATATAAATATAAAAAAAAAAAACACTATGTGAGAATCGTATCTACACCCATTGCAAATACCGTGACCTCAATTGTGTCACGATTTTGAGCGCTTCAAACGAAAATCTTAAAAAGTTTTGTCCTTTAGCTGTTTGAACTAACATTCTATTCTCACCACGAAGCATTTCAATCAACAAAATAACTATTTTACAAGGAAAAAGATGAAGCCAATCACAATTTCAAACATTGAGTGTGACACAAAAGTTGTTGCTCATAAGGAACCAGGATCACGTGTGACGAATACTCGTGCCAGCTTTTTAGGGTATACGTTCTGGCAATGAAACAGCCATTTGTAGTGCGACGTAAAGTAAAGAGGTTTCGTTCTGTTTCTTTTTAGAACTTATGAAAGTTTTATTTATGTATGTATATATTTTTTATATTTACACTGAATTTCATTTAAGTGAACAAATTGTATAAAATAATAATAGCGACCTCGTGGCTTCGTCTGCGTGAACTACACGACAAGACTATTTCGTTCTTTCGCCCGCCCGTTTTTTATAGTGTAAATGGTTATTACTATTTTATTTATAAACCGATTGAAATTAAATAAAACTACGCTAACTAAGCTTACCGAAATACAGTAGTTAAAACTATATTTAAATAAGTTAAGCCGTTTCTGAGATTAGCTTGCACAAACGCACATAAAAACAGAAATGAAAATTAAAAATCATTGTTTTCTATAACATTGATAAATGTGCCTATATTTTTTTCATATATCGTACATGTACAGACGGCAGTCTTTTTTATTATATGTATATAAAATATACTTGTATCTATTTATCAATCTATGTAACAAAATCTTACGATGCCAAATAAATTCTCTTGTTGTCGAATTTGCTTGAACACTTCGTCTCTCTTGCCCTCGTTTTTTAAAATAATTTATTATTTTATCTAGCTATAGGGAACATAATACTAATACGCTCCTGTATATATTGTTACAGTAAAAATGTTATTATTTATTGTGATAAAACGTATAATGTTAGCTTAACTACATACATTTAGGTTACACGTTTTACCGCATTCCACTACTTAGCTTGCTTAACAGTAGAAGCTTTTGTAACCGACTTACGAAAGCTTATGTAAATTTTAAGAAATATCTATTATATAATAAAATAAAAAGTTCAGTAAGCATGAGTACACCAAGAGAGCCCAATGGTTACCACGCCTCGAACGGTATGTCGTCAGATCCCACCGCTTTCCGACCCTTCATACGTCTAAGACAATGTCGAGTTTCGGCAGGTGTCATTGGGGTAATAAGACCAAAATTAGAAGTTGGTTTAAATTTTTTCAACGTTCGTTCGTTCTTGAACGGTTTTCAAGAGGCGCGGGTTCAAATCCTGCTGCGTTAAAATTTTTATACGTTTTCTAAATATGTCTTTTTGGAAGGTGGTTTGCTTGGAAGACAGACACGGATGCTCAGCAACTACTGGAAGTAGCATCTCCACCTCTCCTTCACAAATATTAACATATGATAACAAAGCAGCATGCCGTGGGAATCTTAGACGCAAAGACATTTTGCGATAACTTGCATCGCTTTACGTTGTCCCGAGCTCGTACTAGTTTGTTGTAATTTATGACTGTATATTGAGTAGTATTGAGTTTACTTACCACAGTAGCGAAATGAAAATAATTTCAATACTATTATTTATTTATCCACTATAGTTAGTACAGCCTTTCTTTTTAATTTCTGTATTATTTCAATTTTATTTATAAAACTACTAATTAAATTTTTGACCATGACGACCATCACAAGATATACGGGCGATAGAGTCTAAATTAAGTACCAAATCGTTCGTATCTTTCCACTCAATTAATGAAACATCACTCCGAATTTTACAAAGTCCAACTAAAAATCTCTCTATATTTCACTAAATGTAACTACTGAAAATGAGGAAGACACGTAAAAGAAAACAATAGATTAAAAAATATCAAAATTTTAGGCGAAGTAGGTAGAAAAACATATAACTTAATAAAATGTCAAGATAAGCTTAACCTTACTTACAATTATCAAATACTTACCAAAAATAGTGAGTAAAAATACTAATATTATAAATGCGAAAGTAACTCTGTCTGTCTGTCTGTCTTGTACTCCCAATTTTTTTAGTTTTTAAATTAAATCAAAATTTAGTGTAAAAGAATGCCTAAAATACGAAACAGCTATATAGTTCATACGGGCAAAGCCGCCAGTGGGTCGCTAGTATTTAATAAAATCGTCAAAGAATTACAGCTCATTAATAATCTAAGCTTGATAGTCAGAGTGAACTTAATAAAATATCAATTAAAGACATGGGTGCATGAAAGTGGTAATATGTCGCGTTTTTTGTACATTAGCAGGTCTATGCATAAATGAATAATTATAAAATTTGTTTGATGAGAAATTTTCTAAGAAGAATTAATTAAAATTTCCATTATAAATACAGAAAAAAATTCACAAACGAAAACGTCAACTTAACTTACAAAATTAATACACAACACTCATACTAGTTGCAAAGTGCAGTTGCGTGTGACACTGAAACTATTACGTAACTAACAAGATATCTGCCGACAAGAGCCTTCTAAATTTTATTTAAATTACAAAGTTTATATTTAAATGGAAATTAAAATTAAAGTATTATTTAATTATCTTTAGTGTATTGTTTGCACACTTATTCAAAGGAATAATAAAATATTATCAAGGTCTACCTCTTATGGCTTGACATGTTCCCAAAAACATTCGAAAACTTATTACTTAAAGTTCCAACTCCTTATGTGGATCTGAAAAACATATTTCGTTATCACTTCAGTTCGCGTGGTTCGTTAAAAGGGCGGGAGGGAGCTTGGAACAGTATGCCATTTTTACATTGTTTTCTTTGTCTGTATTTGGTAAAGTTTTAAGTATTTTGCACATTTCTGTATTTAGTGTTTAAGTAATTTCATACTGTAATGTCGTCAAAAGAATGAGATATGCATCATCAGCTGATCCTGGCCCATAAAATTCTCATACTGACTGACTTATCGGCGCAACTGAGCCAAAAAAGATCGAAATTGGGAAAAATGGATGCGTACAGAAAGACGTTACGGTGCGTTATATGGGCGGGACGAAATCAATTTTCTTTAAAAATTATGTTACATAATACTTGAACGGCCCTTTAAAAACTTACTTGTTTTATTTACACTTAAAACATTTAAAAAGTTACAGGGATGGTAAACAAAATAAATATCTATTAGATATTGTTACCAAAGAACGATTCACATTATATCTTAGCGTTCCATAAAGGCTTTATATATTTATACATATGTATTTATATTTATATATATAAATAAGTTTATATAAACAATATGTGTTGGAATATAATTTAAAAAAATTATGAAATGAAATTTTTCATCTATTCCGTAGGTAGTATAACTGCTTCCTTTCTCCCCATCCATTTTAGAGGCCGGGCTATTATTTGTTTTTAACATGATTTTATTGGCTTTTACTTAACTATTAATTGATCGGCCAAACGATGTAAAAATAAACTGCTACGCTGTATTACTTCTGACCATCTGTTTTGTCTGAAAATTTACGTCTAAAATACGTGTCCGGATCCGAAGATAACACAAAAATTTAATGTCAAGAACCTGTTATCCTTACTAAAACGTAATATTTTATCTAACTATTCAGAGAACACTTGTTAAAATTAACTTTGAGTTTTAATCATACAAATAAACAAATAATCCATCATCATCATGTACCGAAGGCACAAGATTGTGCTATGTTGATGTAGATATTGTTGACGTGAGATTAGCAATACAAAGCATTTTAAATTTAATTTTAATATAATAAAAAGACATTTTATTTACAGTATATATAAAATCAAATTAAAGTAGCACCAAAGAACAAATAAGCGAGCTGGATCCAAATTAATAGAATTTAATATCAAAGTTGACAAAGGTTAAATTACTGACATATGTTAAACAAACAGTAGTAGATTGACCCTTTAGGGCACGAAATATAATATTATTTCAACAATATGTAGGAATTATATAAGTATATTGTTGTAATAGAGATCCATATTTTTTTAAATTTGTTTTAATTTGTTGTATAATAGGCTTTATTTAAAAAAAAAAGGACGATAAAGAGGGTATTTAGCTGTGAAATGTTTGTTAATTTAATACATAGTGTTTTTAGTGTAATTTTTAAAGTAGTGTTTTTTTAAAACGTTTTAAATATGATTATATCTACGATATAATAATATTTATATGATAGTTAGGATATGTACACTTTCCCTATAAAATTAATATTTAAAAAAAAGGATAAAAATAATTCTAAATATTATTCAATAATTAATTATTTATTTAATTATATGCAATTTATTATAATTTATATTTTACAATTAGCCAAATTAGGATAGCTGCAAGACTGGTTTTTCTGGTCCCAGTGCAAGTCGGGAGGACAATGAAGTAGTTTCGGTACAATATCACCGTTAGCACTTCGCATACAGTAGTAATATGACGAACAGCTACTTGGATTTCCAAAATACCCGACATCCTCGCAAATAAACTTCGATGGGTCTGTAAAATAAGGAAGTATCAAAAAATTACATATAATATTTTTAGGAGTTGCACAATAAAAATGAATAAAAAAGTCGTGCGAAAATTGACACCTTTTGTAACATTTTTAAATATCACCTATTTTTGAATATTGGAAATATGGCTACTCACGTCAAATGTACGGCTACATTGTTTTTTCTTTTGGAACTTTAAAGAAAATATGAATTCAGTCTGTTAATATATCGGTAACTGAAGTGAAAAAAAACCACTCAGTGGAGTTTATGCCAGTTATCACGCAAATCACGCAAAAACAATTAAATAAATAAATTGGACAATAATAACGAGCTTGGACCTTTTTATATGATATCAGAATCTTTAAATAAAAGGACAGAGTGGGTGTTGCGTGGGATCATACATATGTTGCGAATGGTAGTAGTTGAAGTGTGGGCATCTAAATGGATAAGCTCGCCTTGCTAGTCACTAATAAATATTAGCAGCCTCATCATTTTAACACTTAACACAAAATGTGGTATTCACAATGTAGACTAAATTCTAATTTCCATTCGACAACTTTATTATAATAAACTAATTGGGGTTCCAGATCTAGACTGTATTAATTTAGACTATATTCTTAAGTCGTAGAATTCAGAAATTGAAAGTAAAGTCGTCTATCACTATTTTGTACTTCCCTTATCGATTGACAAATATCGATAAAATAAACTTCGATAAAATTATAAATTTATGTAAAGTTTGAGATGCCGTTTGATTTCCGGCATGAAGTAGCTAGGTTTGTGCTGTTCATGCGCTTAAAACCTCAAGCAGGAAAAAGCTTGAAGCTGCCAATAAATAATTATATGTAAAATAAATACCTAAAGTTGTAGGATTAGGACTAGGGATGCTCGGATTTGTGACAGATCTTCCCAACGCTGCATTCACGGCTCTCAGCAAAGGAAAATCTTCAGACTGACAAAGACCAAGGAAGTCGTCTGTGTCTATACTCCAAGTCATAATGCCTGTAATATTTCGTTTCACGGCATATTTAACTTTTAATGTTAAAGAGTTTGCATCGTCATATGATACCCAGTTTCTTCCTTGCACTGCATAAGGCACTTTTGCTAGATCATCATAGCGCAGTTCCCAAGATTCTGCTCTCAATTTCTGGCACATCTGGAATATTATGATAATTAATAAGATTTTGTACAATGGTGCATAGTGTTTGGTCTAGCGAAAGGACAGTTTATAATATATAAGCAGAAATCAACTATATGCTATACTTTTTGTGAATAAACCAAAACTAACAAACTAACTTAATACTAAACCGAAATAGAAGGATCGCTTTTGCAATTTTAACTAAAATTATTATATTAAAGTTAAGTCTCCTATTCTTATGAAGCTATATAGGATAAAATAAATAAGTTTTAAAATAAAACTCCTGTCTTTTTGTTTATCGTAGGCGTGAAATAAATTTTAAGGCATTATAACGCATTGAAAATTAGATCTTTTAATAGACACATGTTTAAGTAATAATTTACGATAATTATTCTCATTGACCCACGACTTTGTTTTACTTGTGACTAAAATAGAAATAATGCATATCATAATAAGTAAGAACGATATAATGCTATTTATAAGAACACATTTTTGAACCCTTCATTATAATAGACCATAGACAAACTAAAGTTTTTTAGATATTTTTTAGTGTTATTTATTTCAAGAACTTGTAAACAGCTTACTTCATTATATCCAATAAATCCTCTAGTGGCTGTATGAGGGCCAGCGATTCCAGGTCCAAGAGAGGCAGCTCTTACCCCATTTTCTTTAGCATTCATTAATTCGTAAGTATGTCCATATAGTGGTAAACCCAGAACGAGCTTGTTTGGTGGGCATCCTGAAACATTAGATTTATTTAGGTAAATATATTCTTATTTATTCTTTTGTAATTGCGTTAAGTATATTGAAGATATACACAATCTTTTCAGATTTTTGTTTCCCGGTTAGTCAGAGAGAATCTATTGTTGATTCCGAAAAGAAATGAAAATAATTTAAATATTCCACCGAGATTCCACCGAGAGGGAGTCGAACACACAACCAATCAAGCTTACAGTCAGACGCTGTCCTCCTGCGCTATGGTGCCATCTAAAAATATATCTAGAGAAAAAAACAAAACGTATGTTACCCTGAGCCAGCCAGTAATCTAAAATAGCTTCAATAGTGTAGGCATTTTCCTTTGGTTTATTTTCGTCTCCTTCTCCTTTGTGTAGAGGAGAATTGTGTCCAGTTACTAGATCTATAGGAGTACTCAAATCATACGCCATTACATTTATAAAATCTAAATATCTGTAAGAATAATAATAATGTTATTATATATGAACTATAAAGTTAACAGCTGTTCGACGTTAATAGCAAATTATTGGACCATTAGTTCTTTTTAGCTTCTCATTTTGCCACTTTCAGCACCAAATTCGTGCTTGGTGAAGACGTCGAGTGTTTGGTGGCGGAATTCTTCACTCTGCTTTGGCTTTCAAGAGTGGGAAGTATACATTAATAATTAAAAAAAAAATACGTACTGAATAATAGCAGGTATATCGTAAGACAAAGAAGCCATATCCTTGACAGAAGAAACTGCGGCGCTTAAAATTAGCCCATGCTTGTCAAATTCCTGTCTCAATTCCTTTAGGAGCTGATTAAAGTTTTTGATGTCGTCATTCCCATGTACACTGTCACCGCGGTTTGGATACTCCCAATCAACGTCTAAGCCGTCAAAATCAAACTTTTTGAGAATCTCTACTGCACTAGTAATGAAATTTCGTCGAAGTTTCTCATTTGCTGCCATCTGTTAGAAGTAAAAATAAATGTACAAATGTTATATATTAAAGTTAATATATATTATGTTATATATTGGCTAAAATTATTGTCATAGATCGATCGAAATAATATTAACATATATTATAATACTATCATAGATACTAAGAAAATTTAGCTTCACACTCTTTCCCGCATAGCGAGGTAGGCATAGCAAACCAGACACTCCGTTCTACATTTTCCACCCGAATTTGAAACTTTGCATGTAGAGTGGCTGACTCTAACACTGCGCTTTGTCATGTTCACCAGAGCAGAGAAATGCAAATAATTTAAATACCTCCCGAGTGGGAATCGAACCCAAAACCATCACTGGGCCACGATGGATTCCATTTTAATTATGATCAATTGCAATATTATATGAATAATATATGCAGCCTATGATATGAAAATCATTTTTAAAAAAAGAGACTCGAACCCGCGCCTCTTGGCAAATGCCCAAGCACTCTGACCGTATATATTATTGCTACGCACATCTTTTAATATACCTATGATGAAACTAGCTTCTCAAAGTGATTTCAATCAACAACCATCGCATTTAGTCAGACATGACTCACTTCGCTATTTGGACAATTCAATATCGACTATACTCGTATACAATAACATATTTAACAATAAAAACTTACGACAGAATACTTTTCTGAACCTTGGTTAAATCCTCCGACAGCCAGCAGAGTTTTGAGATTTGGATTATAATTTTTCAGTGCATTGAATTTTCTAAGCATATCTGGAGTACAAAATTTTTTGTGATGAATCATATATCAATTATGAAAGGGATAAAAAGAATAAATTATCAACATCATAAGGGATGAAAGTGTGATATGTAGTTTGGCATTCTACATATCTATCATCACTTAGGGTGTGAATGTGTTTTCAAAAAAATATATATAAACTAAGCTAGTATACCTTTGCCCCAATTATCTGGATAATCCAAGTATGGATCTAAGGAAATCACAGTGCCTCTCGCATTGATACCGAAGAACGTGTAAACTATGTGTGTACAGAGTTCCGTATTGATGTCACTCACGTCAAATTTGCCCAGACCGCTCCTGTACGTCGCCCATGTGCCGTAGTAACACAAGACGAACTCTTGAATAGAATGTTAAAACAAGTTGTTAGAACCAATTAACCTATATGACATGTTAGCGAAAGTTTTATTAAGTGTATCAAAATTTTGATGGATTTTGAACGTACATATAAGTTAGTTGGAGTTTAAGCATGTTTTATGAGAGAATGCAGATACAAATCTCGCCATATTCTAAATGTTGTTGATAAATATTATATTATACAGATTATAAATGTAAAAGGGCTTTTTTCTTAAGAGTAAATAGTGTTGTGAGATTTATAAGTTTATTTATCAAAATAAAAAATATTTGTTTTTCAAGCTACTTTTTTATAAGGGACAAAATATGTTTTCATTTTTACTTCAGTTCACTGTCTGTTTAATTTATACACACAATTTGACAAGCAATGTTTAAAATATATGGATATTAATCTTTTACTAAAGCTTTTTTTAATTTCATTGAAACAAATATACGTATAGAAGAAAATTGTAATTAAGTAATATGTTATTTTGTATATCATCAATTTGAAATCATAGTATAAAGACACTCCGTTCTCTGCTTTGTGCCCAAACCCAAGACGTTGTGTGTTGAGTGAATTGGAGTGGAACTCTGTGCCACGATGGCCTCAAACTATTTGAAACAATAGTATCAAATATAATAATATCAAAACTTACTTTCGTTCGCCGCTGCGTAATGTAAAGCTCCTGCGAACAGAAAGAGTACACAAAAAATTGACTTGTACATTTTAAGTACTGTATGTAACCTTCAATAAAACTATCAAATATGGCAAATCGTCAAACGGGAACGGTATTTTAAATAATATTTCTTATCACCACTCTATAATGTTAAAGTGTTTAGTCCTTATGTTTGTCAAATAACAAAATGATTCAATTAACACTTGTTGTTACCTATATTATTATCTTTACGTGTTTGTAATTATTTAATAATAGATAAAGATTTTTTTTAGCTTCACACTTTTGGTGAAAACCTAGTCTCAAGACATTCGATTTCCGTATATTTTTAAGGACACACTACGGGTTGACTTGTAAAATAATAGGGATAGGTAATTAAAAATTATAATATATTATATAATCATTATCCAAAGTGGGAGACGAACCCACATCTTCCGCGTTTACAGTAAGATTGTCTCCATTGTTCCACTATGGTCATTATTTGTTCATTATTGTTAACTCTATTCAATTTTTTCCTCAAAATCAACATTACTTACAAGTAAAAGTAAATTTGAGTAAAAACCCATCACCGAATTTTGTGTATCCGAACCAGTAAACATGTTTTAAATATAATATAGGCACTCCTGGATCTCGAACCAACCATTATGAAGTGCAATCAGGCACGTTCTAATAACGCCACAATGAAATTTATTCATGGCTATCATATATTATGTATTATATAAAGTTTTTAATATAAACATTATTACGCGCAAGCTGAATTAAAATGAGTATTATAATATACAAACTTATTCTGTTTTCGTCGAACAAATTGGCCTAAAATTTAAAGTAAAATTTAATGATTCTGAAATTTAAATAAAAAAGTTATATTTGATACCGTGTCAAGCAGGCGTCTAGCCCTAGTGTTGTGCATTTAGTATCTAATCATACATTAGTGCTTTTACATGGTAATAGTATTAGTCACCTGTACCTACACTTGAGTTATAGAAATGAATAGAATAATTAATTTCGTTATATACAAGTATAAAATAAGGTATATTATTTATAATTTAGAGTTGTGTCTGATTAGCATTTTATATTTTGAGTTGATTTGATTTTTGCTTGGATTTTCTCAAAGGAATATCTTGAAATTCTCTCTTAGAGTTACTCTCCCCTCCCTAAGGAACCTACATGCTAAATTTCAGTTTTCCACCTTCAGCAGTTTCTGATTTGAGATGTCTGTCAGTCAGTCAGTGAATAACGAAACCGTTTTATATAACCTATATACGATTTTTTTTACATTTTTAAAGTGTTATTCCCACACTAAGGAAATAGAAAAATGTATATTTAGAAAACGTATAAAAATTTGAACGCAGCGGGATTAGAACCCGCGCCTCTTGAAAACCCTCTTGAAAATGGTTTTCAAGAGGCGCGGGTAGAAATCCCGCTGCGTTCAAATTTTTATACGTTTTCTAAATATATCTTTACCTATATACGAGTTGTCCGCCATAGTTTAATTTGTTAGTCGATAATTTTCATACTATTTCATTAATATTAACTGTAACACTATGCTTTGCAGTAAATCTATATATGCTTAAATTGCTTCTTTCACAATACAAGAGTTACACTTGTATTTTTATTATATATACCTTTGCAGATTAACGCTTTCTCGCGTATAACAAGGTGGTTAAAGGACCTTGTGTACTTTATTTTTTCTTTTAACCAATATATAACAATTGATCGTACTTTTCTGAGCAATTAAATCGCTTTAACATTATTATTCTTATTTTCAACACTTCAAAATTGTCTTCTAATATAGTAAAAATAAACCAAACATAGACCTTAATCAAAGTCTGCTTATTTTCTTATAAAGTAACATACTTTTTATATACGTTCTATGAAACAAACTGTTTAAGATGAAAATATTTGTAATTCAGAAAGTTCACTACAAGCCCAATAACCGTCACTGTACTTATGTGATAGAGGACGATCCATCGGAGTCGAGAGAGTATGAAATTACACTCGCCGTGGAAATAGTGAAAAATGGCGAGATATTTCAGGCTTACAATGTGCCACAATCGAAACTAACAAACTAGAACTACTAGAGGTTTTCGAAAGTGATGTTAAATATTTTTATACAATATTTATTTTCAGCTTCAAGCTTTTTCCCGCACAGCAGGGAGTCAGAGAGAACTCTCTTTCCGCCCAAATCTTAGACATTGCATATTGAGTGGCGGAACTCAAACCAGCGCCTTATCATCAGAGCGGAGAAATAAAAATAATTAAAAATAAAAATAATCATTCCCCGAGTGGGAATTGATCTTAAACCCATCGCGCATACACTGAGAACCTGTCACACTGCGCCACGACGGCCACGGCCAAGGGAATGAATAAATAATATATAAATATGAGAGATTGAAAATTTTGCTTATGTATTATATGTTTGCTATTTCCATTAAACACTTACTTTTATTAACACCTACATAAAAATGGAGAAAATATAATAAAGTGATATTTACCTAATTTTTTTTTCAGTGACGTTTTATCCACATAACAGCAGCGTTCAGCAGGCAAAGACCCTCAGTTCGACCCTCCGAGACCCACTCTTAATTCGAGATCTAGAGTGTTGAGTAGTGGAACTCAAGTGCTTAGTATTTCTATGGGTTTTATATTATCAGAGCGGTGTAACAAAAATAATTTTATTCCAAGCATTAATCACTAAAAAAAATTTTTTTCTAACCATCTCTCTCTCCGTAGTCGGTCTTCTATGCCATGGTGGAATGTGAATCTAGAAAGGATGAATTGTCTCCAACGGTTCCTGTCTGTTGCAATGTCAGTAACAATGTAGAAGAACCAATAATGAAAACTTTGAAGTCTCAATCCCATCACACCAGAGATAAAGATACAGACAGCTAAGAAATCGTTGGCAGTAGTTTGAGATAATAATTGTATCGAATGACAGACAAGTGCCACCTCAGTCTACCTGTGACCACGGACTACTGTAAAGTGTTCGAAACGTCGGGTTCTAAAAATGTATTTTCGAATACCGAAATTATACGCGATTAATCCGTTTAAAATAGTTTCATTTCAAAACAATGTAGAAGTTTTGTCTGTCTGGATTTTTCAGATGGTCATCTGAGCATGTGTGAGCTCATGAGCATACATCCGGGTATTAAGGTTGCTATATTGTTACTAAATCTCTTTTCAACTTATAATCTATAATAGTGTAACTTTATCTCTATTTTACCTTCAATTTTTGATCAATCACCTTCATGTATTTCCCATACAACGTGAGATTGGCGAAGTGATAAGTGCTGAACTAGCTCGTTCGAAGCGCCATAAATAGAGAACTGAACTGAACTACATCTGGGTAGAATTCGAGACCATAACAGTCAATCACTGCACCCCAATTTACCTTTAATAATATTGATAACTGTTTCAAATAGGTACTAAAGTCAATTTTGAATTTGAATGTAATAAAAAACAAACAAAAGAGTCTTGTATAACATTGTGTATACATATTTTCATATAGATTTTTTATTTAAGTTAATGTAATATACCAGCGTATTGCAAAAAATTTAAATAATAAAATATTTTAAAACAATTATTGTACTAAACAATTAAATATTATAATTTAAATTTAACCAAAGTAAGCTACACTGTACTTTGCAACACTTAGGTAATGAATTCAAGCCTAACACTTAAAATACGTTGTTTGATTATAAGTTTCGGCCAATCTCCGTTCCGGTTAGTGTATTCTGTTCAAAACTAATTTAACTTTAAGAATTAAATTCGTGGCAGGTTTAGAAGATTCCATTAACTTGGTTTACATCTCACAACAAACAGATGTTAGGTGCATTCTGAAAGGTACCGTTCTTACCTAAGGTAATATACGTCAGCGTGACACTTTTGCTTGCAAAGCAGCTTCAAAGAAATTTAGTCCCAAAATACTCTACTCCCCACCACCAGAGTACCTAACTCTTATAGTCTTGGATTTTTTTAATTTTGGGAGGAATGATGCCATTAAGGCGTAAAACTATTGCCAGATTATATTGCCAGATTTTTGTTTAGCTTTTATCTAAATCGTAATTTTTTTTAAATACTAAACTTTATATAGTAAACTATTGAATTATATAAAATTCAGCGTAAATACATTAAATAATGCGCAGATAGAATATATAGTTGATTAATTTTTCCATTGGCACTCCCTGTTAACTTTTTTAATACTACATGAAAAATATTAATCCTATATTTAAATAAAAAGACCAAAGGATCTTATTAGGTGAAAAATATTCGACAATGCCTAGTTTTTGGATAAAAGGTAAAATTTGATTCGACGGTTACGGACGGTTAGTAACGAGAGTATTGCTATATTTGAATGGTGCTTGATTTTTTTATCTAACATCGCTTCAGATTTGTTGGGGAGTGCATTTAAATGAAATTTGCTTATCAAATATTTTGCTACAGCAAATTGGTTTCGAAAAATCGTTTTTGAATTGATTGACTGTGTATATATGCACATTTCAATTGTTCATATCGTTTAAAATAAAACAAACCCAGTACAATACTTTTATTTGGTGTATAATATATAGATATTATGTCTTATATTTTACAGCTTCACGCTTTTTCACCCATAGCCAGACAGCAGGTAGTCAGAGAGAACCTAGTGTCAAAACACTACGTTTTCCATTTTCCGCCTGAAAATTGAGATATTGTGCATTTTGCGGTATAACTCAATGCCGCACTTTGTGTTTGTGTTGTGTTACAAAATAATTTAAATATAATCATTCGTCCGAATGGAAATCGAACCCACAATTAATCGCATTTACAGTCAGACGATAACCCACTGTGCTGTGGGCCTCTAATGATTTACAAATTACTAAGTCAAGTATCTCCCCTTCGTATGTTTGAAATAAAATATTAATTTAGATATTTTAGAAATATTGTTTCGACTTTCCCATATAGAGAGACTATTGACATAAAACGATAAAGTACTGGTCTTATATATTTCAATTTGTAATTTTTATTTTCTTTGGATCATTTTGAAGTACTCGTAAGCTTTTTGTCTGCATGCACTTTAGATTTATATAGCAATATAATGTTCATTCAATATTTGTTAAAATAATATAAATTGTCTTGTTATCTATGGAAATCTATGGAAATACTAAATTGATGACTTCTTGTAAACCTTTTGTATTATCTACATATATTATTTATTTTTTATCTATTCTCTCTACTCTGTGGGACGTGAACTTAGATACCAAAGAATAAAAGAAGAAGGTACGGTGTTATAACATGAAATAAAACAAAAGCGCTTAATTTCAACAATCCCAATTATGGCGTAAAGCTTTGCAAACCAAAAATTAATTACAAAAAGTATTTTCAGTGTGTTTTAATTATGAGCGAAGCCGCAACGCTGTGGGCATTGATTAGCCTAACAAAGGTATTTGGATAAACATTGCTTTATGAAGGGCATTAGAGAATACATTTAAGCGTTTGTTTTCTTTGTGAAATAATCTTTTGTAAATATTCAAATTGAATATAACCATTTATATATTTTTTGAAGTGTTAATCACACACTTTGGGTATGAAATTTTTTTTTGACCGTAGCGGGATTCGAACATGCGCCTCTTACATTTAAATTTTACGTTAATAGCTTTATGTGATAATGTTAATATTTGAAGTAAGATTATATTTTGCTCCCAAATCTTTAACAGGTTAAGTTAAGTCTTTTATATTCTTTTTCATAAACGAAGTGAGTACTAAAAAAAAATATGAGTAGTGAAGTTTAAAAGAATGTATTAGGAACAAAGGCAATATTTTGATATGGTTAATGTCAAGTAAAGTTTTTTTATTTAAGCAAAAAGAAAATAGAAACAAATTAGTTATACACAAATCTTTTTCATTTCGTTATTTGCTTAGCAAAAATATTTCAGATTCAAGCATTCTCCGAATAGGATTGACATTCCCAATTGTCATGTGTATCATTTTTTTTTATTATACAAAACAATACTATAGGAGTTGGATGTATATATTATCTTTTTAAAGACATATTTTGTTTTAAATATATTTTATATAATATGTTTTACATTTTAAACTGTTATTTACACACTTTAATTTAAATTTAAAAAAAAAAACGATTTATAAAACCTTTTTTTAGGAAACGTATACAAATTTTGAACGCAGCGGCATTCGAACCCGCGCCTCTTGGGAACCGTCCAAGCGCTATGTGACCGCTAACCATGCGTTCCAAGTTCAAAAGGTTTTTATATGTTTTGCTCAAACATGTTTTATATTGGAATTTTATTATATAAGCTTCGCCAACATCCCTTTTCCAAGTCTACACCAGTACACCAGTTCAGAACTTGGGAATAACAAAGCTCCTTACGTTAAGATCGTCATACGCATACCCCGTGTAATGAATTGATAATTGTTCCCAAATATTTTAATTTGTGTTGCGAAGTGTCTTGAATTTGCTGAATAAATTGTTTGTTTGGCTTCAATCTCGTAATGCTACGCAAATTTCGTTAGCGTTCTCATAATTTTAATTAATTTCGAAACAATGCCTGTATATTTGATTTAATTAAATTTTAATTAGGTATCATTTTCTTTAAGTATAAATTACAAAATATTATTTCGAATACGGAATTAGTTTCTCTACTCCACATGGAATGCCTCGAATTCAGCCGTGTAGGAAAGAAGTGTCATGGCACTAGTTTCTCTCTATAATGCCAGGTGGGATATAGGATGAAGCTTAAGAAGCGGTTGAAAATAAAGAAAATAAAGAAAAAAAAAGCTAAATATGATGATGATGATTGTATTATAGATGTAGAATGTTGTCAATAGGTATTTTATGCCTTTCGAAAATATGTTAGAGAAAGTTCTGCTCGTATTCAGCCACTCCATACTTATGGGGGATTTCAATACTTGCCTGTTGAAAGACGACACGCGCAGTAAAAATCTATTGACAATTACACAATCATGTAATTTGCACATACTTTCCCTTTCTGCTACCCATGGTTTCCCATGCTGCACTGCTTGACTTCTCGGCTTAATAGTGGTATCATCTCCAAATTTTGTTTCAAAGCACGGCCAATGTCCTGCTGACGCTTCTTCCTACTATGATCTAATCTTTCTCGCGTACAAACTTCGTCCTCTTAAAATTAAAGAAACGTAATTTTGGTGGAATGGATAGGGGTCGTTTTTGTGATGATACTAGTAAAGTCGCATTTATCTGCTTCTTGGAAAAGATCCGAAATTAATCACTTATGCATAATTAAAAACATGGCTAAGCACAAATTTAAGGTAGATGATAGTGAGGCTAACCAAGCAAAGTATGTTAAAGCAAGATCTATAATTCTATCGAAAACGGTGGCGACGCTAAAACATGGAAGTTTCTAGAATCACTGGGACTTAATAATAATTGCCAATATTGATAATCTTAACAACCACTTACAACATCTAGAGTAATCGACACTGTTCTTAAGAAGAAGACGATTAATGTTCCTTTATTATCGCCCACTCAGTCTCAATCGTTATATAATGGTTTCGAAGTTACCTCATCGAGCGATTGCAACGTATTCGTTGGGATGAGAAATCTTGGTGTGATGTTCCCGCAGGGGTACCTAAAGATGGCGTGCTGTATCCCTTACTATTTCCAATTTTTAGTAACACATTACTCAGAATATTTTTCTCTCTATCATATGTATCCAGACGACATCCAAATTTACCGTATGTAACCTTGAAGATATGTTAAGTGCAATTAACAATGTCAACAGTGAACTTGATACTATCTTGAAATGGAGTCGGTTTTACGGTATTGACGTAAATCCTGACAAATCTCAGGTAAAAAAGACTATTGGTAGCCCAGATATAATTTGTAGGGTTTATTGGCCAAATGTACCAGCTGTGGTATTTATATATGTTATTGCAACACAGTAAAGAACCTCAGCATGTGTTTCGATCAAACCCAGTCTCGGTCGGCTCATATCAACCATATCAACAAAAACTTTGCGCGTTAACCATCACTTCTACCCACACCCACTAACATTAACAACATTTTTGATTATGCAGATGCAAGTTTCGTCAATGTATACGAAGACCAAGTTAACAAACTTGAACGAATTCAACATCTAGTGGCTTCCCACACGTTTTCGCCGGAACTTGTCTTCTCAGCTTCCTGTACTGCGTGTTATTTAATCCTACTGCTCCTTTGTACTTGAAGGATAAATTTTAATTTGTTGGTTTGCCAGGATATCCAGTTCGTCGTCACGCAACTTAACGTTATAGCTTCTTTTCGGCCTGCAGGTTGTCTGGAAGGGATGGCAACTTAGCCGTAAGACCGCCTTTTGTACATTCCTTTTGTATATGTGCTACGTACCAATTGTTTTTGACAATTTAATGTGGTGTTCAAATAAAGTAATAGTAATAAATAATATTATATATATATATATATATATATATATATATATATATATATATATATATTACCCCCAGGCGCGTGTCCAGTCCACAAAAAAGAACTTTGCGATCCCACTATTAATAACTAGACCATAAAGTGTCACGTTACGAGTCAATTAGGGTTGTGGATATGCCCATTGTCCGTACAACGGTGACTTTATCACTCAAATTAGTATAAATAGAATGTAAGCTTCATAATTTCAAATATTTTTTTTTTCTTAAATATATTTGTTATAACCAAATTATGAATCTATTACTTTTACCTATATATATTCCACGTGCATCATAAACAACAAATTGGCTTAAGCGCTTCGAGGCAAATTTGGTATAAACGTCAAAATGAATGTTTAAAGCCATAATTAAACAGCTCTACAAAAGAGTTTTAAGCAAAAAATGCCATCAAAATATTTAAAAGCGAATAAAATATGTATAAAGCAAAATTTATTGCAAAATACTCCGGTTGTATGCATCGTATAATGATTTTATATTTTTAGTTATGAGTTTATCAATAAATGTTAGTATTAAAAATATAACCTCTTCGTGGGGACGATTGTTAAAGACGTTCATCTTCGTTTAAACTCTGAACGACTCTTTGAACTCTAACACTCACGTAAAGAACTATAAATGTAAGAGATTTATATAAAAATCAATACAGTGAGCAATAGAAAAAAATTATGATTGAATTATGAGCTTCAGTGTTTGATTTCGTTACAAGCGAATAAGAAGAATTTGCATGTGAACAATATGGGAGGATGTAAAATATAGGATTTAAGAGTTTGCTACGCACAGCGTCAAAGGCCGTGATTGCCTCGTTAACCTGCGTGAATTGTTTCAAAGATACACATTGACCCTGGATACGTGATATTGTATTGTTTTTTTTTATTTCAAACTGGTTTTAAGTTTCAAATACATAGATACAAATTTACATTATATTTATATTTATATCAAATTATTAAAATATACCGTCTTCCATCAGTTATGTAACCAATGCAATTTTTTTTATTTATGCTTACATGTAAATAAACGTGAACTTCGAAATTTTTTAAAATTATGTTTAGGGGGCAATTTCAGCACAAGCTACATGAAATTTTTTAGCTTTCATAGCTTAGTAATTTAAGCTGCACTCTGTCTGTAAGCCACTCTATATAGAAAGAGTTCGTGCGTGCGAGGGAAGTAGAGATGTTTCGTATTTTCGGTAGCCTTTTCGAAAAACTATGAAATTCATGAAAAAATATGTTCATTACAAGACCCTCAAGTATGTCTATATAAAATTTCATCACAATCGGTTCAGCGATTTGGCCGTGATGTCTTCACCAGACTTCGCATTTACTTATGTAATATTCGTATGGATACACGAGGATAATCTGAAATGTTTTTATATCCAAGCTTTTATCTTTTATCTAACAGACTTTAGTAAAAAACTTCTTATTTAAAAATCGTATAATTTTAAAACTTTTTTGCGACTCGCAAACTTGGAGCGACAATTCTGACAAAACAAAGTCAAACTGTAAGTCTAACTACAGGTGCGGGAAAATAAATCATTGTTGTATTTCTACTAATAAACGTCGGTGGAGCTCGAGGGAAATCTGACGCCCTGTACAAACGGATTTAATCTTAGGAAATAATGAGGTGTACCTCAAAATAGATATGTATTCAACGGTATACGAATATGTAAAAGGAATAATAAAGTTATTAATAATAAATAGGCCAAAGTGAGAGTGAATCTAGTGTCAAGACACTCCGTTCTGCACTTTTCCCTTGAAATCAAGACTTTGTATGTGTAGTGGCGGAACTCTACGCTTATATTTAATATAATTATAATTAATTTAGATAATCCACTACAGTTTTTACATATATTTATTTATTCAAATTTAATGAAGTTTGTATTACATTTTTCTTTACTTGATTTGTAATAAAATAATAACATTTATAATCCTTCCAGTGAATGTATAGCAAAATTACGCAAAATCATTAGTTTTTAGGCCATCAGTAGAATTCTCAGCGGACATTGGAATGTGGATTAGATTCGATAATTCAGAGCGCTTAAAATTAACTGCCGCCATTTATTGCGTAACAATTTTATATTGTTATGCATCGGGATTAAATAAGTCGGTGACAAAAATTATATAAAAGTGTGTTTCTCATAGTATTGAATATGAATACATATATGTATATTTTTTTGTTTTTGTTTGTTTAAGAAGACAATATCTCTTTATGGCGAGAGATTAATAATGACAAATATCTATATTATTTTATTACAAACAATGAATTCTAATGATAATTTGTTGAGGCTCTCGGGGAATAGTGGGGAAGCGTCTCATTGTTAATTCAACATTTGTTGTAAATTCAACAATTGTTGTAGTGGATTCTATCCCCATGTGAGACAAATTATGTAAATGAAATGGAAAAATTCGTGACATTTAAAGAACAGAGTGTCACGACACTAGCCTCTCTCCCTACTCTGCCTACCCTGCTATGTGAAACTGCATAATATATATATTTTTTTTTTTTCAAAGTGTTATTCACACACTTAGGAAACTGAACATATATTTAGAAAACTACAAAAAAAATTATGTTTTACTTTACAACTATATATAATACTTTCTTCTGTATAACAACAGATACAATATTGCAGATGTATTCCATACTGATTCAAATCAATAAAATATAAACACTTTTTAAAATAAAAAAAATGACTTATCATATTTTGTTCCATTGTACGCATCGAAGTAACCTTTTTCAGTATCAAATTTATCTTTTTATAATGCTTTCATTGGCTTGACCTGTATGCAACGGAATGTTTGAATTCGATTTGTATCCACTTTGTACAGTTAGATTAGCTTATTAATCAAACAATAAAATGAAAAATAAATTATAGAAAAAAAACTAAATAGCGTGTGTGTAACTTTTTAAAAACATATTTTATAAGTGTTGAAAATTATTATTAATAAGTATCAATTTGAGAATCTAAATACTGAATTTTAAGATTGAAAGAACGTATTTGTAAATTTCATATCAAGAATTTGATAAATAAATTGTTCTTTTGTATATAACTAGCGACGCACACGCAGCTTCGCCCCCGTTACTATACCTGGTAATCTCTTTCCTTAGGCAGCATTTACTTATGTAAAGTCAAGTCGTTTCCGCTATCGTTTCGCACATTATCTATTAAACATTTATTAATTTGCCATTACTTGATTTCTTATACTTTAGCTGGCCCATTATGGTTCTACATCAGGTGTTAAACTCTTGACCCTTTATGTTAAACCTTAAGCCTAAACAGACTGAAAAGGAATACAACAAAAAAAGTTTCATTCAAATCGATCCAGTAACTACGAACAAACATACAGACTGAGATTTTGTTCAAATCATATATTTAAATTCTATTACCGTTTTTACATCCTCCTAAATTGCGTTTTCGTAATTACATTCAATGTACAGACAAAACTTTTTACTGTTTTATTATAGTAATGTTTTAAACTGCACAAAAAAAAAAACTAATTAATCTACTTACCTAAGAACTCAAAGTAACTTTACTTATAATTAATTTTAAGATCTCTTGATGTACTAAAAATATACTGATAGGATAATAAAAATACTGAAAATCAAAGTTTCAAATAAATATTATATGTTGAAGGTATCTTAAGTAATCAAATTACAGAAAATGTAATGAACTAAACGATCGTAAATTTCGATATTTTTGTACGTGCAATCGCATGATATCGGTCAAGCGGTTAAGATTTCTATATTTCATTCATACAAAACTCCTTTCATCCCTTTATTGCATCCCTTTAGGGGTTGACTTTTGGGCCAAATCGGGCCGGTGGGTTAAGCCGTGAAAGCGTCACAGAGAGACAGACGAACAGACGGAAAGACTTTATAATAATTCTATGGATACTTTGTCTCAGGAAATCAGTTTATTAGATAGAATTATTTTTAAAATAGTAAAACAACAGTTGCATATAATTTATTTTAGGCAATAATATTAATTACATTGAGAACTTCCTACAAGAATTTTGATTAAGCGCATTTCGCTGCTTCCATGCTGTCTTGTACATATATGGATATAGCTGCACTAGAACGGTCAGTATGGCACTATTAGCATTTTGTTATTAGCACATTTAAAATGCATAACATTTTTAGAAAATTGACATGTTTAGAATACACGGCGGCGGATTGGAAGCCGTCTAAATGCTTTGACCGCTAAACCATTCGTAATGTACGGCTTAGCGGCCAAAGCGCTAACCATACTGTAACAATATGTTTAAATTATATTTGTACATCTATATATCTATTGAAAACCAAGCTATTCCGATGTATATATACTATATATACTAGGACCAGTTATATTTTTTAGCCAAAGTAATATTATATAGTGTAGTTCTATATAATCGCCTGTTTCAGCAACGCGAAAGAAACGAGAACGTATCGTCAATAAGCGAAATGGTGTCAATGGTGTGGGTCTATAAGTGGGTTCAAATATTATGTAGTATAAAAGTAGCTTCACAGAGAGCCTTACTACACTCTCAGTAATGTGCTTAAGTCACATTACAATTTTGCAGATTTTCACTAGCATTTAAGTACAAAATCTTCTCTGAAATTCGAATCAGGTTATTACGAGTATTAATTATGTTATTTAGATGCGTACGAGTGGCAACAGGCAGCACAGTAGCTATTTGTAGTAAGTTTGAGGTCGGGTCACGAGTTCAAATGTCACTTCGAGCATTACCTTTTGTTTTTATATTCAAATTTTATTTCTGATTTTAATAAATTAAAACATTTGTGCACATATGTTTTAATTAAACGAACGAACTTTATGAACGGTTGTTGTAATAACATGTCCTTTTGAATCTGGAAATACTTGTTGCTATTAACAGTTTAATATTATTTTGATATCTTTGTGCGATACACTTACCCCAAGTTCCCTATTTTATTAAGAATACATTTAGAAACTGTATTTAAATTAATTCATAATACTTTGAAGTTACATACGTTTTACTTTGAAGTTCCCATATCCGTTCCCGTTCCCAGTTTCAACTTCAGTTTCAGTTACAGAAACTGCCTAAAATACTTTAACGTACTCTAGTCACATAACAAACTTGAAGTATTTTATTGTAATTTTTAAAATTGGAATAATCTAATCAATAACTGCGTAGTTTCAATATTCCAACAGAGTCTGACTGTTAACGATGATTATGGGTTCCATCCTCGACCTGGCTCGACCATAATATAACCATAAAAAAAAATATTCAGATTCCCTACTCTAGTAAGATAAAGCACGGCGTTGAGTTTCGCTAAGCAACACGCGATTCTTTGAATACTACTGAAAAGCAGAGAAAGACTGTTTTGACTGAAGATACTTTTTATGTCTACAATTATGTAGACATAAAAAATTATTAAATCAAATATTAATTTGAACCCACTCATAGACCAATGACCATTTGGCTTATTGACGATATTTCTTTCTTATTTATTTACACAAACAGATGCTACAGATACTTATTTTGTGTATCCAAGTATTTAAAATTTTTCATTGATTGCTTACGTTAATATGCCGACTTAGTCTAAATGGTACTAAAACAAGCTTTTATTTTTAGTTATATATATATATATATAGTATATTTTATAGCTGAACAGAAATTACAAAACTAGTAATTGTTAATTTGTTCCTTGGCTTTTGGTAGCGACCGTTATTTGTGGAATTCTTTCAAATATTATTTTTGTAAAAATAAGATTTTCAATTTATGTTAAATGTGAAATTTAAAAATAACATCTATATTTCGGAGACGCATCATTATAATGGGATCTTGGTAGATTTTGTGGGTGTAACGATGGATAAACGAGTTAAAGAATGGTGGGTACATGTCTTCCTTTTTTGTTACCATAGTCTTCAACGTTTAATTAAAGAACCTCGTAGAACCGAAGGAATGTGTCAACTTAAAATTTATACGAAAAGTCAAGCATATCATCGTTCCTTTCAAGCGTGAAAGAACATAACATGTCGTCTTCAATATCGCCAGTCTGCATCGTAGCTCGTCATCCAAATCGTAGTTTTAGCTTTACACAAACAAATGTTTCCTGCAGCGCCTCCTGGACAGTTGTTAACGTAATATACATCTAAAACATGCACCAATCAAACCCGAACCTTTGATTGAAATCCGCATCAAAATCAGGTTAGTAGTTTTGAAGATAAATGGCAACGTTGGTTCGTACAAACAAACAAGCAAGCTCTCACCCCTAACGCATATACCGTCTCTACCGTCACGGGTAAAAAAACACATCGACATATAAAATATGTACATAATATCCAGAGTAGTATTCAGCCACTTCCAAATAATTATATATCTTCGATATAGGTCGAATTACACACATACCACGTTTCTTTCTCATGTCGCTTATGAGACGAATATTAAGCTTAGGGATATTTACAAGGGAATAAAAATGTTTTGACGCCATTTTTATCGTGTTCCTTTGTGCGGTGGGAATATAAAGGCATTTTACACGTTGCGTGAAGCTTTGTTGTGCGTGTTTGTCATCATTTCACTTTTGATAAGATCAAAATAAAGATACAATTGGTTTTACTCACGCTCCCAAATAAAACGAGATAAATTTATTTTTATTGAAGCCACCTTAAAAATACGAAGAGAGTAAAGAAAATGTTTTTATGCATAGAGTACGTTCTCAATGATTAAACGTGTTATGTTATATTGAAAATACTAGAAAGGGATATTTGACGACGATTTTTATAAAATTTTATACCATATTGATAAAATTTATAATAAAAATGTATTCAATAAACATATATTATTTTTAAATTTTATAACACAATAATATTCAAATAAGAATTATAAAATAAAAAAAACGAATTCTTAGGCCCTCGTGTCTCCGTGTGACAGCGTCGTGTATACGCGACGGTTGTGGGTTCAATTCCAACTGGGAGAATCATTGTATTTAAATTAGTTTAATTTCTTCGCCTTGGTGACAAGACAAACTGATAGGTTATCACTGCCTACTTTGCTGTTGGGAAAAGGCGCATAGCTGAAAAAACTATTTCAGTCCTTTTATAACATTAACAATTAACATTTTGAATACTATTTTTACAAACAATTATTTACAGTATTGTTTTATTATTATAAAACATGTTACATAATTTCCGTTTGAGTGTGTTTTACTTTAATTTTGCAATGCAATTGCAGGTGATGATAGTAGGTTCAATTCTCATCCAGGGTAACATTTATGTTACAATACTTTTTTTTTAACATTTTTAGAATTTTTAAAGTGGACATTGAAAAAGACAAATTTAGAAATTAAGTAAAAAATTTTATAAAATTTTGCTGCGCTCAAATTTTTTATACGTTTGCTAAATATTTTAAAATACTTACATTGTTTTCTTTTGGTCTAGTGGGTTGTCCCACTAGACCAAAAGGGTGGAATTGGGTTCCGGCATTACGGAAGTCCTAAATTGGGCGGAATATGATATATTATGCTTTTTCCTAGGATGTCCTTAATACATCTCAAATAATTTCGCCTACATTATTTAGTTGAAATATTTTGTGGCTTCCATTGACCCAGTTAGATAACTAAGTGTAGTAAGCTAACGTTTATAGCACTAAAAAGTTATCTACTATTTAGAAGTAAGTCTAGCTACAGTGCAGCTCAAGAGATCTTGAGTCTACGTACAGTTTAATTAGAAACAATTTTGTGCATTATAATTACAATTGTGGCAAATCTGTGAATAAAATATAAAGTTTTATTCTGTATTTTTTTTCTTTCAGATCCACACTGTGTCGCTTACCAGGACGATAATGATGATGATGGAATTCACAATAATTGTTAAAGTTGAAATATTATGTTCTAAAATTAATCTCTTGGACTACATGACGCAGTGGGACAGCCTTTCACCGTAAACGCGATGACCGTGGGTTCGGTGCCAACTGGTGTCTAGGATTTATGTCTTAACATTAAATTATTTTTGCCTGCCCTGCTATTTTGTGGGATATGCGTTAATTGATATTGCTATTTTGTGGGATATGCTTCAAATTGAATTCTAAGTGAAATTCCTTACTATGCAGGAACTTCCTCCTAGTGTCACCATCGTTAGTTTATTGGAATGAGATTATTGTATAAATTTTTGTTAATCCATCATACCGTTGTCGAGCTCCGTAAGGAATGATTGAGTAAATAAATGGTATTAGGTAAAAGCAAAAGAAACTATATGAACTGTTTTAATATAGATATGTATAAGCGTTTTTAGTTAACGTTTTTTGTGAAAAAATACTGTGAGATATATATTTTTTTGTTATTTTATAGCAAGTGACCGTTGTTATTTAACTATGGAAGCACCAGTTTCATTGTAAATATTATTGCAAATGATGCTACGAAATTCATTTATATTTTAAATGAATACACGGAAATTGTTACTAATACTTTGGAAAAATCATAATTTTCCAATTTCAGCCTATATTTATGTACTGTGTATGTGCAACCATTACCGCCCAAAACTCACTTATTTAAAGACACTTATTAATTTAAAATTAGATATCGCAAATTAAATTGATAGTGCCTGCAGTGCATACTTGATTTATTATAAATCAAGTAATTTATGAATAAAAATGTTACACATTTAAAAAAGTAGTTAGGATATTTCTTACAACGTTTGAACTCGACCTTCAACAGACGATGGAGTTCCGATAATTAAAGTTTTGACAAAAATATATATATATATATATATATATATTTCTTACAATATATATACTCTATACTTCCTTCTACAGACGTTTATCGATCGATTTAGAATATGAAGCACGTATGTGTTATTTTTAATACGATGATATGATTTGTCATGTGACATTGTATTTTTATTATCAAATCGAACCCACACACCACACATGTATACAGCAATTGTACCCACTCATAAAGTGAACTAGCAAATTAATTAAATTAAATAGTACTTTAAAACCATATTTTAATTCCCATGACATATACACGTTCCTATAAAAATATTTACTTTTTTTATTTTTATAGTGTTGCTATTATCATAATAGTAACTGTAGTTTATTCTGTGGGGAATGACCCTTAAATAGAGTTTGTGGTGTATTATATAGAAGATGGGTTGATCCTAACCTATATTCATGTCAAGCCTTTGGAAATAAGTTTATTTTTACGTAATAAGTCAATAAATGTATACATACCTAAGTAAATTCTCTGAATTTCACGGAACGCAATCGCATGAAAATACTAGTATAAATATGCCGAATTTTCAACAGTAATATATTAATAACCGTTTAGCCTTTATTTATAAAATTTGGAATTTTAGTTAAACAAAGAGACTTTAATACAAAAACCAAATTTTATGTTTATATGTTAAATAGAATTTGAGCTACGAGTATTCAAAAGTTGGTCGAAATGGTTTGTGTGAACATTAGGCAGCTGCGTCGCTAGTCCCCTCCTTGAACTTGACTGGAACCCTGTCGCGTGTCTAGTTTAATCAATATTATATTTCTAGAATTTTTTCCGTAATTTTCTTAATTTTTCCATAAGAAGCTTGAAATCGGTAGTTGTTTTCAAGTTATGGCATGACCAAGGGATTCATTTTTATACATACATTTACATATTATATAAAAATCAGTCAACCGGTTTTGTACCTGCACCCACTGCTGATTTCTAGCTTTCTCATATAACCATATTCACATTACTGCGTTCAAATGGTATAATTTTATAAAAAGCAAAAGCAGGTATTACATTTAAGCTTTGCATATGGCGTAAACGTAGGTGTGTTCGTGGAGACGAAAGATATTAAAGTTACGTAAAGCTAGAGTGATGCTCGTCTTTTGAACTGAATTTTTACTACTATAGTAGGTACTTCATGTAATTTCACAATTTCATAGAATTGTTAATAATGATAGCTTTGTATTATTTTAAATACAAGTCTTCTTCGTGTCAGCAAATCAGATGTTAAACGATTTTTTCCCAGTACTTGGACACGTCGACCGCCTCATACGTTTCCTCAATCAGGTCGTCAATTGAGCATGTGGCTTGAGTTGGGACAAGCAAGTGTGCCTTGATTTATGGATTGGCACCACAGACACAGGAAGTGTGACCTTGCTGTAGTACCTCCTCACATTGCAAGAAAATATTTACACTGACCAACCTGGCTATGTAGACATAATTGTCTGTCACTCAATAAGTGACTTCAATATTGGCTACAGTATATTATGGTCTAGCGGTTAACACTCTTTGAGCTCCACATAGTGTGAGTGCCAGTGCAAAGTGAGTGCACTTGAGTACACTGTACTGAGAATGTTTGTGTGCTAGTGAAGAGTGAGTGCATTTAAGTAGCTTGAGCCAGTGCAAGGTCAGTGAGACACCGAAGGCACACCGGGGAAGCCACTTAAGTATTTAAAATTGAAATACATTAGTAAGCAAAGGTTTGGCTTTAAACCCGACGTTTCGGACACTTTACAGTAGTCCGTGGTCACAGGTACACTGAGGTGGCATTTGTCTGTCATTTGATACAATTATTATATCAAACTACCGCCAACAATTTCTTAGTTGCCTCGCGTACTGCCCGGGATTCTTGCAGAAAGAGCTGACTGTAAGTATTCGAAAAGTCCAGATTTCAAAAATGTTTTTTCAAATACCAATAATATGACGCGATTAATCCGGTTACAAGAAGTTTCATTTAAAAAAGTCATTTACTGTGATTGTTCTTCAAGAAACTCAGTAAAGACAACTAGATAATGATTTTGATGAACTACTGGAGAAAGGGTTTGAGGCAATCATGGTGCAGTGGGATAGTCATGCAATTAACGCAATGGTTGTGGGTTTGATTTTCACTCAATGGGCTGCTTATATATTGAAATTTTCATTTCATTCTGCAAACAAAGCAAGGCGTTGAGTTCTGCCACCTAACACGGAATGTCATAACACGCTCAGGTAGAAATATTCATGTAAAGAAATATATGTCTATACATATAAAAGAAAAATATTAAGAAATTGATATTAAAAGACTATCATTTTCTATGACTTTTATGTGAATTGAATCTGTTATTTAAGAGTAGCATCGTAAAGTATTTTAGACTTACTAAATTTCCTGCAACTAAAACTCAGTTCCTCAAAGTTTACACCGTCACACTAGGCGGAAACTTCTCTCAAAACAAATTACCATTAAAACGCTAAATGTTAGCGAGCGCTTGTTTCGCAACTGTTTATTTAAAAAAAATATTTACCCCACAAACACAAACAGGGAAAAGTTAATAATCTCACTTTGGGACAAATATGTAGGTATTTATTTTAATCCTTATTTAATAAATGAAGGGAAAGCAATGACAGTTGCGTGGACGAAAAAAAAGTTTATAAGGAGAGGAATTACAAAAAGCTGATATAAAAATAATGCATTAGAAATATATTTTATACATATAATAATTATAACACATTATCGTGTATTTGAAACACACTTTTGTATAAGGTGACAGACTCACATCAATGTGGCTACTAGTTTAAATTATAACTTCATTACAACTTTATTATGGTTTTTCATTAAATATGTATACATACATATATACATATGTACATATATATATATATATATATATATATATATATATATATATATATAGGTAGTGAATACAACAACTGTACTTTATTATTTAAATTGAATGAAAGAAATATTTTTTTCACGTCACGTTTTGCCCCTAAGGGGGTAGTGACGTGACGAGAAGTGTGACCTTCCTCCAGTTCACCGCTACTGTGTGCTCGAAAGTCAACCGAGATTTCCCTGCCTCTCCTCTTTTACCGCTCACCTTTGAATTGTTGTTTATAATTTAAATTATAATTATTGTGTCTATAACACTAATATTATTGTGCTTATATTATTGTACACTAGTATAATTACTGTATTTAATAAATTTTACATTGTAAAATATTTTGGTGCTGGATATCCTATTCCTAATACTAAAACTTGTTTTTTAGTTTTTATTTTTACCGTGACTCTAAGATAAGTTTAAAAAAATAATCACCGCAATATAAGTTTAAAAACCTCTGGGTCCTCACTTATCTTAGCGTTACGAGCTCTTCATAAATTTCCAGTGAAGCGGTAATAGTTCGCTTGAAATATTATTAGTAGGATTCATGAATTTATCAGGTCATTTCGATTTATTAATTATCTATTACTTCTATCTATCTATTAATATCTATTAATTGTCTACCTGTGACCACGGACTACTGTAAAGTGTTCGAAACGTCGGGTTCTAAAAATGTATTTACGAATACCAAAATTATACGCGATTAATCCGGTTAGAATAGTTTCATTTCAAAATGTGTAAAAATCGCGAAAATCAAAGAACTCATTAATTTTATTAATTTTGAACTCTAAAATTTTTTGGTAAAAATTGCATTAGTGCATATTGCATTTATTTATTATTATAAAAACAATGTACTCATGTGCAGTCACCCTGCACTGGCAAATATTTTTTTTAAATAAACAGTTGTGAAACCAGCGCTCGCTAACATTTAGCGTTTTAATGGTAATTTGTTGTGAGAAGTTTCCGCAAGTGTGACGGTGTAAACTTTGAGGAACTGAGTTTTAGTTGCAGGAAATTTAGTAAGTCTAAAATACTGCAGTGCTTATGCCAAATTAGATTTAGATTCACTTCTCGCAAAGTCGCAGAAAGTGATAGTTTAAATCTTTTTAATATGAATTTCCAAATATTTTTCTTTTACATGTATAGACATATATTTTCTTTACATGAGATATTTCTACCTGACCCCAGTGTTATGACATTCCGTGTTAGGTGGCAGAACTCAACGCCTTGCTTTGTTTTACCAGAGCCGAGAAATGAAAAGAATTTCAATATATAAGCAGCCCATTGAGTGAATATCGAACCTACAACTATTGCGTTAATTGCATGACTATCCCACTGCACCATGATTACCTCAAATTCTTTCTCCAGGTAGTTCATCAAATACATTAACTAGTTGTCTTCACTGAATTTCTTGGAGAACAATCACAATGAGTGACTTTTTGAAATTAAACTATTTAAACCGGATTAATTGCGTTATATTATTGGTATTCAAAAAAAACAACTCATTCTGCAATAATCCAGGGCAGTACGCGAGGCAACTAAGGTATCGTTGGTTTGATCGAGGAATTTGATATAATAATTGTATCAAATGACAGACAAATGCCACCTCAGTGTACCTGTGACCACGGACTACTGTAAAGCGTTCGAAACGTCGCGCTTAAAGCCACACCTTTCCTTGCTAATGTATTTCAATTTTAAATACTTAAGTAGCTAAAAGATGCTCCTAATAACATTATAATCTGTTTAAGCCGCATGAAATGCCGGCTTCCGGAGTGACTTCGGTGTCTCACCTCATGGCAACTTCGTGGAAGTTGAAACATTTGCATGAATAATAACAACGGAGTCGGTTTCGCATTTTAATTTTAATTTTGTAGTCGGCGAAGTTGCTTTATGTGTATAATTCAATTGCTATTTTGTTAATATTTTATTCTATTTATTGTTAGGTTATGTATATAAGGAGTGGAAATCATAATAAAAAAGCTATGATCGATCGAATTTTAATGAACATAAATTCTACTTAATTTAAATCTTAATACAATCTTATTAGTTATTATAGAGGAAATTTATTAACTAGAAAACAGAACAATTGTCGACTAAAAAGGCCCCACTAAAGCTCTAGGTCCCCCCGCGTCTGCCTTCTCTACAGACGTTAGTCACTCTCGTTTGCATCTAACAGTATATAATTTTTTTTTTATGTATATAAATTAAAATTACTTTAATAGATTATACCAGAGACACCGTGGCGCAGTGCGACAGCGTCTGAATACAAATTCAATGGTTTGATACCCCCAAAGTTCTGTGTTAGATTTGGCCACTCGACAGGTTATTCTCCGAAATTTATCGAAAACAGGGTTGTCGTTCTCTCTGATACTACTACTACTACTACTTTACTATGAGAAAAGTAAAAATACTTTAAACTTATAAAAAAAAAGCGTGAAGTTAAAAATATATTAGATTTAGTTCATCTTATACTGACAATGAGTATTAAATCTGCGAAGACATGTATATATATATATATATATATATATATATATATATATATATATAGATATATAAGTAGTAAGATTATGAGGGCGGTTTATTTTATAATTATCGCAAAGTTAGTTTACAAAGCTACGGGCTATGGTTTTCAATTAAATTTTAAATATTTAATACCTAATGTGACTTTCTTGTAGCAGTTTCACGTTTTTCCCTTATAGTAAGGGACAAGACACCCGTTCTACTCTTCCTTTTCGCTCTAATTATAATAGTTATGACATATAAACAGATTAACGATAAAGTTGAATAATTTGCAAGTTGCGTAGAGGTTACACCATATTATATAACTACTTTTTTCGTAAATCAAAGCCTCGAACACTTTACATTAGGACATATAGTGTATTAAATTAAATAAAATAGATATATTTAGCATATCAAAGAATTAAATTGATTCATTTATAAAAAAAACTAAATAAAAAGTTTATTTCTGAATATATAAACAAAAACATTAGCGCTTATATTGACTATATTGACATATTTCCTCTTGACTGCAGAATTTTGTATATTTTCGGACATTCGCTGTATGCGCTCAAATTTATAAAATAATTTTTTTTATGTTCATAGAATTTTTAATTTTTGCATTTACCGCGTTTAATAATATTGCGTTTTGAGTAGCGCACTTATATCATACATAGCTTTTCACTAAACAAGAAACATCTATGTTAACTAAATGCTTACTTATCAGGGTATCAGAGAACTTGGTGTCAAGACACCCGTTCCGCCTTAATTAGAATTCCGTTTTAATAGGAATATTATCAATATGTACTTTTTCTAGTGGAATTTGAACCTGAAATTCAGAGAGATATGTTCCAAATTTACTTATTTACTGAAATTCTAAACAATCAAAATATTATATACCTACCGAATATAAGCATATTTAAGTATTTGTTTTATTAAAGTTCGTATCTTTAGATGAAACGCCCTGTACTCTAGTGTCTTTTTAACCACAGTAAAACAAATAATAAAGCGAGTTGAGTATGCAACTAATGGAAATTTTTTTAAAAAAAACTGTCATGTTTAAAGTAAACACTTCAAACAATCCAGTCGTACCGTGGCCTGATTAACGTTATTTATTTACAAGGCGCCTGATTCCCATAACTAGGGCGTTGCGCAAATCAAATCACTCGACCCGAAGGCAAACATTTTTCAATATTGCCTTGGAAAATCTGAAAATATGCACGAACGATGTCACTCCAGATATGATAAATCGCAAGATATAACCGACGGCTTGTGTTTATTTTGTTGGATTTATCTATAATGAGGAATTTTTTTCAATGAACTGCAGTAGTTACATGGCATGCTGCGCATTGGTATAATGGCTGACTCTGAACGGATGGTTGTGGGTTTGTTTCTCATAAAAGGAAATGATTAGCATATACAAGGAACAATATAAGCTAAACATATGTAATATTTAGTATTATTATTTATTCTAAATATTTTTAGTATATAAAAGTGACATAATATTTTAATACAAATAAATATAAATACGCTCTTCAAAAGCGACAACTTGATGCCAGAATACTATGCTTAAAAAAAAGCGTGAATTTTTTTTTTTAATTTGTTTTTAAACCCATAGCCAATTCATTTAATGACAGACATTTATTTACATCTTGGCACCAAGACATTACATATGCACTAAACACACACGCACACACATGCGTCTACACGCACATCTAGACGCGTAGCACATAATAATTAGATATAGTTTAAACTATTAAGAATATAAGGATCGGATTTATAATGTATAACTGAAAACCAGCGATGATTGGGATGTTAGCCTCAAGCAATTATTAGCTGAGTTACACAAAAAAACCCACACAAAAAGAAACAATCAAAGTTTATGCAAAATTTTTAGGTTACAACTGTTTGCTTCACACATAACGTTGCAGTTTACTTTAGTTTTGAAGGTCAACGTCGTTTATGCATGAGATGTAGTTTAGTAAAGTATTGTGTTAACCATAAGTTCTTGTAATAATTGGATATGATACTTGTAAATAATACCGTCCTGTATCAAATATTTGCCAATGCTGAAACGCTTTCTTGCCGCTAGAACGTTTTGTGTCTGCTCCTAGTCAAGGACGTGGTGTGTCGCTCGTGCCTTTGAGCTTCGTTTAATCAAATCACACTTTATTACGCACAGAAATGTTAAAATGATAGCAGTTTTTGACATAGGTATTTTGATATAGGTGTTCAGTAACTAAACAAGTAATTTTTTCATTGATATCTTCTCCAATTTGTTTATTTAGAACACTATTTTCTATCCCTTATTTATTTTTTGTAAGTCAAGCTCTAATGTAAGGCACTCCACCTGACATTGTAGTGTATTCAGAACCAAAGTTCAGAAGAAAAAAATTGAGAAATAAATTAAATTCCGCTGGCAGAGAATAAGTTATTTTTAGGTCTTACTTAGATTATTCATTCTAGTATCGAACAGCTCAGTGAGTGCATATACAGTTATTTATTTATTGAATTCATAGCAAGGTTACTTTACTCATAAAAATAACGTTTAAAAATATAAAATTATAATTTATTAAAAAACAGCTCATTACAAATACGTCTATAAAATTTAACTCCTACCCTCAAAAAAGCTGTCTTGTATTTGTTCAGTTCAGTACTTACTCTAAAGAAGCATTGATATTTGTATAATTTTTTTAACATATTTAAACTTACTTCGAAAGCATATATACACTAAATCCTGCCCTGCCTTAAAATCTATACAACAAACTTAAATAACAAACTTCACTTCAATTTATAATGTAAATTGTTGTAACTTTTGATGATTTTGACGAACTTATTGAAATAAAATTAACACTAAATGTTAAGAGAAGTGTAACAAAATATAAAACTACATTTAAATCGGTTGAGCCATTTCTGCGATTAGCCAGTTCGGCTACACAGATAAACAAAAAAATAAATTGAAAAATATAATTTTAGGTTCTATTACATTAGCAAATGCCCGCGATAATATATTTTTTTATATATCTTTACATTTTATTATATATATGTATAGATGATATGTTCCAACAGCTTATTATTTGGTAAGTTATTGTACAGAGCAGAGTGGCGCAGTCGTAGCGTGCTGGGCCCCATAACCCAGAGGTCCGCGGATCGAAACCACGCTCTGCTATAACAGGAACGCTTTTTATTATTTAAGTTTACTTTTTTCTGTATATTAAATTATTGGAGACCCGTGTGACTGTGGGTAATTGTGGGTGCAAAGTCTTTGTCGGATTACTAATTTTATATTGCTCCTGCGTCCGATTTTTTGCTTAGGATCACGAATGCATACATACAAAAACATATTTAGTCTGAAGCTCTCCCAATATTAAGAATATTGAAATTGTCCAAATATTTTTGTGTTCTAAGCGAATGAGAGCAAACAGCCAGTACTTTACACGAAATAGATTTGATACCAGTTCAAACAATTGAGAGGAGTGCTTCTAAAAGTGTCGGTTTTATCTAGTTTCAACCAGTTCTATCCAGATTCGGTTATGTCCGCGCGACATGTGACACAATCGTTATTTTTTTTGCATCTGTCAGTTCGTACGCGGCAAACTGGAAATTGTTCGCTTTATTTTATTTTTATTCAAAGTTTCACAGGTAACCGTTGTTTGTTTAAAAACCTTGTATTTACAGAAACTACTATAGCAGCTAACTATATATGGACTAAATAAATAAATTTACCATATTAGGCCATTGAGTGAGAATGCGAAAGACTGTATTGGTTGAGGGTTCGTTCCCCAGTCGGGGGAATATTATTAAATTATTTTCAATTTTCCGCCCTAGTAAATAAACGAAGCGTGGCGTCGATTTCCGCCACTCAACATACAATCTTCCGAGTTCGGGCGAAAACCGGAGAATGGAATTCCTTGAAGTGTAAAAATGTTTTTTTTTAATTTATCTTTGAATAAATATATTATCACATATTTTCTGTGTTATAGTATTTTTTTTATAAAACATCTATTATTTGTTCTGCCTAAAACTACACATTTTTATTTCCTTTAGACATATTTTTTGCAACTCACGGGGTGAGACCTAGCGATAAGACCCTACATTGTTTAAAGCACAGAACGGAGTGTCCACAGTTTTCTCATATAAGTCCAGATTTAAAACCATATTAAGTTCCTATTATGTAAAATGTAAGATGCACAATAAATATATCTTGCAATATGAATTAAAATTACATAATAGCTTTCTCACTTACCTCACGTTTCCCACAAAGCAGAGCAGCCAGAAAGAAACAATGTCAAGCCATTGCTTATTATGTGCGTGGACCTTAATACCACGCTTTGTCTTGCTCATTATCGCGGTAAAATAAAAATAATTCAATTATGATCGTTGCACTCAATGGGAATCGAACCCACAACCAATAGCAAATACAGTCAACTCAATTTAGTCATAGTCAACTTATTAACAAAATGATGTACATTACAATGGCTTTATTATCTTGATAATAACCATTTTACATTTCAGACTCATTAAACTTTAAAATTTGAATATTTAATAGCCTATCACAATTCCACATGACAGATAATTAATATACCTATCACACATTTATAGCATAAATCTTATTAATCTCGTACATATTGTGATCCCATATGAAATTGTATTATGTCTTCACAAAGTAGTAACTTTGTCATTCAATTAAGTGTTTCACGTGATTTGTTCAGTTAAAGCTTTCTGATTTGTCCCGCTTAACAGTATATAGTCAGAGAGAACCTAGTGACGGGTTTCTCTTTCCGAAATGTAGACATTGCGGGTTAAGTTCATTCCAGCGCTGTTCAGTCAGGCGCTGTTCCGTGCCACAATCATTTTGATTGTCCAAGCATATCGGACGGCAAAGTAGATTAAGCTAGCGTTAAAAGATTATTTTTTATAATAGATATAAGTGAAGAAAAATAAACATATTCAAGCCGTTCGAAATATTATATGAGTAATGCACATAGAAATTAAGGGGTTAATTGAAACATAGAATACAAACTTAATGAATGTAAAAGCAATGGTTGTGGGTTCGATAACCACTGGATGGAACAATATATTTATTGAAATTATATTGAAATATATTTTATTAACGTAATATCTCGATTTCGGGCGGAAAGTGAGAGACCAGTTTGTTGCCACAAGCTTTTTGCGTTCTTCAATCTTTATTTCATATTATTTTTTAATTTCATTTTTAAATTTTTATTTAATTTTTAATGTAGTATTCAAAATGTGTCACTCATTCGGTATCTGTAAATAAATATATTGTTTAGTATAACTGCGTCTCAATATATCTCTCGTAAAATATTACAGGGGTTTTTTTGACAATCTACGCGTCCTTTCAGAATAATAAGAAGAACCAGATGCTTTATATATTCGGAGGCGCATTTTACTTGATTTTGCCCAGATTTTTTATGATTTCATAAATGAAAGATGACTAAGGACCGGTCAGGGTTTCGTCTGCTTTCAATGTTAGGCTTATTATGGAAGGCTTGTTTAAATTGATTCAACTGTATTACCTTAGAGTGTATTATATATATATAAAAAAAAAGCGTTTTATATAAATATTGTTAATAAAATAGTCGATTTTTCTTTCGATATTTATTTTTGTATGAGTTATATTCAAAATGTATATTTATGTAGCAGGTTCAAATTTAACGCATGGTATAAAAATATTTACTTTTATAGACTTTAAAATGTCTGAATATTGATACAAAGTCAAAAGTGAAAGAGAAGAAAATATCACTTGATTTTCTTTCTCTAGCTATCTTTCGGAATACATTACAAAGTTAACACAATAATTTTTTAAATATTAAAAATAAAAGACAGTTAAGAAGATATAGAAGAACGAATCTGTTACACGATTTAAATAAGCTTTGAAGTAAATGCGAATAAAATTTAAAAGGGTTTTGTGTGACAGGTGAGCAAAAACAGTAAAACAAAGCCCTAGTGTATAATAAATAATAGATAACTGACTATCATCAATGCCTGCTTCGTGCTCTAGCAGACATTTCAATTTCCCCCGAATACGCAATTCCACACACGTCTAAACGTCTAATTTATTATTTTCCTTAATTGAACGCGAATTGACGATAATGTTGTATTTTTTAAAGCATACTAGACATCATTGTAATTATATTATAATGATTGATTGAAATAGAGCGATGGCCTATTAAGTTTTTATTAAATTATAAAGTAGGTTACGTGTTAAATTATTATTTTACAGCCTAAGGCTTTATTTATCTCGTATCTATAAACATTATGTATATAAATATTGTAACTACTTGAAACTCTTATTATATTGAAGTCAAATAGTAACTTATTAGGTTAAATATCACATTATTATTTAATTAAAATATGATTTGAATCTTTTTTTCTTGTTAACATGTTTTTAATATTTTAATAAATAGCAATCTCTCGTAGATATAACTTTCGAGTACTAGAAATTTGTAAAAATCTCTCTACAGAAATGCTAACAACAAGAATAGGTTGTAATAAAGCGTATAAGAATTTCGAATCGAAATTCGAAAGTTATTATATGGAAAATGTGCGGCAATAGGAATATGAAAATTGACACAGTTAAATTTTGTATGGAGAAGAAGAGTGGAACGCCAATATTTTTGATAATATATACTGTTGTATTATATGTAATTTATAAAATAAGATAATTTATAGAATAACAATATAAAATAATGTTTTTTTTTTTTTATTTAAATGCGCTATCTAAATCAGCATACAACATTTTATGCTCCTTCTATTCACCCTTGAGGATAACCTTCGTCTGGAGTCAATCCTAGAAGCACCATCAGGTCTGCATAATCATAAAAATGCATTATCATCGAGTCTTCACTTAAAAATTAAGCTGCAAGATTTGACCCATACTAACTAACAAGGAAAGTTAAATAAAAGCTTATAAAAAATATGACCTTGTTTTTGGCATACACGTTGCTGAGAAAGACAAGAAAGAAAAGAAGAAAAAAGAAAACAAAAAAAAAAATTTAAAAGAAAAAGGCCTAACTATAATACTAAAACTTAAATCATAAAATATTACATGAAAGCCGACTTATAAAGCTGTATAGTTACATTATAAAGCTGTAGTCTTAGCCCGGGTTCGAATCCAGTTGCGGTAAAATTTTTACGTTTTCAAAAATTGTTTTTCATATCCTAAGCATATTTTGTTTTCTTAAAATCTATATACAATGAAAGAAACTTATATCACAGTATGAAAGTATATGCACTTTAAATGCAGTATTTTAAATTTTGTCGCAGTTAATACCAAAAGTCCTCGAAATGAAATAACCTCAGGATACGTATAATTGATAACAAGTGAAAAAATTCCTACTATTGTAACTTAATGACTTGTATGAAAACTATATACATACAAGTCATTAAGTTACAATATTTTTGGAAAAGAATCACTTTATTAATGAAAATAAATTTTATTATTATAAAGTGATAATAAAAAAATTATAAGAAGTAATAATTAAAAAATCAACATAAACCATGATATTTGTATAGTAATAAGCTTTTATGCTAACCGTACTATGTAACGCAGGTGCACTAAAGCTATCAAACCAATCAACGCTAAACAATGCTTGTAATTTTAGGAGTAAAAATAAAGTTTTAAAATATTATAATATAATCGACTTATTAATTGTTCAAGCGAACAATCAATATATTGTACAAAACTCTTCCGTTATTCACTGGGTGATTGACAGACAACGCAAAGCCAAAACTACTGGTCAGAATATCGGCTTGTAAAGTCGGCTATTGGAAAGCATTAAGCGTCCGAGAACAGAAACTATTTTTTACAGTCCAAGAATATCAACGATAAAAATGGCAATGGCATGGCAAGAAATAGAATGCAAGAAATGAAATGGCGAATTTGCGTCCACGCTTCTCCTTCTTCTTCTTAATCGTATCACTCTTGACAGAGTGGTCGTGGGCAACATGGTGTTTTAGTTCGGAGGGGCAGGTATTGCTCGCCGTACGATGTCTCGCCATCTTTCCCAAACCCACGTGTATAATAAAAGGTTTACAGTGTTTCATAGACCACGATTAGTAAAATAAATATAACTATATCCTAACAAACTTACGTGCCAACTAATTAAGCGTAAAGGACCAATTATGTAGGAAAATTGCAGAGTTAATCCTGCGATTTACGAGTTAAATACAACCGTTTGCGTGAGCTTAGTTTGTTTAACAACTGCTTATGGGCTTATAAAAGTGAGTTAATACGCGTAGAATGTTTTATTTTCATTAGTTTTCTTTTTCACAATTAGAGATAAGTAAAAATGTTGAAATTATAATATGGTCGGTTTTTCGGTCGGTTTTAACTATTAATATTTGCAAATACATTTCAAAAAGCTTTACGGTTTCAATATGTTACAGATCCTGGTAATAGGCAGTCTGAGGTGGTATTCCTCTCTCGTCATTATTCGTACTTCACTAAAATTCGTTGTCACTTCTTCGAGTTTCCTAAAATGTATATGCGATTCAAATAGTCTATGTAAATTAATATAAATAGGTTGTGGGTTCAATTCGGAGAAATGATACATTCATTTCTCCGCTCTGGTGCTTAATACATGCCCTATGTATGGCGTTGAGTTTCGCCACTCTCAACACATCGTTTTTCGATTTCGGTCGGAAAGTGGAAAACGGAGTGTCTTGATACTAGTTCTCTCTGACTCTCTGCTATGCGGAAAAAGTAGTGGAGCTGATTAAAACAGTTTTATTTCAAACATCGCAAACGCCACAGATCTTATTATAATTTTACGTAATTTAAGAGTTCGTAGAGAAGGTTAGATCTCTAAAGCAACACTCGGTTTTAAGCTCAAATTCCATTTAGCTCCTTGAGCTAGTTTCACAAAGCGCAACGCTGCATTGCCTCTCGCCACCCAACAGGCAATAGCTAAAAAAGGAACTAATTATTAAGTACATACGTGTCTTGTACATGATGACATGACAGACACGAAAATAAAAGTTGTTGACTTGTGGTTGACTAAGTGCGTGATTTTGGGTGCGGAAATTGAAAAGTCACTACTCTTACAAAAGTCACTACTTTTAAACAGTACCAGCGGCAAAAACCAACCACACTTAAGTACTACACGTGTACGATTTGGATAATGTAATTAATATATTTTCAAAGCTTAAAAAAATAAATACTGTTTTTTTTTTAATATTTTTTAAAGTGTGCGTTTAAACACTTAGGAAATTGAAAAAGACATATTTAAAAAAAAGTATAAAAATTTTAACGCAGCGGGATTTGAACCCGCGCCTCTTGAACGGTTTTCAAGAAGCGCAGGTTCAAATCCCGCTGTGTCTGTGTAAATATGTCTTTTTCAAATAAATACTGACAAGTAAAGTTTATTTTAAAAAAAAAATATATATATATATATAGAAAAACGTAAACATATTCAGCGTGGAATAATTAGGGCTTGTTCTGGTTATATCCCGGAAGGGATGGAAACCAATTATGAAGCTTCTTTTAATAAAGGATGGAGAATAATCAAAGGCATATTTTTCTTTCTCAACATAAATATGAATTGATGAATCCTTGGAAAAGGAGTTGGCTATTTCCGTTACGTTTTAATTTAACAGAACCAAATACCATACTTAGTTTGAACTTTGAAAAGCAAATGCAAAAATATATAGAATTTTAATATATCAAGATTGTTTAAAAGAGCAACAGTTGGGTTACTTACTGGCTTGTCTAAGTAGGATTGCTTTCCGAGCCAGTGGTGGGCGCATTCACAGACTATCACAAGTACTTGTAAAAGTCTAATTTAATTAAACTTCAGTCCATAGTGGCGAAGTAGGCTTGTGTCTGACTCTAGACGGGATGGTTGTGGTTTCGAATTCCACTCGCGGGAATGATTATATTTAAATCATTTTCATTTCTCCGCTCTGGTGACAAGACAAATCGCAGCGTTTAGTTCCGCCACTCAACACGCAATATCTCGGATTCGAGTGGAAAACAGAGATCGGAGTGTCTTGACACTAGGTTCTATTAGATTACTCTGCTGCTATGCAGCGTGTGAAATTGAAAAAAAAATATCATTAGCGTAGAGTAGTTTAAATCTAAAAAAAATATGTAATTACATATAACGGATATTCTATAGCGTTTCATCTGGAACGTCTACACGTGAAGTTTATTAGTACGAGTAGGTAAAGATTTTTTGGACCATGCGATTGTCTTTAATTCAATACAAAATTATGTTTTTTTTTCTCAGCCTCTCTCCGTCCACTGCAATCCCGGTCCTGAGCAGCTCGCATCCATCCGCTGCCAGCCACCTCCTTCAAATCTGTCTCTAACACGTGTCGACTCCAAAATTATGTCACTCACAGTTAAATATTTTTTAGAACCCAATACCAGCGCCTTTATACTACAAACTTGTAAACTCATTGATAAGTTTATTCTTTAATGAAAATATATATTGTTGTCACTTGATTGTAACAAAGACTATATTCTGCTGCGCTATGTACTTAGAAATAAACAATACTCTCTAATGGATAATAGCTGGGCTTTCAAGCAATAATTAGTCTTAAGCCGTCCGCTCACTTGCCAGATTCGCTCGTAAACCGAAAATTAAGTTATTTGGATAGATATTACTAAGTGTTCTCGACATTTACAAGGCAGTATTATACTTTTCCCCCTCAGCAGGTAGGTAGACATAAGTTAGTGTTAAAACTCTCCGTTCCCCACTCTTTGCTTTATTTTGTGTGTAAAGAGGCGGATCAATGTATGATTTGATTTTGATTGATATTTATTTGGTTTTAAGTATCTTTATTGATATAATTAAGTGTAATAATACAATAATTTTTCTTAATGTATTATCTGTTAGTATAAACATATACTTAAAATTATAACTCATAAGTATAAACTTAAAAATATTAAGCATTTGTATTATTTATTTCACATACTTAATATATTTTAACGTATTATTATAAAAAAAATACTGAAACATATAAATATGAAATTTTGCCAAATCTATAATTCTTAGTTCACACAAATTATATAAATCATATCCAAAGTTTTTCCTTTAAGTAATAAAAATAATGCTAGTGAATAATTTCTAAAATAGGTTTGTCAATTTCCTAAGTGCGTGATTAGCACTTTAAAAATGTTAAAAATATTAAATACATTTAGTATGGGCGTTAGGTGAGCTAGGAGCTAAAAGAACAGCAATACATTAAGCGAAGTGACATCGCTTTTGTCCCCCGCTGCAAGTTTCCGCTTGACCTGGATGCTCAGTCTGTTTGTATATTATTTTTGTTTCAATTGATACCGCTTGAGCCGTTTGTTTTTATTTAGTTGTCATAAAAAGTAGGCACTTACGCCAAACAAGGTAAGTTATACTAAGTTCAGATATTTTCTAATATTTTATAATATTAATTATACATTTTCAAGATTTGTTGTAAAATTTTCTTGAATATTTTTGCTAGTAAAGTTTGAACTCGCGCTTTTTGAAATCCGATCCTAAACCGATTAAACCGGCGTTTTTCAAAAGTAGACTGACTGTGTTCGGCGGAGCCTTATAATACAAGGTAGTATGTTCTATGCCTAACCCTGCTAAGTTGGAAAATACAAAGAAGTGAATAATTTCTGAATTCTAATTTAATTTAGTGATATCTACAGTTATAATTTTTTTAACATATAATTCACTTTCTGCCCAATACCATCCTTTGTTAACAACGCATTCTTTTGTTTTTCAAAATATTCTTTAGCTATTGCTTATTTCACTACACCGTCAGTCACTCTATATATAACATAACATACAATATAATGCTATATATTCAGCTTGGAAATATTTTTGTTACCTTCACAGAGAGAAAGTTTAACTCATGTTTTATTCAACACTGAAGTTTCACTTGAAAATTTATTTTTATTTTCGGCAAGCTTCCTTTAACTTAAATTGTGTTGTCGTTATTTCTTTTTTCTATACTGTTATTGAACCACTAAAAAGGTTTAGGTATTTCTTGTTTAAATAAAGCTTTTTCCATACATCCTTTTTAGTGAGTCGTTAAGAATGATCGTAATTGACTGTGATGTAACCTGAGTAATGTATTGCTTGTGTATGATGGTTGTGGGTTCGATTTCCACTCCGGAGAATGGTTTTATTTAAACAATTTTTAATTTTTTCGCTCTGGTGACAAGAAAAAGAGTGGCGTTGAGTTCCACTCAGCACGTAATATTTCGGATTTGGGAGGACATTGGAGAATGAAGTGACTTGACACTAGGTTCCTTCCTCCTGACTACTACTGGTTTCAATCTAAAAATGTTATGTCAAAGTCTTGGATTTAGGCGGAAAGTGGAGTATATTGACACAAAGTTCTTTCTGACTACCTTGCTATAAGGAAAAAACGAGAAGCTAAAAAAAACTTAGCCCAAAACTATCACATTAATTCGTACCACAAATATAAAACGATGAATCCAGTAAAAAAAAACATTTCCTTATTGTCTTCTTTATGACAATTCCGCTGAAGACGCAATTCTAAAGAAAATAAGGAAAATCTTTAACAAGGCCAATATTAGCTTTGACAAATGGTCGGTGTACCCCGTGATCTATGAGACTGAGCTGTCGGGAGGATATCTGTTGTAACAATGCAATTGACGTTTCCTAATTATATTATACAAATTATTTATTTTCTTTTGCTTTACTTTTTCTAGCATAGCCGTGTTGTCAGAGAGAACTTAGTGTCAAGGCACTCCGTTCTCCACCTTTCGCACGGCGGACCTCAACGCCGCGCTTAGTGTTATTCATCAGAGCTGAGAAACAAAAATAATTAAATTATGATCATTAGTGGAATGAATGGAATGAGTGGAAATCAAACCCACAACCAATCACGATGACAGTCAGACGCTACTCCGCTGCGCTACGATGACCTTTTATAAACATTATATATGGAATACATAAAAGTATAATATATTATATACGACTCGCATGCAGCTTCGCCTACGTAAACTAAATGACTAAACTATTTCGATTTTCGCCCGCCCGTATTCTCAGTTAGATCATAAGCTTTGCTTAAATTTATCATTTAAATGGCTGCTAATTTTTATATTTATATACTGATTGAAATGAAATAAACACTAAATGTTCAGAATTGCATTTAAATCAGTTAAGCCGTTTCTGAGATTAGCATGCACAAAAAAACAGACAAACAGATAAACAAACAGAAAAGACAATTAACTATAATTGTTTAAGGTTCTATAAAATTGATAAATACCTATAGAATATTAGAGGAAATCATGTTGCAGGGTCTGAATGTGACTTTTGTAGATTCGCCCTCCACTAGGAGACAAGATTATATGTAAATGGTTTTGATTTGCACGCTTTGGTAAAACAAAGGGCGGCGTTGAGTTTCGCCAATGAGCAGAAAGTGTTTCGAGTATCTCGAGACTGAGTGCTCTCCATCTAACTTCTATGCGGGAAAGGGTGAGAAACGTCTGGCCCTTTCCTTTCGTTTTTTTAGAATATTAGCGTAAATATTAGTACTTCAAAGTTCATGTATTGCATTGGATTGATTAAGCATTTATGAAAGAAATAAAATTAATATTTACTTATAATATATAAACATATTTTGTTTACTCTTTATATGTTATGAAATAAAATAAAAAAATAAAATCAAACACAATAAAACCAAATACATATGTTTTGTTCAACAATATGAAAATATGTCAAAAATACCATATCACCACAAAGTAGTATTTTTCCTATTACTCTGGGTTCAAATTAATTCTTCTAAAGGATAATTTATTTAATTTTTAGTAAAAGGAAATTCAGGGTACACGCTACATATTAATATTAAAAACTTTACATACTAAATTAGTTACTTAACTGAATATAAATATTCAATACATAATTTTCTAAGGGTAATACAGATTGTAAAATGATTAAAGTGTACCTTAATCTATGAGATCCATTAAGCCTTTGTAACGTGATTGAGTAGCAAGGTTTTGTCAATATTTAATATTATATATTAGTATTTATCCATGGGAATAAGTCTAAAGTGGTCGCTTAAAAGCTTATATGTATAGAAATATATTTAATCGGTTTCAGTGGATTATGATACTGTGAATTAGTTTTACAGGATAATTTTGAGTTTGAATCACTCTCCGCACTCTACAGATTAAGCGTAGAGTTGTGGCAGTTAACGCCGAGATTTGTTTTACAAGATTGTAAAAATGGAGAAAGTACAGCTTCATGCTTTTTGCCACATAACAAAGTGGCAACACGCTCATTTGTCAGCATTTCGCTCGCATCGAGACATCGCGTTCACGTTGCGGAATATTTGTAGCATTTTTTTTAAGTTTTATTCGCACACATAAGAAATTTAAAAATTTATATTTAGAAAACGTATAAAAAATTAAACGCAGCGGTACTTGAACTCGCGCCTCTTGAAAACCGTACAAGCACACTGACCGCTAAGTCATGCGTCCGCTAAAATAAACGTTTTGCGGATTGAATTCCGCTGATGCTTTTCTAACCAGATAATTTCCTCGACTGGGAATCAAACCCAAAACCATTTAGCGTTTACAGGCAAACGGTATTCCTGTGCAACGATGGCCTCGTCGACTAGAATTGCCGTGGGGACTAGAAAATAATAATATTGAAGCGGTGCTACCATCAACGAACTTTTTTGTTATCTTAATCCTCTCCTCACATTCTGCTCTCATATTGTTATCAAGATATCGCTGGAAGGTCCACATGTTTTTATTCAAATGTGTCCCCAGTGATTATACAACTATTTTCTTATATTCAATATGAGTATATATAAACACTTTAATCAATTTGAGTTGCCTTTATAAAGTAAACACATGAGAATTGCTGGATAGTGTAGAAGCCTAAACTTTCTCCTCGACATTAATAAATACGCTTTGAATTACATATCTCTTTTTATTACATTACATTTATAGAAATTAATTATAATTATAGAAATATAATTTATAGAAATTAATTATATAGAAATTAATTATAATTTTGGGTCAGTTTCAATGCCAACATGTAGTTACTGGAAACAATACTTACTAATATTATAAGTGTGAAAGCAACTCTTTTTGTCTATCTGTAACGTCATCACGGCGAAACCGGTGAAGTTTTTCCAGGAATTTCATTGCTGCACGAAAAGGCCGCTGAAAATACGAAAGAGCTATAGTTCACGCGGACGATGCCGCTTGCGGGTAGCTAGTTACAAACAAAAAAACAATTTATTATTCATTTTCTTTGTTCAGTTAAAATCCTAATTTGTAATTATTATTAATTTCAAGCATTAAAAACACTTGATATAATTAATATTTACATACTCTACCATGTGTTTGGCAATCACTTTTGTATAAACACATTCTCAGACAACCAGTATTGTACTAGTCAACGTGGCTACTAGTATATTGTATTCAGCCAACATAAACAATATCGACAATAACATTAAATAAACTACTCAGCGCTCACAATACCACAGCGTTAGTCACAAAATATAATGAAAAAAGTCAAGAACCGAACTGTTCAAACAAATTATGCCAAGTAGTACTGGCAAAGTATTGGCAAATGAATACGAGAAATACCAATTCCTATAATGATTCACGAACTTGTTGATATCCGCCTCTTGACTCGATGTGTACCTTAATCTCTAATATTACAGGTGCTTATTGTTTCTATGTAGTGTCGTGGATAGAATTCCCTCCACGTTCTTTTGATAGGAAATATATTTTTGGTAAATAGGACGAATAAAACGAATATTTTATTTTTTAGATGAGCACAGAGTGTCCTGTGCCTATAGTAGCTATAAATTAATAAATAAAGGAAAACCTTAGGACCTCTTTTTACGAAAATTATGCTTGAGGAATGTGAAACCTGGTAAAAGGTAAAGTTTATATGGAAGCTAAAAGCTATTAATGTTGTAGAATACAGGCATATATAGGCATTTCAAATACAAGAAACTTAAACTAAAATTAATACTACCATTTGTTCGACGTACTTTTGTATCAAGTGACATATGTACGTTCCTTTGGCATCTCGTATTTTACACGTCAAGGGGGGGGGGTCCTCTGGTATATAATAGCTATTGTTAATAGATTTTCTCTAATCACATTTATTTGAATATTGCATGTTAAACAAAGCGAAACTAGTAATATCTGTATTACTGTATTTCCAATTTAAGTATTTTTTTATCAATTACACAGAATCTTGCGATTATGCTACGGTTTTGTATTTTTTCATAGTTGAACCTTTGACTTGGCTGATTTTTAGAGAGATATTAGGAGATTTTTACCAATTATGTCATAATATGCTGATGTATAAAGATTAAAATGAATATGATCGTACACGAGAAACTTAACTAATTGTAAATATAAGTTGTAATAAGCGTATAAGAATTTCAACGTAGCTGGATGTAGAACGCATGGCTTAGTGGTCAGAGCGCTTGAACGGTTTTCAAGAGGCGCGGGTTAAAATCCCGCTGCGTTCAAATTTTTATACGTTTTCTGAATATGTATTTTTCAATTTCCTAAGTGTGCGAATAACACTTTAAAAAATGTTAGAAAATATAAATGTAAATATATCTAACTATAATAAAGAAATTATTTCTCATTAGTATAACTCGAGGATTTAATAAAATAACTCGAAGTCTCACGGTGGCGTAGTGTGGCAGCATCTGACTGTATATACGATGGTTGTAGGTTCGATTTCCAGTCTATGGAAAGATATATATTTAAACTAATTTAATTTCTTCGCACTGCTGACAAAACAAAGCGTGGAGCTAATATCGCCACTCAACACACAATGTTTCGAATTCGGGCGGAAACCAGAGAACGGAGTGTCTTAACATTAGTACTATCCTGCTTATTCTGAAACTATATATGAATATACATAACAAAAATCGATAAAACTATAACATTTGTAAAAATATCTTTAAAACACTTAATTAAGTGGTATTCGTAAAAAGCAACATTATGTAGATATCAAGTAAATTACACCATTATATTAAAACTTTGAACGAATTAAGAGAATGGAATATAATGGAATTACAAATAAAGAAACTTTTCTTAGAGGGGAGTAAGTTCAAAATTTAAATTAAAATTCGAAACGACTCGAATGTAATTATTCATGCAAATGTATAAACTTGAAAAGAATATGACGAGGTGAACGTCGACGTGAAAGATTTTAATAATATATTCTGAAGACATGACGCTAGATGAAAATAGGTTACTTGCTTATATTGCTTTACCTTTTGCCTTCGAATTTCCTTTAATTTTGTATGTAAATTAGTGGATAACTAGTGACGAATCACTGAATTCTCCACTCTCCCCCTCTTTTAAAATATATTCATATCTAGCTAGTGTTATTTACACACTTTATTGAACCAAACAGACTAAAAAAAAATTTTACTAGTTGAGAACGGAGTTATTTTTGTCTGCCTTACTATACCTTCAGCATAAGCCAAAGCGTAAAGCTAAAAGAAAACTGTTCGTAACGTAAAGCATTGCACCGATATGATCGCGTATAATCTGACATTTACATTCAGCGGCATTAATGATGCGAGTCCTGTGTTTTAAATGATAAATGGAGTGTCTTGACACTAGGTACTCTCTGACTACTCTATTACGCGGGATAAAGCGTGAAGTTGACCTATTGATAAGACATTTTATTTCCTACTTTACTTCACAATAAATAATAATCGAGCCTCCTTCTTCTTCTTGGCATTAATCCCGGCCTAGCCAGGGTCTGCCTTCCTACTTAAACTCCTCCTCCATTTTGCGCGATCTTTGACATCCTCGGTGGTAAGTCCATTGGCTCTCCTATCCTGCTTGTTTGCGACATCCAGCCATCGCTTCTTTGGGCGTCCGGTGGGTCTTGTAATAATAAATAATATTCGAGTATTCAAGCAAAAATAATACTAATATAAGATATATAATATTAGAAGATAGTTTAACCCTTAACCTTAGGTCACAAACAAAGTCGTAAACAAACATAAGTGACTCTTTCACTGTCAAAGCTGCGATCCTCTGGAACCCTCTTCCGCGGGAAATACGCGAGTCTGACTCTGTTTATATATTCAAGCGTCGTCTGAAAACTATTGTCACTCTATCTATAAGATTAATATGTATGTATTATATAATCATCAATTAAGTTTATTTTATATTTATAATTGTGTTGATATTTATGTAAATTTGTATGTAATATATAATATGTAAATTTTAAGTAAGTTTATCTCTCTAAGCAAACATTTTTATATATCATTTGTACATCTAACTAATTCTTTGTCGTCTGGTCTTTTCTCTGTACAGGTTGCGTGGAAGATATTACCTGTGGTGATAAGGCCACCTTTACACCAACATTTTTACTATTCTCTTATGTCTTATCTCTTAAGTCTTCAATATTGTTACTAATATTTATCTTGGTGTAATAAAGAGTTGAAATAAATAAAATAGTCTAATAGAAACTGTAATAACATTTAAATCGAGATTAGTATAGCGTTTAGAAATAACACGTTACTACACGTGCAACCCAATTAACATACCTATCTACTGAGTGCAGATAAGCTGCATAATGCTACACAGAATTTATACTATCATTTACATTAATGTAATGAAAGAAATCACAATTCTACTTTTTGAAGAAAGATTTCAAACAGAAACTTAACTGTTTATTTACAGGCGTAACAAAAGACACAGCAGAAACTAATAGCGTTGGTTATATTATGTCCAATGGGATTTGAAGTAAGTTCTAAGAATATATATTAGAAATTTTACTGTTTTCGTTGTTTTTGTACAAATTATTAATAAAAAATACAATGTAATAACTCATTTACTTAGAAATTTGGTAATAAAAATATATATTTTGAAATAAATGAATTTTTTGTTATTTTTTTGGGGTAATTTTAAATACGCAAATGTTCATGTCATATCGTGTATCATACTAAGGCTTTTGCTTATTTCACTTCTGTCAGTGGATTTAATTGACGAGTTGTATTGTATAAGTGTAAATCAATAATGTGTAATTCAACAAATCATGATTTCCAATTTCTTTTACAGAAATCCATTTCATTCCGTTTCAATGTAATAGTTGAGGTCTACTTACAAATCCTTTTATTTGCATTGTTCTACCTATTTTTATGATATAACTTATAAATTTAAATAAATAACTTTCAAATTTAATGATTTTATATTAAAATAACTTATTGTTTAGTATTTTCTATAAAACATTCTTAGAATTATAATACACGTAAAGCTAAATCGACTTTTACCCTTGACAATTACAGTGTATCTTGTATTTCACACAGAAGTTGAAAAAGTTTTAGTGTTCTATGTAGTACAAATTGTAGTGGCTAAAGTTCCAGTGCTTCGAGAGCTCTCAGTGGGCTTGATTTATGAAGAGCGAGTCAAATTGATTATTATCTACGAGAAATTGTGATATTTTAAATTAGAGTAATTTAATGAATTCTAATAATTAAGTAAAAAGTTTATTTCTCTGCCAAATAGCTTCTTGTTATTTGTAAAAATCTTGTTTCGGCAGCGATATGTACAGAGATTTTAATCCTACAGCGGCTATAATAGAAATATCGGACTACTAAAATTTATATATTTAGGTATTTTTTAATTTGTAAATACATGTACATGATTTTATTTCTCTACTTTACGTTATACGTGAAAATATACTACAATCGTCTGAAGACTCGGAGACAAAAAAAAATCAACTATAAAGAAATTCATTATAATTTTTGGTCAGTTTCAATGCCAACATGTAGTAAATGAAAGTAATCCATACTAATATTATAAATGCGAAAGTAACTCTGTTTGTCTGTGTATGACGTCAACACGGCCGAAACGCTGGAAATGTCTTTTTATAAAAATTGAGATCATCGAGGCGCAGTTCTTTCTCACTGTGCGTCTGACTGTAAGCGCGATTGGCTGTGGATTCGATTCCAACTGGAAGGAATCATCATAAGATAATTATTTTTATTTATCTGCTACCGCTACTCACAACGTAATGTCTCATATTCGGAGAACGGAGTGTCTTGACACTAGGTTCTCTCACCTTGCTATGCGGGAAAAAACGTGAAGCTTTAAAACCATTAATATCCAAATTGACCTTCTAGATAACAACAACAAAAGCAATGGCATGTCTATTCCTTAGTAATTCGTTACTCGTAACCCTAAAAGTACTTACTACGGTGAAGGTTTGCACCTCACCTTTTTAGATAGCCTCGAGGCAAAACTCTGGATATGACAATTGAAACATCTAAAATGTAACGAAACCCTATTTAGCATCTTAATGTAACATACAATAAATACTGAGTACAAACAGTAAATAATGAGCACGCTTTTGCTTTGCTTTAAATAAACCTACGTTAAACGTTCTTAAACTGAAGTCAGAATATAATCACTAAATAGTAGAGAAGCTATAAAGTTGAGTTAGGAATTAGTATTTTTTTAATTTATATTTTTAAGTTTGTTAGAGAACTTAGTGTAAAAACACTCTGTTCTTCATTTTCAAAAATAGGGAAATATAAATAATAGAAAATTATTAAATTTTTTTACATTTTAAAAGTGTTAGAAAACGTTAAAAAAGGAACGCAGCGGTATTCGAAGCCGCGCCTCTGGGAAACCGTGCACTAAGCCATGCGATCTACACTTGGCTACGTCAAAAATCTTATACGCTTATCACAACTTATTTTTATTGTAAACATGCTATGTTATGCCTTTACACGTTTTCTAAAAATTGTTTTTTCCATTGGAAATAAATCATTCCCCCGAATGGGAATCGAACTCACTACCATCGCATATAAAGTCAGATCCTGTCACACTGCACCACGACGGCCCCTATATATTATGGGGGTGCTTAAATTGTACTAAATATAATAGCTATAATAATTAACAGTATTTTATGCTTTACGCATCTCCCATATGCGGCACGATTTCCAGAAAGAACTTAACTCGTTTATCCAGTAGTACAAAAGCACTATCAATCGCTGTCCATTTTATATTGCGTTTGTTTTAAAATATATGGTCGCATGTTTGACGTGGTTTTATCAGGGACTTAATAAAAAGAAATAAAAAAATTATACCCTTTTATTTTCAGAGTGTATATATAAAAATTATGAACAAATTAAAGTATGTTTTATTGTACTTATTATCAAGTCTATTGAACGTTACATAAAGTGTAGTCAGGATAATTACAAGATGAACTTTCTTGATCCCAGTAAAGATTACCCGGACATTGAAATAATTTCGGTACAACTTCTCCGCTACTATCATATATACACATGTAAAAAGAGTTGCAATCGTTTGGATTTTTAGTCAAACCCTCGTCCTTGCAAATTGTAGTTTCTTCAGGATAATCTGAAAAAGTAATACACTAATTTATTTTTGATTATGCCATAAGTAAATATGTAATATTTGTTAACGGTGTCTTATTTAAATATTGGGGCATAGCGGTGCGGTGTGTCAGCGTCTGGCTGTAAAAGCGATTGATTGTGGGTTTCAGCTCCACTCGTAGTAATGATTATATTTAAATAATATTCATTTCTTCCGTCTGGTTCTTACCAAGTTACCTGTACAAAGCGTGGCGGTGAGTTGCGCTATTCAACACGCAATATCTGGAATATGTGGAAAGTAGCGAACGGAGTGTCTTGACACAAATTTCTCTCTGACCATAATGTAGGTAAAACAAAGGTAAAATATATATATTTACCTAAAGTAGTTGAAGGAATTGTAGAAGAAGACAAAGTAGGATCTAAAGAAGTAGTTGTTGTAATAACACTTGAAGTAGATGTTAGTGGCGGGGTACTGCTAGAGGTTATTACTGATCTTCCCAAAGCTCGATTTATTGATCTAAGTAGAGCAAAATTTTCACCATCACAATTTCCATGAAAATCATCAGTATCAATACTCCAAACCATATATCCAGATATATTATACTGTAGACCATATTCAATTTTGGCTACTAGAGAATCGGCGTTATCATAAGAAAACCAATTAAATCCTTGGGCGGCATAAGGCACTTTGGCTAAGTTGTCGTAGTGCACTTCCCAAACTTCTGTTTGTAGTTTTTGACAGAACTATAAAACATGTAAATTGTAAAATTAACAAATGTTAGCAGTTAAAATGGTGTCTATGGTATCATTACAATAATAGGTTATGTGAAAAAATTGCAGAAGCCCATAATGTTTTTTATATAATAATGCATTAGAATTTTTTTTTTAATTATTATTCGCACACTTAGGAAATTAAAAAAGGACATATTTAGAAAACGTATAATATAGTAGAATAATATTTGGGTAGCAGAAATTTGTCAAAATCTCTCTACAGAGATGCTAACAACAAATATAAGTTGTCATAAGCATATAAGCATTTCAACGTAGGTATGTAGAACGCATGGCTTAGCGGTCAGAGCGCTTGAAAGGTTTTCAAGAGCCGCGGGTTCAAATCCCACCACGTTTAATTTTTTATACGTTTTCTAAATATGTCTAATGCATTTGAAGTTCATTAAATTGATAAAAAGTATTACACACACTACCGTGTTTCAATTTAAATATAAAGTAACATACACGTTGTTTAAAGTAACGCGTGTTTTAGGCATCAACGAGTAGCCTTCTTTCAAGCAATCTTAGAAAACTTCATGTCATTCAAATTAATAGGCATATTTTTGATTTAGTTATTTATACTATATAATAATAATGCTTACTAACATATGGTCAGTATACAATATTAATCAATATTATTCAAAAAACATTTTAAACTGTTTTCTATAATGGATTTTCGAATACAATAGTTCCATTTAAAATGTGTAAAATTTCGTCGATTCATCGAATCGAAATAGTTTTATTTGTAAACTATTTTGAAGATGCAGCAGCTGGATTCGAACCCGCGTCTCTTACATGCTCATTACTTATTTTTTAATCGAATCCTGCGAAATTTGTTTACTAATACGTTTTAGGTAAAGTATTTTTCATATCTTAAATGCCTGAATAAAATTTGAAACATACTAAGTCCTTAATCTGTTTGTAAATAAAATTTATAAATTATTGATGTATACCTACCTGCTAATGCTTAAAGTCATTTCTGACAAAAACATTGAATCACAAAAGAATACATTTACAAAAATTAAAACGAAATTAATAATACAAAGATTTTACGCAAAGCTTCTTGTTCAGATATTTAATTTCTATTTAATAGATACCAAGATTTAAATCAAAAATAGGTATATTTATCAAAAACATTTGAATTACAACAAAGATTTAAACTATCAAGTAACTATAATAGATTTATTCTATTATTATGTAGTAGTCATTTAACTGTTTTTTTTTTAAAAAAATAAATTTTATATTTTGATTTTAATAATTAACATCTGATTAAGCCCAGATTAAGCCCTTTTCCAATTTTCGCTAAATTTAGAGATCAGACATAAATTAGTACATTGGTACCATCGTGGCTCAGTGGGACAGCGTCTAACTGTTAGCTATCAAGCGATTAGTTGTTGGTTCAATCTCCTTTCGGTACTCCGATTATAATAATCATTACTATGCATATATCAACACGCAATTTATCGTTGTCGGAAAGTGGAGAAAGAAATATTTTAATACAAGATTCTTTCCGACTGCTATGTGGAAAAAATCGTGAAGCTGGTTATGTACTAAAGTTGCATGTTTAGTAGCAAATTCAAACCATTTATCTTACCAAATTTTAGAAACGAAAGTATTTTAAACACTTATATCCTCCTGAGTAAGGCCTATTCAAGTGTTCTTCCATGGCAACCTCTAAATATAGATATAATCTTCACAGTTTTTTCCCGCATAGCAGGTTAGTCAGAGATAATCTAGTGTTAAGACCAACGAGACATTAAGTCTAAAGTGGTGAAAATCAAAAGTTGCGCTTTTTATATAATCGTTTTCCCGAGCGGGAATCAAACCTACATCCAATCGCGTTTACAGTCAGACGCTGCCCCACTGCGTCACGATGGCTTCAATATATAAATATATATCTAGAAATAGTTATTAAAAAATATATTTATTACTTCGTTATAACCGAGGATTCCGTTTGTAGCAGTGTATGGACCAGCTATTCCTGGACCATTAGAAGCAGCTCGTACACCGTTGACATTGGCGTCTTTTAATTGAAACGTGTGACCATAGAATGGCAAGCCAAGAACTAGTTTTTCTGGTGGGCATCCTGTAACACATACATAATAAATACGTCTAAATTAAATTTAAAATTTTAACAATCTTAAATAAATTTAATGATTTTGCCTATATATTTCTTGAAACTATTGGGGTATTTTTCTCAGTAGTACTAATCTATATAGTAATACGAGAAGGTTATACTTTCGTTCCTTTTTTATGTAAATTATGCAGAGAGGGATATAAAATTTAGCAGAATTAATGTTTATATTGAGAAGAAGCGCATAAAGCCAACATATTTTACAATATTGCTTCAGAAATATAATAAATCAATAAAATAAACAATACATAGAGTGTTTTCATGTATTTTACCTGTGAACTAATATATCTTACCTTGACCAAGCCAATATTGTAATGCAATATCTATTGAGTATATTACGTCTTTTGATACATTTTCATCTCCTTGGCCTTTGTGCAGTGGAGCGTTGTGGCCAGTTACCGCACCCCAAGGTCCATACAAGTCGTATGCCATAACATTCACAAAATCTAAGTATCTGAAACCATATTGTGAAGAACATGTATGAACCTTGGTGATAACATAAAATTTCTCATTTCTTTTGTTTTATATTGTACATTTTTTTATATTTCATGAAATGAAATGAAAAATTATTTATACAGACACATTTGTGACGTGTATTTATTTTATAGATCATAGATCTGGTTGGATGGCTGTGTTGCCAGTGTTGTCATTGTTGCCATTGTTACTATGACAGTGTTGCCATTTAACATGTACATTTTTCTTAGTTATAGAATAGAGTAGGGAGATAAATTAAAAATATATATAGTTTTACAATACATATGTCAACGCAATTCATCTGTTAGTTCAGCGTGACTGCGTCTGACTAGATACACGATGGTCTTGGGCTCGAATCCTACTCGGTAGAATGATCATATCTAAATTCTTTTTATTTCTCCGCTCTGGTAACAAGACAAAATGAGGCGTTGAGTTCGACCGCTCAACACGCTATGCCTCGAAATCATGCGGAAAGCGGAGAACGGAGCAGGATACTCCGCGTTCTCTTTGCCAACTTTGGTATGCGGTTTATTGGTCACAATACATTAACATTTCTGATATATTTTAGGTCTTGTACTTACTGAACAATGGTGGGTACGTCGTAAGATTCAGATGCAGCATCTTTAACTGCAGATACTGCAGCACTTAGTAACAAGCCATATTTGTCAAATTCTTCTCTAAGTTCTTTTAAGAGTTGAGAAAAATTATTGATATCAGCTTGGCCATTGACAGAATCGCGACGGCTAGGATATTCCCAGTCAATATCCAAGCCATCAAAATCATAGCTTCGAAGAATATTAGACGCACTCGTAACTAAATTGTTTCTAAATGTAGGATTTGCTGCCATCTATAATAAAAAGATTTATATAATGATATGAACAGCTTCACGCTACTGTTCGATGGCCTTTCTTTTTAGTTATAGTTTATGATAATAATAAGTAATATTTTAAATCTTAGCCATAGTAGCGCAGTGGGACAGCATCTGGCTGTAACACCGATTGATGGTGGGTCCCACCCGGGGAAATGAATATATTTAAAATATTTTCATTTCTCCGCTCTGGTACCTAACACAAAGCGCAGGGTTGAGTTTCGCCACGCAATATCTTGACGTCGGGCGAAAAGTGGACAACGAATTGTCTAGGTTCCCGATGACTACCGTGCGATGTGTAAAAAATTATGACGCTGCTTTTTTTTAATTAAGAAACAATTATAAATATTGTATTGATAATTGAAATTCAATGTTAAAATTACATAGTATGGACCAGAACTAAAACATACGGTCGAATACTTAGCAGATCCTTCATTCCATCCTCCGACTGCGAGCATCGTTTTAAGGTTAACATTTTGTTGTTTAAGTGAAGTGAACTTTCTGAAATTATCTAAAAATTTGAAAATTATTATTTAAAATCTTATCAAATAAAATAAATGTGGGTCGGTATTTTTTACCAAATTAACACTATACGGCTTCGCGCTTTTTCCCGCATAGCAGGGTTCAGAGAGAACCTAGTGTCAAGACACTCCGTTCTTCACTTTCAGCCCGAATTCGAGACATTGTGTGTTGAGTAGTGGAACCCAACGCCGCGCTTGTTCTTAGGTACCAGAGCGAAAAAATGAAAATTTTTAATATAATCATTCCTTAGACTGGGAGCAAACCCACATCATTTATATTTTTTTTAATTTAAGCTTATTCTATTGATAACGCATAAAAAGGAAAAAAATATGTTTAATAATTAGCATAGCCATGAAGATTGGGGTTCCTGTGGCTTAGGCTAGTGGCAATCAAGAGGACCACCGTGAGGTTTTAGTGGGTATACGGAGTCCCTAATCGAGCTGGTATCCGTAACGGATTTCCTCACGTAAAAAAAAAGAAAAAAAGCCAAGCGTGTCTTTTAGAATTCGTCATGTAAAAACGTGAAACGTGTTAATTTTGCGAATATAATTTCAGATTTATCTTTTACTATAAGTAAAAGATAAATCATTTATAAATTAGAATATTTTAAAGTTATTCGACCCGGATGATAATTGTATTGAAATTCTATATATAAGCTCCATTTATACAACGAGGATTTTGATGCTATATTGAAACTTAAAACGTATACATTATGTTAAAATTTTGACGTATAACAATACAATTTTTTTTATTCGGCTTCACCCTTTTTTCCGCATATCAGGGCAGAGAGAACCTTGTAATAAGACACTCCATTCTCCAATTTCCACCTGAATACGAGACATTGCGTGTTGAGTGGCGGAACTTATCGCTACCTATAGCAGAGAAATGACATTCATAATTTAAAAAATAATCAGTGGAGTAGGAATCGAACCCAAAAGCAATCGCGATAACTGTCAGTCAGTCGCTTTGACGGTCTCTGAAATTTATATTACTAGAATATAGTAAAATTTCTTAGACAATATTATTTTTCGTCAGTGTGTTCTTTTTACTAACCTGTTCCTTTACCGTAATTATCAGGCAAATCCAAATATGGATCCAACGATATAATACTTCCTTCTGAATTGATTCCAACAAACGTATATATAAGATGTGTGCACAAGTCTACATTAATATCGCTGATTTCAAATTTGCCCAAACCACTTCTATACGTTGCCCAAGATCCATAGTAGCATATAACGACTTCTGAAGCGGTAATATTATTAATTTAATGTATTTTGCAATTAAATATTTTTTACGCCGTCATGGCGCAGTTTTAAAGCAGTTAAAGTGCGTAATAGTTGCTGGTTCGAATACCAAAAATGTGTAATATATATATATATATAACAGTTTTCAAGAGGCGTGGGTTCAAACCCCGCTGCGTTCAAAGATATATATATATATATCTGGTATCCAACTTACAATTAGTTCAATATATGTAAAGACCTACAAAAATAGTGGAAAAATAATGGCTTCCAAACTAATCTATAAACTAATGTAATTTTTATGATGTCGGTAAATAAGTTAACAAAAGTATAAGGACTGTATTTAATCACAATATAATTTTTATTTATCTTTGTAGTAAGAAAAATAATATTACAGTGACAAATATGGAGATATTTAGAGATATTTTTTTAAGAAAAAATTTTTAAAATCCTTTGTTTAATAAATAAGAAAAAATTTAATTTTAATAGATTTTAACAATCAACCAATCAAGTATCTACCTTGGATATAACATGAATGACTGCAAAAAATATTTAGTATTACGTAAAATCATCTCAAATACGAGATTTTCATGTAATAAATAAAGAAAACCAAATATTTATAAGAAATGAAGATAAATGAACACATTTGAGAAACTTATTACACGAAAAACCAGAAACTTTGTTATTCATTGAAAAATTAGTTACACGTAACTCAATTGTATCTAGAATAAAAGTTGTAAAGCTTTAGGCGTCTACTCAGAGGGATAAGAAGAGTGATATATTATACTTTATATAATAATAAGTGGCTGTAAAAATATCATAAATTTTTTTTCCCCAATTAAGTAGTCACAGCTTAGATTTTCATTTCATTTGCAATTTTATGATAAAAAGTATTTATTTTATATTATTTTCATCCATCATCCTCATTATACATTAAATGGTAACTGTATGCGCGATGGTTCTGGGTTCGAGTCTCACTCGGGATACTGATTATATTTAAATTTATAACTAAACTAAATAGTAATAGTTGAGGCCGTGCTACAGTGTGACAGCGGTTGAGTGAACGAGTATACGTGATGGTAGTAGGTTCGATTTCTTCTTTGGGGAATGATTGTATTTAAATTATTTTCATTTCTCCGCTCTGGTACCTAAGACAAAGGACCAACTCACGCGCAATGTCTTGATTTCAGGCGGAAAGTGGTGAGCGGATAGTCTTGACACTAGGTTTTCTTTAACTGCCCCTCTTGGGTTAGACAGGGAAGACCTACAGAAAGAAAAAATATAAAAAAAATACTTTCTGAACTCACTTTCGTTAGTAGAGACTATACTGGTCACAAATGTATTTGTTATAATACATAACGCTGCTAATGCAAAAGCATTCATTTTGACTAAAACAATAAGTTGACTACATTTGCCATTTGATACTAAATGAAATATAATATCTACAATCCATTCCTTTTAAGTGATCCCTTATCAATACCGTCAGTTCATGAGGAGCCGCTTTAGATCGATAATACATTTTCACCATTAAATGTTTACTACAGTTTTGTTTCATAAAAAATGTTTAAAAAATAACATTTGAACATTAAAGTGTTATTGGAGTTTTAAAGAGGCGTATGTTCGAATCCCGCTGCGTGCAAATTTTCATACGTTTTCTAAAAATATATTTTTCCAAATAAGGTTTATTGAAAGAAGTAATATGAATTTTGCATTAAACAAACAGGATTTAAAATTTTGCAACTTATCGCTGTTTCTCGAATAGCAGGATAAGTAGAGACTGTAGAGAACATATAGCCAATATGCTAGAATAGCGGAAATATGAAAAAAATATATATTATATGTTTTTCTATAAAACAATAACGATTCAAACCATTTCGTTTTATTTGAATGCATATTTCCGACCTGTACAATCTAGATTTTTAGAATTTTAATTATTTTATTTTACCTATATTATATATTTTAAATTTTCAGCTCAACATTATAACTATTTTATATATAAGAAGAATGTGCTAAATGAAAAACTTTATAGTCAACAAAAAATCCATTTAGTAGCTGTCATATAGAGAAATAGAAAATTCGTTTTAGCGCAGACCCCAATAGCGCGTGTGGCGGCAACGACGGTTTTTCGACTTTTATTTGAACTAGCCACCCGTACCGCTAAATTATTACCAAACATGTTGGCATAAATAAAACTAGAAAATACACTACATAAAAGCCTCGTATGGCTTAAAAAAAACAATTTTCGCATCTCGTTTGGATTTGCCAAATTGATTTCTGGACTATAAGCTCAGTCTCAGTTGCAAAGATACTATAAATTGTGATATATTGGAAATTTTTAATTGTATCACATAAATCAATATACAAATTGAGGCCATCAAGGCACAGCAAAACCCTATTGGTAATTTATATTTATAATGATTAATTATAACTTAAACTATTTTAATTTCTTAAATGCACTGGTACAAGCCATTCCGCACGCAAGTCTCGATTTCTGGCGGAAAGTTGAGGACGGAGTGTTTTGACACTAGGTTTACACAAAATAATATTTTTTTGGTCCCCAATTTACGTCTCATCCTAATCTAAGCCGACAATCAGTATAACATTTAGATTTTATACATAGCCAACTGTTTCATAGGAGATTAATTATAACGTATTGTTTGAGTTTGGAAATTTTGCTTATAACTCAGAGCACAACACGTATTCAATTACGTTTCAATATGTATTAATCTTATCAATAGGAACTTTATGACTGTTAACGGGCTTATTGAAATGGTATAGAAATTTTTTTTTCAGTTTCCTATGACTGCTTTTTAAATTTAGAACATCTTCTATACTCTTCTCTTCTCTCACTTCTGTACAGAGAACAGAGTGTTATGACACTATGTTCTTTCTTACACAGTCCTGTTAGTGGTAAAACAGCGTGACACTGATATATTATTATTAATATGTTAATGTTACATGTTTATATTATTTTCAAGGGTAGGCTTAAATAAGAGTTTTTTTAACTTTTCAGCATTTTTTTAAAGCGTTATTCACACACTTTTATTAGTGTATGAAAAAACATTTATAGGATTCAGGTTGCACTACATTTATTTTTCTTAACTTAAAGTTACTTAATGGTCTTTTTATTTCAATTATAAAAAATGGCCGATATCAGTAAATTACACATTAAAATTATTCGGGTTACGGGTTCAAATACTGCATACATCAATCCTTTTCTTAACTTAAGTTTACAACTTAAAAGTAATTAAGTATTAATTAAAAAAATAGAGTAAATGTAACCGTAAACTCTTTTGTCAATTTTCTGATCGTCCTGGCAAGGGTCCTATGAAGATATTGTAATGTCTATTTTTCAAGAGGCGCGGGTTCAAATCCCGCTGCGTTCCAATTTTTATACGTTTTCTAAATATGTATTTTTCAATATTGTAATGTCATCGGATCCGATAGGTACAAGTTCGCTCGCGTGAAAGTTTCGTATTTTCGGCGCCTTTTGCTAATGAAATTCCTAAAAAACCTAAACTTATCCCACTATGCTCATCCCAAGACCCAACCAAGTATCTTTATATAACATTATATCACAATCGGTTCAACGGGTTGGCCTTGGTGACGTCAAGGACAGACCGACAGAGTGACTGTCATATTCATAATATGGTTGGGTTCGAAAATGTTCTTACATGACCGATATAAACGTTAGTACTTAATTTCTAGTGCTATTCACTGCAAAAGAATTTTGACGTAGCCAGATGTAGAATGCAATAACAGCTTACCGGTCAAAGCACTTGGACGCTAGAATACCGTCCTAGCGTTTTTTCGTTTTGTATGTTTTTCAAGTTTAATACTGTGAAAACAAATAAATTACTATGCTCCTCTGACTAGGGTAGTCAGACTATACAAGAAAGTGTAAAGCTTAAAAAAATATTACCACCGTTTAAAATCGTGTATTGTCACTTTATTACAGTTATCCATCAGCTACTCAAGATTCAAGCAAAAGTCGTCAGTTATCAATAATGAAGTATCAGCCACTCTTGAAAATTAATGAATATTTGAATTGCTGAGTGTATTTGAAAAAAAATCTATTAACTAATTTATTTTTTAATTTACCTTATTACTTTTTATGATTTCATTTATCTCGCCATCAGTCACGTTTCGCTAAAAGACGAGTAATATTCAGGGACAAAATTATAATATAAATTATATAAGAAATGTTCAAAGTGGAAATCATTATAAAACCGTTCTAGTGCAGTGGAGACTGCACTGCTCGCGATGGTTGTTGGGTCATTACATTCAAAGGAATTATTGCTAAGCGAGTGACTGGAGTTACTTATCTCCTGGTTCTTCTCAGCACCTTGTGTCGGACTAAAACTGAGTGTCCGTTCTCTACTTTCTGTCTGAATTCAGTTCATTCATCATTCATTGGCGATTTTAAACGTCATGCTTTGTCTGGTAACAGTGTGAGGAAATAGTTTAAATATAATTATTCCTGGATTGAACTCACACTGCATTATCATAATCTCATTTATTACAGTTAAAAAGCTAATAGGTATTAAATATAATTTATAAAATACACCAGTCTTCATATGTAAGGGCGTATGCACATTACGTTTTGTTTTTCTATTTTGACCAATACATTTAAAACATTTGAGATAAGAATTGAACTAGTAACTAAAGTGTAATAGCTAAATTAATTTCATATAAAAGAAACTACTTAAAAAATGCAGCTCGGAAGTATTCATATTCTCATATTTCTTTTACATTCAATTAATTTTCTATTCCCATTGAAGTACAATGTAGAGTAGAATTCATTGCTTCGACAGGCTTATACGGTTCTCGTAATTATATAAAGAATACAAGGATTAATTTTATTATTTTTTACGAATGTTATCGTTTGTTTAACTTGAAACGTGACATCGTTCTCATCGTTTTCCGTCACCGTTCTCCATTTTTTTTGGTTGCATAGAGAGAGATATGCTTGGACAATTTTCTAGCAAAGCGGCTTGATAGCCTACAATTTGAGTCGCAAGTCCAAGGCACTGACTTTCTAATCCAGTACAACGGCATGGTCCATAGGCACAGTGAATCTATGGAATGCTAAAGTATATCATATGTAATGTATCGCGGTAAATTGCTAAATTTCAATTAATTATGAATTATTGAGCTTATTATTTTATTGTAATATAAACACTTCTTTTTGAAGTATTTATATTTTATTAATTCCTATAAAGAAGAAAGAGAAAACTTATATTCACATATTATATAGATACATAAATGAAACCATAGCAAGGTAGTAGACAGCACCTGACTGTAACCGCTATTTATTATGGGTACGATACCTATTCGGTGAATTTTTATATTTAAATCTTTTCCATTCTTTCGTTTACACAACTCTACTCTCAAGTTTGCCACTCAGCACTTTATGTCTCAAATGCGGGTGAAAAGTGGACTGAACTGAGTGTCTTGACACTAAGTCATTGCATTTGCATTCCCGAAAGTTCCTCTTATATATATATATTCGACGGGCTAGCAATTATTCTAATTTCAAATATTAAATATCCAATATATAAGTACCGAGTAGGTAGCTTTTGTGTCCTTTCAATGTAGGAGTATATGGCCGGCTCCCTAGTGACCGAAGACGAGCGAGTCTGCCGAAGCGCGTAATGCTACATTACAATGCATTGGATGGCACGCTAGGATTACGCGAATGTGTGTAATGGGCCAAAGACGCGTTGAGAATATGAGTCTAGACCGACCTATTTTATTTGGCAGTCTATTTCAATATTATATAGAGATAAATTGTATTCGATGTTTCAGGAGTTAGATTTTTTATGCGCTTGTTAATATTATGAATGTCTAGTCATTGAGTGCAGTAAAGTGGAATAATGTTTGACCGTAGTCGCGATGGCTGTAGCTTCTATCCTCACTTCGGGGACATCAAATTCAATGCACTACCTACCGTCGTACCGTGTACATTCAAACATTTCAATTCCAACATTCAAAGGTTGCCTGAAACAGATCGCTTTACGCGATAAGGCCGCCTTATTATTCGTTTTTTTTAACTATTTTTGTGTTTATATATTATGTATTTTTGTGTGCAATAAAGTGTTTTGTATTGTGGGGGAATGATTATATTTAATTTAAATTAATTTTCCCTTGTTAGGTAAGCTAAAGCGCAGCTTGCAATGTGTTTAAAATAGGCGGAATGAGCAGAACGGAGTGTCTTAATAGTAGGATCTTTAATAATATGGCATGGGAGAAAGTTGACAATCGTAGCGTATATTTTATATCATTCTTTGAATTTTTAATTTAGTTGTTTGGTTGGTTAGAAATTAGTGGGTTATTTAAGGGAATAATTTGAATTAGATATTCACTAAACACTAAAATTAATATGTACATTGTGTATTTACATATACTCGTACAATAGTTTAATAATCATAATTGAATATTAGTTTACTTGTAATTAGCAATGTGTTCGAATTAATGTAACTTTACTACTGATTGGGAAAATGGATTAGCTTTGGTGTAATTCATAACAAAGTTTCAATCGAAATGTTTTCATATTTAATTGTTTAAATTCAAATTATTTAAAAATAAATAAACTGGTTGTTGTATTGTAAAATAATGTTTAAGCGATATTATACGAACTTACCTTAAGATATATCCTATTATAATTATCTAAAAAGTTTCATCTTATTTAAACTTTGAATAAATTTTTTTGTAATACTAAAATAATAGCTTTTTACTAAACGCACGTACACATACGAAAATAAAATTTTATACAACTTTTGTCTGTCTGTCTGTTTGTTCCGGCTAATCTCTGGAACGGCTCATCTGATTTCGACGGAACTTCCACTAGCAGTTAAGAAAATAATAAGATGTAACATAGGCTACTTTTATTTTAGAATTCCACGTGGACGAAGTCAGCTAGTTTTTCATAAAAATATGGCAATATAAGTAATTGCTGTGAGACACTCGGTCCAGATCCTTACGATTACAGCTGTATCGTTTTGTAACAAAATAATTATATTAATCTGTATTAACGCCTGTGCTCTATGAGATGCAAGGAGAACAAACAAAATGACTACTTAAATTTTAATTGGGGTATAAAGATAATAACGTGTTTAAGACTGTTGATGTATGCTAAATTTAGGTAGTACTAGTGTTAAATGGTAAGTTCTTTGATTTTCCCGATTACTACACATTTTGAAATAAAACTATTTTTAACCGGATTAATCGTGTATAATGTTGGTATTCGAAAATACATTTTAGAACCCGACGTTTCGAACACTTTACAGTAGTCCGTGGTCACAGGTAGACTGAGGTGGCATTTGTCTGTCATTTGATATAATTATTATATCAAACTACCGCCAACGATTTCTTAGTTGCCTCGCGTACTGCCCTGGATTCTTGCAGAATAAGCTGACTGTATCTTGCTTTCTGGTGTGATCGGATTAAAACTTCAAAGCTTTTAGTATTGGGCCCCAGATGGTAGAAAGTTTCCAACCGTCTCCTCTATTGAAATTAGGGTGTTTTAATATTTCAATAGCCTCGCGGATCATCCTTGGCAATATCTTAAGAAAAGCTTCAATAAAAACTATATTAAGCCTAACAAAAAAATGAGCTATTTCAAAATAGTGTTAAATGGTTTATGTTAGTATTATCAACTAGTTTTTACAAAAGAAATTAACTCGCAGCTATTAGGGATTTTTTATTGGACTCCGATCCGCTTTCGTAAAGCTTAATAAGAAAAACCAATATGTTTTTTTATAGAAAATACTAACTATACGAACCTTCGGGTCACCTGATTGTAAGTGAATACCGCCGCCCACGACAAATAATATTATATTAAACAAAATATTATAAGCAATAGAACACTTTAAGCTTCACATTACCGATACAGACCTGAGATTACTTGTTTACATTTCGTAAACTATAACTAACGTAAGATTACTTATATTATGCAAATGAGTGATATTTTTATACCAGCGGTACTTATTCAGCCCTCCATTCCGTGATACAATTTCGAAAAATTCGTAGCAGAATGAAGTATAAGGAGAATCTATGCCCTTAGTTGAACAATCAAAGAGAGCTATGAATAACGATAAATACCGCTATTCTTTATTGTGAGTACAAAGATATTGTAACGAAAAGAAATTAAGAAACGTATAAAAATTTGAACGCATCTGGATCCGAACGCGCGCTTTTGGAATTTGTCCAAGGGCTCCGACCGCTAAGCCATTCGTTCTACATCCAGCTGCGTAGAAATTCTTATCTTTCTTAATCAATTTCCTAAACTGTGTTTTTATATTAACACTTTAAAATGTTTAAAATATTTAAACCAATTTAAAAATTTGTTTTCTACAACTTTTAATGCAAGTTCAACCAAGTTCCACGACTGGATAAGCAAGTAAATAAACCATATAAAAATTGCAAATTTTCTAATTCCGTAAAAATATTTATTTTTAAATACAAGCAATAATTTTTTAATATATTTAATTTTTTCAATGAGCAAAGTGGATGATATCGGAGTAAACTCATTATAGGATGGTCCTTGACGGTGCTTATGTCGGCCCGGGTGTCGATGTCGTAATCTTCCCCTTAATATCTTCAACACATCACTATCTCATTTTAACTTAATTGACTTTAAAATTAATTTAGTTACAGTAAAAAAAAAGCTAAAAATGTGTACGAACTGGTATGAAAGTACTGTGCTATGAAATAAAAAAAACAATCTTATTACGTAAAAGTCAGTATTCAGTGCGTATTTGGCTAGTAGGTACATGTACTACTACTACGAAATAATAATCTGGAGGACGAAACTTGATTATAATTAATATAAGTGAAAATTCAATCATTTAAATACGATTTTTGTTTCTTTTTACAAATATCAAAAAAACTGTAGCAACAGTTTGCAGTAATTAATAAAATTAATTTCAATATTATAGTATCTTTCCATATCATATTATAATTCCGAATTCGGACGGAAAGCGTAGACAGGAGTGCCTTGACAATAGGTTCTCTCTGCTTTGCCTGTCATTTGCCTGTATAATGAAATATTATTTTATAACGTAATTTTAATATTTTTAATTTTGATACACAAGATATTCAATTATATGAATGTCTAAGGAGACATTGAAGTGGGTACAATGAATATAGATTAGATATTATAAGTGTTAACATGCATTATCGATTAAATAACTTTCTTTTATTATATAGGCCATCGTGGCCCAGTGGGACAGCGTTTGACTGTAAACGCGATTTGTTGTGGGTTCGATTACCACTCGGGGGAATGATTTTATTTAAATTATTTTCATTTATTCAAATTACCTAAGACAAAGCGCGGCATTGAGTTCCGCCAACACACAATGTATCGATTTCGGGGGGAAAGTGTAGAACGGAGTGTTTTAACACTAGGTTATCTTTATCCTGTATAGAAGGGCAGACTCATCGTCTGAATTCGAGTCATTGCGTCTTGAGTGGCGGAACTCAACTCCACCTTATCTTACTAAAGCGGAAAAATGAAAATAATTTTATAATAACCATCACGAGTAGGGCGTGGGAATCGAACCCACAGCGAATCGCATATATAGTCAGATACTCTCCTGCTGTACTACGATGGTGATTAAATCACTTTAGATTCAGCAGTTAAATATTGAAGTACATTTAAAATTACTACGAGTTATTTTAAATTTCCCTAAGAAACTTCCATCAAAATTCAGTTTCAGGCGTTTATAGATAAAGAAACTATGAAATTAGGTATAACAATTTCATTTACTTGTAAAAGCTTGGTGTAAGTTAAAATTTGAAAAGCTTTTAGTCTTGTGTGCAATATTTATTTTTTCAAATACACACTTTTTTCCGCATACCATGATTGTCAGAAAGACACTAAATTGTGTCAAGACACTCCGTTCTTCACATAATTATCTATTTTAATATAAAATAAAAATATTTGTAAAAAAAGACAAATATTTAGATTGTTCTTTTATTGAAATGAAACAACACGAAGTAAAAACAATCCAAGTCTTAGGGCGCCTCATTATTTTTATAAAACTCTGCATAATCTGAACTCGGACGGAGATGAGAAGCTGTGGCAAATTGTTTCAAGATAAAGAAACCTCTATTGAAAAAGCTTCGGACTTTTCAAGTTATTAAGAAACAAAAGGTATTATTGCTATACTATTAGTATATAGACGTCGTTTTATTATTAAAAAATAAAACATTACCTATAAGCGCGTGTATTATATTAAAAAAAACCCACTTAAATTTATTGTTTAGGTTATAAAAATATTATTTTGTCGTTAGTACGAGATTAAGGAGCTAATTTAATCGGACAGAAATAAGTATATATGTCAAAACAGTATTGCAAGATTTAAATATATTTATAGATAAATAGACAGATTCAAGCGAATCTAATAAAAGCGTGTTATCATAAATTATATTTTATATGATAATGTGTTGAGTGGCGGAACTCAACAGCGCGCTTTGTCTTCGGTACCAACCAGAGCGAAGAAATGAAAATGTTTTAAACATAATAATTTCCCAAATGGGAATCGAACCCACGACTAATACACGCGCTTACAGGCAGACGCTGTCATATTGCGCCACGATGGGTTTTGTTTATTCAATACCCAATATTTTAATTAAAGCTTTCCGTTCCTGAATTTTATTTAATGATCATTTTTCCAATTTGCTTTGCGGTGAGAGGGATCAAATAAATCAAGCTTTCACATATTTTCCTTTGTTTCAAAAAATATTTATTGCTTTGAAACGTGTTCGATACTATAAATATATATATATATATATATATATATATATATATATACATAGCTCTTTTTGCCATAGTAATTCCCTACTGAAGCAGGGATCGTTAATTTGATTCTTATTTGAAACATTTAGTTGGAAACAAAAAAACAAAAAATAGAAACCTTGCGTGGTTGAGCACCGGAAATCAATGTCGCATTGCCGGAACGGGGATATGGAAAAAAAATATCTTCAAGTGGGTACCGTACCTACCACCAATCGCGTTTACAGTCAGACGCTGTCCCATTGTACGTTGGCCTCAAATCATTTATTACTTGTATCAATAAGTTTATTTCATTGTTTATTTTTATAAAAAAATATAATCTTATCGGATTTCCTTCCATAATATTAATACATGAAGGAAAAACTTATTAACTTAGATGAATTATGTGATAACATTTTGACACAGCAACATTATATATGAGGAAGAAGTGCAAAAAGCCAATAACCTGTGTTATAATAATGTATTGGATATGTGTAAAAAATAATAAAATAAATTTTACACAAGCTATCATGCGTTTGACCTAAGTACACTTTTATATAAAGTGCACTATATAAGTGCTATGCCAATAAGTAGCTAAGGAAATGCGTATTTAATGCATCAAAGGGGCTACTAGTCTAAAAAACTAGTTATGCTATACGTTCATAACAACATTATCTAAAGAATATTATTATTAATAATTAAATTAAACAAATCATCATTAATCTCTGCCAAAAGAGTCAAAAATATTTCGGTAGATTGGTAAGCCATTTGCAATTCTGGTCAGAATTTAGTCAAAAAATAGTGTAAGTACATAATAATTATCTATTTTTGGAGCTTTGAAGAGCTTTGAAGAGCACGTAAAGTAAGTAAGTTTAAACTGAAGCCTTAAGAAGCGAGGAGTGATTAATGTGTTTAGAATTGATATTTAATTGCTAGCAAACATGTAGAGACAAGCGCGGCCATGTTGTGGCGTTGATGACGTAATTTATAACCCGCACAAACATTTAATACACCTTAGCGTATTGTATGGAAATGGCATCATTTAGGTGTTATTATTGCTCATTGGAAAGCGTTTAGATTTTTTTTCTGAAATTGTATTAAATTTCATGCCGTTGCGGAACAAAAACAAATGTATTACAGATGTTAAGGACTAACGTTTTCTGATGAAAACATTATAGGATCGATGCAGTTTAACATTTTATGAAAAAGTATTAATTTTCTAGCAGAAATAACTAAAAATCTGTCTAACGAGATGTTAACAATGAAAAGTTATTATAAGTTGTTTAAGAATTTCCGCGAAGCTCTATCCAAAGAACGTATGGTTCAGCGATCAGACAGCTTGGATGGCTTCCAAGAGGCACGGGTTTCAGTCGCGCTACGTTCAAATGTTTATACGTATTCTAAAAATAGTATTCATATCCTAAGTGTGTGATAACACTTTAAAAATATTAACTGCGTACTAAGGTACCTATTGTCATGACACTTTGGTATCTAGTTTACGCCAGAATTTGAGTGTGTTGCCTGATGCCACTCAAAATAGAATGGATTAAAATACAATGATAATTATGTTGTGATATTAGTGCTATATAAATTAATATCGCCATGTCGATTATGGGCTCGGATCCTATTTTAAATACCTCCAGTCTCTCACCGAATTTTCAATCGGTATATTATAGTATTTTCAACAAAACCCTAGTTAAAAATTGCGGTGTTTATGGGTCCGATCCCACTCGAGATAATACATATATTGAACTTACTTTCATTTTGCCGTTTAGAAACAGATTATGGTGATGGCTGTGGGTTAGATCACCACTCAAAGGAATGATTATATAAGTATTGAAATTATTGCTCTTAAAACCAGGGTTTTAGACAAAGCGGATACTGAAACTTTTCTTGTCTACCAATTATCCTATATAACGGACAATGTGAGCTGACAATAAATGTAGATATAATATATTGTGGGTGTTGAGGCGTATGTGGCCTATTAGAGGTTAGCTCTGTAACAGTCTGTAGAGTGTATTCCTTATCCTTAAAGCAGCTAATTTATTGATATTATTATGACTTTAACGAAAAAGGAGTTTTATATATTTGTTCCCCTAAGAATATCGTCATAGATATATTTGTAGTCAAAATAAAAATAGAGACTAACCTGCTTTTCAGGAAAAAGTGTGAAGTTGAAGCTGAAGGTGAAGATGCTGAGAATGAATCTCGGTTCGCATAGCTTTTTTAAAATTAATTGACTACTATAAAATTAAGTAATTTTTTTTAAAGCTTCTGCCCTAAAAGATACATGACGATAAGAAGAATTGGTAGAGGAGTGAAGGGAAAGGCAAAATATTGATGCATTCGAGATGTGGCACTGAAGACGTATGTTAAGAACACCCTGGACTAAATGCACCAATGCATCAATTCTGACGTAACTTAAATTAAAAACTCGATTGTCGACCTGCATATATTATGCCACCAATGCATTCTGTCATATTTTCGACACACAATGCGCAGAGGTGACGACAGTCTTGAAAAAATAGTAGTTATTGATAATACTGAAAAAATATATCGCGCGGTCGTTTACCATCACTAGACCGACCAGGTAAAGGAGTCGTCCTCTACCAAACTCTATACGGTTGTGAGAGAAGCGCCGGACAGAAACCGGTGAAGGGAGATCCTCCGTTCCAGATGCAACCTGACCATAATCTTGAGACATGAAGGACCGACTGCAGAAAAATAAAGCATACATACATAAATACTTTTTTAAATATATTAAAATATATTAAATATTCTATCACTTCTGTCGGTGGCTGCCTAACTATTTTTGTGCGTAACTTCAGTTTGTAGTACTCCAAAGCTATTATGTGTCTAGGAGAAATGTAAGAATTAATGTCAACATTTAAAAACTAAGTTACAGAGACGGAGAATACAGAGAGAATCATAGAAACAATGAGATATGAAGAAAACAGAGTTGCGAAGAACACATAAAGTTGTGGCAAAAATGGAGAGTTTCATAGAAGTAGCTATTGATAGTTGCCAAGTAAGCTTAATTATTTTTAAACAATTTATTTAATTTCAGACTGTAAATAATTTGATGAAATTATAAAATAAAGCATAGTGAAATAATATTACGCGAGAACGCGGGCTGCCGAGAATTACAAATAGCTATAGTTGTGAGTTCAAGCCGCGAGCGGGTCGCAAGTATTCATATAAAAATGTTATGTTTTATGAAATTTCCGTGTATATCTGAAAACGTAGAACAAATATTCAAACGCTACAGTTTAGAAAGTATCAAACGATCGGTTCCAAAACACCAATCGGCTTAATTCCGCCGTTTGCATTGGAAATACTTAGGCTTGTAACTTTTCGTGTTAACTGTCCGCGTCCACAAACAGATGTCTTGACTTCAACGATTTTCAATCTTATTCTCGACGTATAATAAAGCCCATTTTTCATTGCAAATTTAAATGAGCTCACTTTAACTTACTTGTAATTCGGTTGTAAATCACTGTTTCGATGTAAATGCGGATTTAGATTGGATAGTTAGTGAACTCTTGGGTGTTGGAAAAACTTTCGTCCAGATGCTTCCATTTAAATATATAACTGATTGCTACTTTAAATTGGTGAAATTTAATACTATACTTCATGCTATGTCATATTATTTTTCTACAATGTCATTTATTAATAAAATAATTCATTCATATTCGTTTATATCTTTATAATGTTGCTTACAAGATATTTTGAATTTGTACTCGTATATCACTTAAATGTAATGAACTCTATATGCATAGGTTCTATAATTAATGTTAAAATCATGTAAATTGCATCAGTTTTAAATTTTTTATTTGTTCTATTTAAATACATTTTTGATCTAGTTATACATTTTGGTTATTTTTTAACATGAGTCCTCTGCTGTGCTAAGACCAGTGTATTATCGGCGTAGCAGAGGACTTTCACTCCTTCTAGGTTTCTGCCCCGCAGCACCCAGTCCTAAGTAACCCTAGGTTCGCTCCTGTGGAACATCGCGTACGCATATCGCATCAATATCGGATATCGCACCAAGCCCTGTGGAACACCGCATGACAGCTCCCAAACGCCCCAGCCGGTGCTCCTTGGAAAGGTCACAGACCTCCCGGAGACGTAAGCCCCGATGAAGCGGCGCAGGTATGTAGGCCTTAATTGAAATGTCACTATCAAAAAAATGTAAACAAAATAGCTAATAGTAAGTCTTATAATTACAAATATGATCAATAAAAAGAAAGTAAGTTATTGGATTGTGAATAGAATAGCTAACGTGCATTCGTGTTTGCAATATTTAAAAGCTCTTAGGTAATTGCTATATTTTATTTAAACTTCAACAGCGTTTTCTCAAAGATTTTGTCAAATATTTCTGCACTTTACGATCTTCTATTTAAATGGTTATTTCTATAAAATATTAACTTTTTCAAGAGTAAGGTATCGTTAAATTCGTTACAAATAAAAGTATCTAATTTGTACTATTTATACTTTATTTTCATTTATAATTTAATTTTTATACGAATCTTAACGAAATAACCTAGTGTCAAGACTGTGTTCTCCACTTTCTAATCTAATTCAAGAAATTGTGTGCTGAGTGGCTTAACTCAACGCCATGCTTTGTCATACCATAGCAGGGTAAAAAAAATATTTTCATTCATCTGATTGGGAGTCAAACCCACAAACCATGGGGTCTACAGTCAGACGGTGCTCCGCAACTATTATTTTAAAATGTTTCCCAAAACATGTTATGAAACTTGTAAATATCCTTTCATAACAACACATGCAGGTATATTTAATGTTATTCGCAACATTTCCCATTGTCATAAATTGGCAACAATTTTACGGAACTTTGGTAACGCCGTCATAACGACTTAGCTACGTGACTCCGTTGAGCAATTTATTTTTACGAAAACAAAAGACGTTCATATTAAAAGTTCTCAATATTTATAATAAAAAGAAGTCTTGGTTGCATGGATTAGGCTGACTTATTAAGCGGTCACTAGTTCTAATTAAGACTTTTTTTTTTAATGTTAAATATATATATATAGATCGCAATATTTATTTACTTTTGGTGGTAAAATTTTTTATACGTTATTAAAACTATTTTCTAAATGTATTAATAACATTTTAAAACTGTTAAAGTTTGGATAATAATTTTTTTCTTAATAACAAATATCTATTAAAACGGATGCGGAAATAATCTTTACGGGGGAACTATTTGATATAAATATATTTTATTAGGACAGATTTTAGCGCAAATATTTATCAATATACAATGTTTCGTTTATTTTGTATTTCAACAAATATTCAGGTCGCTTTATTGGATTTCGGGAAATCTCAGTAGTTATTCCTATTATGAATACATAGACTATATGAGTAGGTGCAAGAGTCGACTAAAACTTTACCGAATTAGAGAAGTGATGAAATGTACCACTGGAGGCAAGATTAAATTATTTCACTCATTTTTTAATATCAAAATCGAGAAAATATTGTAAAACAAATAATAAAATGTATTAGTAGCAATTCTATTGAACTGGAAGTAATTCAAACAAAACATACTTCCAGAACCCATTCGGTATTCATTTACAAGCTCGAAAGAAACAAAAGTTTTTCTTTATAAATTACAAAATAAATCTAAGTGCAAAGTATAAATTATGCTTCATGGTAGAAAAAGTTAGTTCATTTAGTCATAATGCCTTTCTTACCAGCAAAAAGAGGTAATTAAACCAATATTTTAACCAGAACTCAATTAATGCAGCAGGTACTTAATATTACAAGTATCATTCATTCATTGAAGTCAATGTGAATAAAATAAGCTCCTGGAAAGAATATCAATAAAAATAACCAACAATTGAACGAATTGTTGGTCTAGCCTGACTATTAAAGCGTAGGTCGTAGATTCGATTCCCTTTTAGGGTTTTGAGTAAGCATTTTATATTTGTTCAAGTCCTAGTTACTGAATGCTAGGGTACATTTATATAAGAACTTATGAATACAGAAGACATAGAACAATATATGTTTTATTCTATCTAATTCCTATCCAAGAATACTGCTGGGACGTGAATGTGGAATTAGATGGTATTAATGATAGCGTTAGGTTATAATGGTTATTAGTATATTGTAACCATCAATCCATATATTGTGAGCACATCGTATCCATCCTCTGTGAAACCATCTACTACGTTATTTTGAAATAAAAAAGATATGCTTAGCTTTAATCGGTGCTTACTAAATTTTGAATTTAATGATCGACGTTTAATTTTTGGGCTGTCGTGGCGCAGTGGGACAGCGTCTGACGATAAACGCTAATGGTAGTGAGTTCGATTCTCACACTGAGACAGCGCGGCGTCCACCACTAAACACGCAATGTCCCAACTTTTCAATGGAAAGTCGAGAACGGAGTGTCTTGACAATAGATTCTCATCATGGACAGGATCACCTCATATTAATGCGGGACAAAATATGAAGCTGTATATTAATGAATGTTTGGTATATTCTATTCTGACTATGGTATATATTTGAACTGATGGCAAACATATTATTTATATGCAACAAAGCGATTTTAATTCAATTACATCATTGGTTTATAGCTTTTCAAAAATTTATTATAATTAAACAAATTTAAATATAAATATATATATATTTGGCATTTACGCTTGCAAAAATATATAATTCATATTGTATATGGACAATTGTTTATATAATATGTTCATATGTGCGCTATACAATATAATTTTTCGAATTGATTTGTCTATTATTTTATATTATTTCTAGAAGTGCTGCCCAACAATGAACGTAAAGTGTTTTAAATACAGTAATGTAAGTTATTACAATAACTAACGAAGTTACTCTATTCAAATTAATGAAAATGCATCACGCTCAAAGCTAAATTACATCAAAAGTTATATGAAATAGGAAGAAATGTATTTTAAAGTTGTTTTCAACAAATATGACATATTAATAGCAATGTTATTTCGAACTTTCGAAGTGTCACACTGACTTAGATACGCTACTTCCTTTAGAACATTCAATTTTGCCAAAATGAAAAAGAAATGTGTAAAATTTTTGAACGAATGCTTACTTACAACTGTTAGATATTTTTGTTTTGAAAGTATTAATAATATTTTTCTTGCAGCTTCTCGTTTTTTCCGCAAAACCTTGCTTGAGAGAATCTAGTTTCGAGACACTTCGTTCTTCACTATCTGCCTCAATTTAAGACAATGTGTGTTAAGTGACGGAACGTAACGCTGCGCTTTGTCTTGTCACCAGAGCGGAGATATGCAAATAATTTAAATATTATCATCACCGTGAGTGAATCGAACCCACCACCAACGTATACAGTCAGACGCTTTTACACTGCACCACGATGACATCAATTCATTTAAATGATGTAAATTAAATAATACATAAAATATAATGTATCTAAAATTTTTTTAATGAATATTAGTATAAGTGGTATAAATTATCTTTCATGTTCTTCTTCGTCTTGCTTCTCTTCCCCCTTTCTTCGTTCTCTTAAGGAGGCCAGGTATTGACCTCTGCCTTCATACGACTATTTTGCGTTTTATTCTTATCGTCGGTATATCTTCTCATGGTGGCCCTGCTGGTACTGCCCTTGTTTAGGACAGCTAATCCTGGTGAGAAGCTGTTTTGTCAACCCTGTTTTGTTACTTTGTAATATAATATTATTATATTAAGTCAGATTTTATGACACTTGCCATTTTATTTCCAATTAAATTTTCTATAATTACGACTGCAAAAACGTAAAATCCAATTTTTTCTCATTTTGGTAGTAATTTTGAAAAACTACTATTGAATGTTAGTGAACCTCTACATTTTCCAAGGAAGTTTCACCTTGAAATTCAAGTTTTGCGAAAGTACTATATCTACTCTTAGTTTAATACGTATATTTGAAATATAAGCCCTCACCCATCATTAACTCGGTCAAGTCCAGGAACAACCCAACTGTACCGCAGTTACACAAAGGTATGATATATATGTTTTGCAGCTTCACGCTTTTTCCCGCAAAGCAGGCTAGTCAGCGAGAACCTAGTGTCAAGACGTCACTTCATTCTCCAATTTCCACTCGTATTTTTAGATATTGCGTGTTGAGTGACGGACTTCAACGCTGCGTTTTGTCACAATATACTCGTAGTAAAGATGAAAATAATTTAAATATAATTGAATAATGAAAATAATATTTAGTAACAAATCGAATCCACACATTCTAACCGCTTCTACCTCTAAATCGTAATGTTTTTTTTTGTTGAAATTAAATTTTTAATCGAGTTCAAAACTTACTATTTATAAATAATCTAAAAAAAAATAAGTTACCCATTCAGTCACCGCATAATAAATCTTAATTGTTCAAATGACTTAGTAAGAACACCAGTCTGACGACATTTAGCTATCTCGCGGACAAGACTTGAATATTTTAATGATTAACAAAGATTAACTAAGAACTGTCCTTTCTTAGCATAATGTACGTTGTGAATTTAAAATTACACTCCACTTTTGCAAAGCTGAGAAAGAGAATTTTCTTAATTTTTATTATATAAAAGTTTAATCTTGTTACTAATTATTTCAACTGAACTCATTTCTTAATAATATTATAGCTTTGTGTCGGCAGATTTAGTTTTACAGTTAAACTCTGTTTTCTGATTCTTTTGAAAACTAATATACACTTTATACTATCGTCCTTATTATTGTCTATATAAATCTTATTTGAAAAAGGATTTAAATTTATGCTTTTACATAGGTTGGTTATAGGCTACATATATTTTACCGTTTTATTGCTCATTTTGTGTGTTTTCAAACGTATATCTAACTCTGCGTGGTACGTAAAAAAATAGAGTAGAGATCTCTCCGCTTTGCTTTCAAAATTATTATTTTTAAACAAATATAACCAATAATTACGAAACAATTACGAACTAGAAAGGTACGGAAATAATAAAAAAAACGTTTACTCTCGTATTTAATATCCCTTCTTATTCCACTTCGTGAAGCATACAAATAATTTCGTCTGTAATAAGAAATTTTGTTTGAATTGCCTTCATCGATGTCCAATACATATTAAATGTATTGAGAAGAATATGAAACTAGCTACTGAGAATGTTATTACGAAAAAGTCTAATTATTTTAAGCAATATATTTTAAATTTGACAAATGTCGAGATTAATTAATTCGTCAGCTTCACATTTTATTAGGCAGGGCGAACCTAATATTCAGACGCTCCGTTCTATAGAATCTCACTGTCCATCCTGATATAAGGAAAAAAGAGTAAAAAAAAATTATCCCCTCCAATTATTATTATTCTATGAGTGAAGCTGCAAGAAAAAATATAATTTAAATCATCGATTTTTATCAAACGTGATAAAAGCTATAGTAAAGTATTTTAGTATCGTATTGTATTAGTCTGTTATCGAAATTCTGATAAGACGATAGTTTCTCTTTTAAGCAGTTCTAGTTTTACTTGCGAGACAGATTAGAACTTTTATTATCTATTCGGCTAAATATATACATATATTGTAACTGGTACGTCTGTTTGTTTTATCGTCATTAAAATTTACTACTATATAATATTTTATGTATACATCTTTATTGCCTTATTTATTATTAAATAAATATTATATTTGACACATCGATTTTAAGTATTTCTAGATTATTTTTTACAAGTTCACGCTTTTTCCTGTAAAGCAGGCACAGATAACCTACTATCAAGACATTCCGTTCTGCACTTTCCGCCTGAATCCGAGACATTGCGTGTTGAGTGGGGGAACTCAACACCACGCTTTGTCTTGTCACTAGGGCGTAGAAACGAAAATAATTTAAATATAATCATTGCCTCGAGTGGAAATTGAACCCACAAACATCGCGTATACAGTCAGACGCAGTCACACTGCGCCGCGATGGCCTCAAATATTTTCAGATCGTAACTCTTTATTATAATGTTAATTAAAAAAGCTCATTATTCATATCAATTTATTTTCTGTAAGTTCACGAATTTCGCTCGGTAGATTTCATTTCATTGTGGAACTTCGTTATGGACTTGCCTATTTAGAGTTATTGTGTTTTCGACGGCGTAAAGCCTCGCTTCACACATCTTATTTCATCTTTACTTTGAATTACAAAAAAAAATCTTAGATATAAATAGTTTTTCTTGTTTATTGTACAATATTCGACGTTTCTGAATAGCAAATCCTGTGCACACATTAGTTCAATGTGGCTAGAAATATAGCTATATAAATAAATTCTTTTACCAAGTAATCGCACTATGTATTGACTTGCATCGAAGATAAAACTAAGTTAAAGCATAAATCTATAGACGTCGGCGCAAACTTTAGACCGATGGGGATTAGTCTTTCCACTGCAGTCTTTACTTAAGTTCCTGGTTTCGGTGCCAAAGCGGTTCGATTAAATGAAATATTCCTGATTACTTTTATCTACTTGCGTCCGATTTGAAGTGATGAGGACTTTGTATAGTTCGCTGAACTTAATTATTATGTTAGAAAATTTGTTTTCTTTTTGTACGATAGATTTAAGTAATAACATTGTTTTATCACAGATTTCAATTTTTTTTAATAGAAAATTATATGGTGATGCTTTTTTACTGCTTTATGACTTAATTTACTGATATTTCGATACATAAATAATTTTTGAGAAATAAAAAAGAATTAATTTGCTTTTGAGACTCGTATTTGTTTTGTTACCTGATATTATTATGGTGGAAATGGAAATCGTTTGATTGTAAACGACGGCTGTGGGTTTGTTTCCTAGTTTTGGTGTATCCTTGAGTACTCAGATTGTACTGATGCATCTTGGAATTCTGAGTATGAATTTTTACCTGTACTGGTGGTTATGAATGCTCATGGTTTTGTTGAATACGATTTAATAATTTAAAATTATTATTAAAGTAGTTAAAATTATTCATCTAGTTTACGATTATTTAACAGTTCTCCATACCTTTTTCTTGTTTTTTTTTCAGAATAAAGCTTTTTTTTTGATCTGTAATACCCCGATACGATTACTTAGTAGTAAAAGTGTAAACATATTTTTCTAAAATTATAATTTACATGATAAAACTATCCAATTATTACAATTTTCAGCTCAATTTAAATTATTGTACCATGTTATATCGTAAAATGTGCACTTCGTAGGAATAAGGTTCTTATTTTTTTTATTTGATAATGCTAATTAGAAAAGAGATTTACCTTTGAACACATTAAGTCTATGTACGGTTACGTATTAGCAAACAATGTATATCTAATAATCTAGAAGGCATATAACATTTGGAGTTCTGCTTTTAGTTTCTCAACGATTTATTTCGGTATTGATTTGATCTGAACTTACTGATTTGATCTTAAATTTTTTTTTATTATTGACTAGACTTGATTTTGACTTCAAAACGGACTTACAATCATGTGTATACATTTAATTTGCATATTATGAAGTGGATTTTCAACGTTTAGCACCGCAATATGCCTGTTGCTAAAATTATAATGGCTAGCAACTTCTCCGTGTGTTCCACATCAAAGTACCTCAGGAGTTCCAGCGAAATAATCTACCCTCTAAATATTAGTACGGATTAACGCGTCCTCGCGCTGTATACACATAATTCAAGGCTAGTATAACAGTTATCTCTTAAGGCAGTCAGAAATTAACTCCTCAGAGTCACGTGCAAAAGAAAGTTTATAGTCCATAAAGTCACTTAACATCATGCCAGCGGTAGAACGTATACTTGATAATACATTTTATGTGATTTCACCCCAGGATGAATTCAGATCGCGTGTTTTATGAGTGGCCGAAAATATGCATACGGTCGTCAGGGATGTAAAGTAAAATTGTCTTATATCATATTTAGGAACCGTTCAAGGGAACGGTTTTCAAGAGGCGCGGGTTCAAATCCCGCTGCGTTAAAGTTTTTATATGTTTTCTAAATATATCTCTTTCAATTTCCTTAGTGTATAGGTTCTTAGGTCCTTAGTGTATAGTTCCAATTTCCTTATGTATTCCTTAGGGAATAACACTTTAAAAAATGTTAACAAAATATTGTCTTATATAACTACAAATATCTTACAATGGAAACACACCGGCTGACCATTTTATTTTTCTATTGTTCCAAGTCTACCAATACTACCAAGTCTTGATAGGAATATCAGGTTTGTGTTATGAATATATTGTATTATCAAGAATTTTTTAACGTTTAAAAATATGAATGTACCAGCATTTAAACCAGCGCCTCTTAGAAAGCGTCTAGACGGACGTTCGCAATTTTTATACGTTTTCTAAAATGATTGTTTTATATCCTATATACGTGTGCGAATAACGTTTCAAAATGGTGAAATAGTGTATTGTCGTCGAATTTGAGTCGGACCGTAGAGCGGTGGAGCTCCACGTCGCGTTTTCTCTTGTTCACCAGAACAGAGAAATTAAAATAATTAAATGATCTCACGACCAATTGCGATTACACTCGGACACTGTCCCACTGCTTGCACATATTGGTACTTAACATTGTTTTGACAAATTACATTGCGTATGGAAAATAAAATAGAGTGATTAAGATATTTTCTACAACATGTCGCAGTGGAAGAAAATCTGACTGTAGACAAAGGGTTGCGTTGAATCCGCTACTTAACGCGCAATGTCTTGATTTTTGGCGGAAAGTGAAGAACGAAGTGACAATAGGTTCTCTCTGACTACCCTGCTATGCTAAAAATAAGTATTTTGGGCGCTTCCAGGTTATTTGCGGCACTACCAGATTTTGGTATTAAATTTGATATTATGAAGCTTAATTGTAAAAATTATATTTTTTTAGTAACGCGTTAACCTTAACGACCATGTGTCGTAACACAAGAATTTTGTTTATGTCCATCTTTTATGGCGGTCGTTTTGTAAAAGGGATGCCTTCTTCGAGATGCGCATATCAAATTAGTTTTAAGATTAATTTTCCGTCACTTCTATTTTATTACTCTCAAGTAAAATGGGAAATAGAATAAAGAAACATGGATATAGGCCGTAACATTTTCATGTAATATTCTTTTTTTATGGTTTTTATCAATGATAGATAAGAATATTTGAACGAAATATTTATTGCGGTATAAATTTCTAGGGAAATTATATCGTGAAGCTTAGTATTTGTTCTAAGTTCAAATGCGACTAGAGGTCAAGTTGTAATAAAAATTTATTTTAAGACAAATAGTGTATGCAATGCCAGAAACTGGCATTAAGTGGAAATTGGAGGGTGTTGGGAAACAAATGTAATGCGAAAAAAAAACTGTAATTAAGAAAGAAACTGAGAGCAATGTAAGGAGTAAGTAAACTAAGAGAGTAATGTAGATTTATTAGTATATGTTTAACATTAATTAATATTAAAATAACATTGTTAGCAAAGATCATCTTATATCTGATAGAGATTTCATCCAGTCAGCCTATGAGTATGAGAAAAAGTAATACTTATGCTATAAACTATGCTATAATTTTGGATTCGAAATATTTATAGAAGTCTAAGGAAGGTTTAAACTTTAAAAGGTAAGTAAACATCAAGAAATAACACGGAAAGTAGAAAAAGAATCAATTTTATTTTCTCATACAAGCTATGCAGATATCAAATCATCAAGCAAGGATAGGATGTGATTGGACTATGGAATATTAAAAGACATAAGCAAAATTCGGCTGCATGATTTAATGATATATAACTTATGCATTCAATAGTTTGGCCGTTCATTTAATCGTTAGATTAATATTTATTAGCTTTCTAAGAAAACTTCTGAACCTGCTATAAATATTGAACAACGGACATGTCATCTGCAACATTTAGGGAAATGAAACTGGGTCCCGGGATAGTTCTTTTCATTATCAGTTGACATAGTTATAAAAAAGGATGATGTAATAAGCTGTCTCACAGATCAACTAATAGTATAATAATTAAATTTCGCAGACCTGGCCCATAAATGACATGTTCATGTATGAAATGAAACTATTTTAACCGGATTAATCGCGTATAATTTTGGTATTCGAAAATACATTTTAGAACCCGACGTTTCGACCACTTTACAGTAGTCCGTGGTCACAGGTGGACTGAGGTGGCACTTGTTTGTCATTTGATACAATTTATTATCTCAAACTACGCGTTGGTGCGCGAATCCAGGGCAATACGCGAGGCAACTAAGAAATCGTTGGCGTTATAAATAAAATAGTTTCATTTCAAAATGTGTAATAATTGCGAAAATCAAAGCACTTATTATGTTTATGTATATTCCTAGAAAAGGTCCTTGCGTAATTTTTGGGGTAATGTTAATTTGTATTGAATTTTGACACATTGTTTAACTCTGAGGCGGTACGAAGTTCGCCAAGTCAGCTAGTAATATATAAATAAACAATATAATTATGTATAATATAAATTAATAAGTACTATAATAGAATCATTACTTGCTAATGGTAAACTGTCCGAGGTAATATTGTTTAATTCTTTTCTCAAATACCTCTGTAGATGTACTCTCCTGAATTGGTTTAGGTAATTTGTTTCAGAATACAGCAGTGTATATCGAAAAGGATTTTTTCCAAAATATTATGTTGCTAATAGGAATACGCCAGTATGCTTGTAATGCAAGAATGTAACGGGTTGGGTTGGAAAGATGGCTAAATCGGGAATTAAGGTAAGAAAGTAATCAAAGATTATTAAGTATATTAAAAGTAACAGGTATATAACATATACGTTAATACAAAATCCAATTCTTTCATATATAACTTACATAATCAAAAAGTACACACTAACACAGTACTTGTACCATGAAGTGTTATAATAAACATATATAATTAAAGCTGTCTCGTTAAGCACGTTATATTGTTACACAATTTACCCATTTGCCAACAGAAGTAAGGATGCAAATATCATGGCGTTACGAGCGGCTATGTGACAGTTAATGGGATAAATAAGCGTTGGAACTGGCAACGGCACTCAACTAACTGCACAAGATTTATGAATAACAAAGAGAAAAGCGAAAATTCATACAAAACATACCGTTTTTGGTTGTTTATCGGTGAAATAAAAAAATAAATTATTCAAGAATTTATATAAAAGCCAAAATCTTTTTTAGATATTATGGTCTTTTTTCTGTATGCATTTGTCATATTTCGCAGATTGTATAGAAACGTAAATAGTAAACGTGATTGGTTGTGGGTTCGACTCCAAGTCTGAGGACTGATTATATTTAAAATATTTTCATTCATTCGTTCTCGTATATATGACAAAGCATGGTGTTGACTTCGACGACTCAATACGAAATGTGGCGATTTAAGGCGGAAAGCGGAGAAAAGAGTGTAGAAAAAGCTAGCTATCAACCGAACCTAGGTAAAAATAGTCTGTAGACAGTCTTTTATAATTTAGTATTTTTAAAAACTTTTATGTGTCGTTTAATCTTTGTTACTCAGTGAAAATTAATTTAGATATTTCTTCAATATCTTGATTATTTTTTATAGAATGTACTTTGTATTTCTAAATACAAAGTACATTCTATGGCAACTTTTACAAAAACAAAAGAACAATTAATTCAAGGGTATTTTATTCGATGATTTGGTAGATATAAATCTATAGTTTAAAATAACAGTTATTTTTACTCTTGAAATATAATAAATCAATGGAATATTTAAAAAGGACATGAATGAATGATTATTAAAATAAATAATAAGAATTATGTAATTGTATCGTGGTAGAATTGTAGAAGAATATTGTCATTGTATTATAAGTTAGTATATTTTTGTATGTATATTTAGATAGGTGTATGAGGTTATCTTGGTATAGTTAACAGCGCCTGACTGTCAGAGCGATGATTGTAGGTTCGATTTCCACTCGAGGTAATGATTACTCAAATTATGTCCTTTTTAAATATTCCATTGACTTATTATATTTTAATAGTAAAAAGAACTGTTATTTTAACTTATAAACCAAATAATCCGATAAAGTACTTTCCCTTGAACACCACTGCATTTGCATTTTACAACTTCCTATAAATACGAAATTTTGCCAAAAAACAACCCTAGCGTTTCTAACAAAACAGTAGAAGTTCATTATTTCTACATCATGCAATTTAGCCTGCATTGTCCACGTTTAATGGGAACTTTGTTACAAACAATAGGATGGTATAATATCCGTAATATACACAGCTTCGTCGCCAATGCGTATGCTTTAACTCATCACTTTTACTAAATTTATAATATGTTATAGATAATATCTAATAGTGAGACCATGCGCAGTAGACTGTAAACGTGATTGGTTGTGGGTTCAAATCCCATTCGGGGAATTTAAATATATTAATTTCTCGGCTTTGGTTCCTAAGACAAAGCGCGGCTTTGAACACCGACACTCAACACGCAATGTGTCGATTATCGAGCGGTAAGTGGAGAAAAGAGACACTAGGTTATCTCTAACTATGATACACTATATTCTCTGTAGACACTAGGCTCTCTTTGCCTATGTCCATGAGCATATGGGGAAAGTAAATTAAATAAAAAAAAATAGTAAATATTTATAGGGATCTTTTATATCGCATGAAGAACTTTGCGTACAGTCTTTTGAATTAGTAAAAGTTATGTATATAACAAAATGTTGACGAAACAAATCAAAACGAATACCAAAATGTATCCACTTATTTCTTGTAAATCAATAAATATTAATAAATCCAAACCGAGAAACAATTACCTTAAAACCAAAACCGAAAGCCAAAAAAATTTAGGTATATATAATTGTTAGAAAAAAATATATAATATTTCCATCGTGCGAGAATTGAACCTAGGAATTCGCTACTTAATTCATTGCTTATTAGCTAAATAAACATTTTTCTCTGTCTTTTTCTACTTTGTCCCTCTCTTCGACTTTTCAACGAAGTCTATTCAAAAATATATACATATATGTATTAATACATAGATCGTTTAAAAGAGAAATTGTTACTTTTAGTATCGAGTGATTCATATACATGAGGCATGAAATGGCTTTACTACGATAAAAAGTCTATAGCCTATGTCACACAATAGTATTCTATCACTAAAAAAATCAAACGAAAGACGGACAAACAAACACACTTTCCCATTTATAATATTAGTAAGTATGGATGGTAATAATACTAGTTTTTCTTTTTGCTAAAACTTAGTTTGCATAAAAATTCTGCTGGTTTTTGCTCAAAAACTGTCCTAATTTTAGATATAAAGCATAAAAATTATAACACCTGTGGTATTTAATTTATGATACGCAATATATTCTCAGTGTGGTGGTATTCATATCAATAAAACTCCTCTTAATTTTCTGAAAGAAATATTAATTTAAAGTATAATTCAATAATAATATTTTTGTTGTACATATGTTTACAAAAAATAAATAAAACCTAGATGTCATCGTTGCGAGGTGTGACAGCGCTGTCAGAGAACGAATACGCGTTACTTGTGGGTCGATTGGAACTCAATAGATTTAAATTATTCTCTTTTCTTCGCTTCGGTGACAAAACAAACCGGGACGGACAGAGTGAAAAAAGAAACCAATTTTACAAACAAAAGCTAAATAAATCTAATAACATACGTAGTTCTATATCACGAGCCTCGTGGAATAAAATTAAACATAAATACGAAATAGGCAAAATCATTTCATTTTTGCATATTACAAAAGCCTGTCTGAATGGCATTCATGTCTGAAATACAAAGTGAAAATGAAATCTGTTATAATAATAACGGTGTCTATTCATTTAACTCGGCTTTCAATTTAATTTAAGTCTGAAAATGTACTGACAGGTGTAGTTAAAGCAAACAGAATAAAACACAGCAATTTCCTGCGCACCGCAGTGGCGGGAACGGAGGTAATAATTTTCTATCTATAAACGCCTGTACGTTTGGCATTTTTAAAAATGAAATTTTACAGGTCATTTTCAGTGTGATGCAGTCAGTCATCATTTTAAAGTAAATACATACTTTGAACTTACTAACGAGCTAACCAGGAATAGGTTTAAAGTGAATTTATATTTAGTTAAGTTATAAATGCGATTGAATTAAACTTACTAAACTTACTTAAAGATTTCGGCCTGTCTAGAACTATTATCAGTTAGTTTCTAGCACGTATTTTGCAAGCGGCATTACTAGGATATTTTTAAACTTGGTAAGGCAGAGAGGAGGTTGGAGAGTGGAGGCGAGCGTTAATGCATTTTAAAGGCCCCCCTCAACCCTACGACTCAAGTCCCAAGCACAGCTTCGAGCTCCTCTTTCTGCAACGCGATGGGCCCGGTATCTTCATGGCAAATCCATGGAATGCTCAACATTTTTTTCTCTACAGTTAGCTTGTAATTGTTTAAAACACGACGCATAATACAAAATCCATTTAAACTGAACTAAATATTAATACTGATGGTATACATACAATAAATTGACTTATATAATGTCAGAGAAAGGAAGACTGCTACTAAGCTACTATTACTGTAAGTATATGATTGACTAAACGCGATGGATGTAAGCTCCATACTTCGTTTAGATGAAAAATATAAATATGTGTTCCCAGTCTGGTTAGACTCAGTGCGGAGTTGGGTACTACTGGCCATGGCAATATATTAAATATAATAATATAATACTACACTACTAACACTTTTGTAAAATATTGTTTATTACTAACTCACTGTATATATTGTATTAACTTGTCTGTTTTGTTATAGGTGAAGGTTGCTGTATTGTTACTGGACCTTTTTTCAATATATAATCTATAATAGTATAACTTTATCTCTTTTTTACCGATCAATCTTCTTCGTGTATTCCCTATACAGCGTGACATAGTGATAAGTGGTCACTTTGCAAGTTCGAAGCCCCATATCCAAAGAACTGAACAGAACTGAGGCCAAAGTGGAGATATATTATTAATATATCATAAATTTTTCTACCAGTCCGCAATGATATGCGAGAAATGTATGAAAAAAAAGGTTGTACTTCTTGGTACTCGTATATGGTACTTGACACGGTATCAAGTTTATATAATAACTTAATTGATATTTATTATATTTTATTTTGAAAAAGGTTTTTAGACCGATGGAAAGATGCTTAGCTTTACTTATGTTGACAAAAATTAATAATGTCAAAAAAGAAATTATTCATTACATTATATTTAATCTGTATTCATATACTTACGTATTTTTAATTTGGCAATAAAACAAGAACTCATCAGATATGTAGATTCTATAATTAAAAAACATTATATATTGTCCCATAATTCTATTCTACAAATATGACAATAATTTTCAAAATATAACAACACCAGTTCTTAATGGCGTTAATTAAATCAATTTTTTTTTATTTAGTGTAAAAAAATATACAAACATATTTAAGACTAAACATCGAAACTATAACCGTATGTTTTCAGTTCAGTGCTTTCTTCCTATTTCCTACTAACTCGTATTAAGCGACTTCTATCGCCCAACAACAAAATTGCTACCTATTTACAACCTGACCACATTTCACAGATGTATATAAATCAAGAAATAAATTGTTTCCTTTGCAATTCAATATGAATAACTATGACTAATAAACTTAACTTAGAAGACCAGCTGAGTGGTACAGTACAGTACATTTGACTGTCAACGTGATTAGTTCTAGTGGGTTCTATCACTTCATGGAGGAATGATGCATTAAAATTATTGCCTTTTTTCTGGTAAAAAGCTGGACAAAGTTCCGCCACACAACACGCAATGATCGGGCAAAGGAGTGTCTTGACACTAAGTTCTCTCTGACTCAAAAAAAAGTAATAAGTAGCAATGCTAGTAGTAGGATCAGTAGTATAGTATAGTATAAGTAGTTTTTGTATATAATACATGTGTACATAAGACATATATTTTTCTTCGTATTTTCATTCTTAAAGTAAGATTAAAAGAATACATTAATATTTTTTACATGAACGTTTTTTTACGACGTCTAACGTCGTATCCGGATCCGTGGACAATATAAATTTAAATAAATAAAAAAAACATTTTAATATAAATTTAAATAAATTTAAATAAATTTTCATATCATGGACATAATGTCCTTGCCTTTATACGATATTTCATTTTGTGTGTATTCTAAAGTTATTAAGCAAACCTGCTTCCAGATCTTAGGCTTAGGATAAGTTTTATATAATATGAATGAGCATCAAAAGCATTTAATACCATACATTAACATCAGAATAGTATTCCTGGACAGAATAATGTACTCCTCAATTTGTAAAATTTTTTTAGATCTAACTATATCTAACTTTTTTAGATATACCCTACATTTTTGTAGTACTAGATTTGAAAAAAAAACAAAATTGAAGTCCCGCTGAGTTTCTTACGCCGGTTCTTCTCAGGTCTAAAGCATTGACTTTAGTGAACCAGTGGTAAATTGTTTTACGTTCAAAAATTTAAGCATGTAACTTCTTATTTAGAATAAAATTGGTTGCCTTTGTACATTGCTCTTTACGTATACATTGAGCATTTCTTTAGCACACGCAATTATAGTAATTTTACTGTGTGTTTCCGTTCGAATTACTTAACTAATATATACGTGTATATAATTAGCGTAATTCTATATATCTCTCATTAACCTGCCTATCATATTCAGAAATATTTTTCAGATTCAGTAGTTTACAAAATTAGCGCTTTTAAACAAACAAACTTTTCCACTTTATAATATTACCATATATATATATATCTTATTAGCCAAAGGCTAAACAACTCTTATATTACTTGTTCTACAAATCAAAGTTACTAGATTTTTTCTTAGTGTGCCTTTATTTGGTCATCATTCCATTTTTAGTTCTCTTTTATATTTTCAATAAGATTAACTTCTCAGTCCAGCAACTAATCATTAGTATTCATGTAGGTAACAGTGAATTCAGTAATACCTAGGACTTGAATGTGAACGGGGTACATGTTTCAATGGAGAACTGTCCTCACCTAAATCAGGTTGATAAATGTACTCTTATGCGTGAGAGATGGCGATTTCAGGGAAATGGATCCCTTATGTCTTGAATAGGGATTTACATATTTATTGACTTGCAAGAGTCTTTACTCTATGTTAATTTTAATAGAGCTTATTATAAATATTAGGTGGTACGGAATTCAATTTCAGTTAGGGCAAAGTTTATATTTTATCAGTAACTATGTTTCCCCAAGTCAGTTTGGCAGCAGCTTGCAGCTTACTGTTCAATTCTCTTTATCTAATTTCCGAAATAAGAAAATGATATAAAGGTTTATAAAAACATTTATTTACTAAATTATATTTTTGACGTTGTAATAATAATTAGTTACGCTACGTTAGCTGTTGATGCGATAACACGCCGTAAAGTGAAAAGTGACACTTTATAAGGTGAAAAGTGCACATGGTAGTGTGTGTAGTTTTTAATGTATTTCTAATGTAGATGCCATTGTAGCGCAATATATTGTGGAGCTAATAAGCACTCGAGAATAAATATATATTTAAATTATTTTAGTTTCTCCGCTCTACGCTCTACGAAAACGCAATTTCTCGAACACAGACGGAAAGTGCAGAACGGAATATCTTGACACTAGATTTTCTCTAAGTAATACAGGTATGACACTACACACAGTTTATCTTTGCCTAAGTATGCAGAAAAACCGTATAGCGGATAAAAATAATAATGTTTATATAATAATAAGCTCAGTTAATATATGCCATTCTGAACCCTTTCATTTTAGATTTGAACTTCAATAAAGAAAAACACATTTTATGATATTTGTAGTAAATAATACTAGGTATAGAGACACACGGTTTGGCATAACTACAGTGAAATGTCATTAAACGATCAACTAAATCTACGTTATAAATAAAATATTTTTCTTATTAATACTTATATTTAACAACAATTTCATTTAATGACTAATTAAAAAACATAAACTCCCTCAACTAATTAAAAGCAAGTAAGTCGGCAAGTTGCTCAGTGACGTATAAATTAGTACCTAAGGAAATACGATGCATTAATCCGTCAAAAGTTGGCTGAGCGGAATCGAACCCCGCTCCTTGTGGTCGTGTCATTGTTACGATATCAGGGCTGGCGAATGTTTTATTATATTCAATAAAAATACATATTTGCAATTCACAGTTAGTGACGGATCACTTCGTGTACTAACTAGACTGGGGCAAATATATTTAGGTTTTCGTGGCGCAGTGGCACAGCCTCTCATTGCTGACGCTATTGGTGTGGGTTCGACCCCCACTCGGAGGTATTATTATATTTAAACAATTTTCATCACTCGGGCTTGGCAAGACAATGCCTGGCACTGAGTTTCACCACTTAACAAGCAATGACTCCGTTTCGGGTGGAAAATGAAGAACGGAAAGACGTGACACTAGGTTCTCTCTAAGTAATAAAAATGTAGAAGCTGAAAAAGAATGTATTTTTTGGAGTGAAACTTGAACCCACGACTATCACATTTGTAAATAATATATACTTTCAAATGAATGAATCAGGTGATATTCGTCTACTCGTATTTCGTGGTTCCTAATTATTTTATTTATCCATGAAATTCAAGAATTATTAAATTATTAAACATTTCGAACAATTTTTATTTTTTGTATATCGAGGTCTTTTGCGGCATCGTCACGGTCAAGTTGGTCAACGGTCAAGTTGCTGTAAAAAAGGCACACCAAAGCAAATTTGAAATTCCGTCTACAATTTTGAGTGTCGTAAAATTTAACCATATTTCAATACTGTAGTTCAAATACACAAAAGTTCAAACGGTTTCTAGGTTTCTAACATTATAATATTAATTTCGGATCAACTATTATCTAAACGATCCACTTTCGATAAAATTCATATTTACATTTAATTAATTCATTGTCAAGAAGAACAAAAAAATGTATTACAGTAGCCATTTTTTAAAATTTTGAAAAAAAATAAATAAATGTGTGTATATATATATATATATATATATATATATATATATATATAATATGCTTAATATAATTCCATATATATTCACATTTTAAAATATAATATACCAAGTTTTCATAGCCGAAATCAATTTATTCGCAACCCTTCAAACCACTCATGCATATTGCTGATCGCTACTGCACTCAACGATTAACTGAGATTTATAAGCGACCCGATATCGAATTCTTTAAGCAACGGTTTTGGTTGGAATATGCTTGGTAAATCGTAAACGGAATTAGAACAAGTGCTTCTACCATACAGTATATATGCATACATATACATATATATACTTTTGCTTAACATTTTGTTACCTTTTGATATATATCGCAGAGACATCAGCTCTATCGTGTGTGTGTCGTGTCTATCGACTCTATGATGAAGAGTGTATATCTCGCCATCTAGTTTCTTTTACTGCCCGCCACCGGAAGCAGTATCCCCCACACCCTCTGCGGTGACTAGCTCAGCTTGACTTGCAAGCTGTGGAATCACCTTTCACCAGACGTGTACTTTCATAGTTATGATGATTCTTAAAATAATGGTTCCTTTTGACGCTGTAAATGTTCATGAGCAGCTAACTCGTCTTGTCTCATCGTAGATATATGTGATCGTCTCTTATGTGCCATATAAGATTTATATATATATATATTACAACGACACTTGTGAAAGTTTTGGTTTTGACTGAAACACGAAAACGATACATCGGAACTCATAATCGCGCTTTGTCTTATCACCAGAGATGTCTATTCATCCGAATTGGAATTTCTCTAAATTCAAATTGAAATTGCATATTTTAAAAATGTGTTGTTTTAAATATATATCTGTGAGAAAAAAATCACTCAACATCTTTCGTACAAAATATTAATTTATTTCAACAACGATTGTTTTATTCTTTTACTAAAAAAATTAATCAAATTATGAAACAAAATAACTTTGAAGATTTTGTTAACATTTTTTAAAGTGTTATTCCCACACTAAGGAAATTGAAAAATATATATTTAGTAAACGTATAAAAATTCGAACGCAGCAGGATTTGAACCCGCGCCTCTTGGTTTTCAAGAGGAGCGGGTTCAAATCCAGCTGCGTTTAAAATTTTTATACGTTTTTTAAATATAACTTTGAATATACTAAACGATGTTTGACAATTTTTCAATACGATTAAGAGATTTAATATTTAAGAGGAGAAGAGATAAATTAATTAGATAAAAACTAAAATAAAATCCATATTTTCAGTTCCACCACAAAAAGCGTGAAGTTGTAAAAATCTATTTCTTATTTTTCTACCAAAAATAATGAAACCTCGTTCATAAAAGGAACTCCTTTTGTATTACAATAGTCCCAGCAATGTATACATTTTTGTATTTTATACATCATATTTGCTTCCGATAACAGTATAAGTTTAAGTGTCACAAACCTAAAATACTTATGCAGATAGGAAAATCGTCAGAATATTCTTGGCCAAAAATTCAAATATAAATAAATGTTGTATTACTTTAAAGTATTAACATGCTGGTTGGTTGCCAAGCTATCTGTGAATTTCGTTTTATCTAAACCCTCTATAACTTATCTATGGTGTTTCCATTTACCATGCTCTATAGCTTGAAATAGATATTTGCGCAATAAACTTAAAGATTTTTAATATTTTAAAGTGTTATTCACACTTAGACAATTACATTTTATGAGAATGTACAAAAAAACCCTTTTTAGTATACGTATGTTTACATAGCGGGATAAGAACCCACGCCTCTTGGAAACTTAAAAAGGTTTTTCAATTTCTTAAGTAATATACACACACTTTAAAAAACTCTGTGCCTCTGATAATAATATTTTTTACATTACTAAAAAATATTATGTCAGTATAGTATTCTATAAATAAGAAGAACAAATGTTTTTCTTACTAGAAGACACGTTGACTCTAATAATACTGGTTGCCTTGGCAACAGTCGACGTAACCTTATACAAACAAAAGTGTACATAAAACACACAGTAATATTTATATAATAACTTTAATGTATTTCTAATGCATTATAATAAACTTTATATACGTAAAATATTTCTACTTCCCTGTGAAAAGGTTTACAAAAATTATGCGAACTGATTTGAAAGTTTTTACGTTCATGTAAGAATATATAGATCTAGATTACGTAAATCTAGATTTATAGATTTAAATTCACATGCAAAATATTATATCATGAGTTTATTTTTGGTTCAGTTACTGACTAAAGTAGATTTTTCATAAATCGTAACTATATCTATATCTTAAAATATAACATCAGTTATATTTTTGCAAGTGATGTAAAAACATATAATTATGTTTTCAAAATGTGATTTTTTTTCCAGCAAAAAACATAATAGCTGTTGCAGTATGGTTTTAAAGTTAATCTTAGTAGTAAAATAACAGGCTAGGATCATACTTCAGTCACATTTCAGTAATGCCCTTGGTTCTCACATCACTCAGTTATAATTCACGCACACATCGCACGGAAATAGAATATTTAAGCGAGATCCTCATATATCTTGGATAAGACCCCGCATTTTCTTGTGTTACATTTCTGTATAGAAATGGCTAGTTATGTATTTGTATATGCATTAAATTAGGTTGTTAGTTTTTATGTATTTATAAATCAAATAATTAAATTAGTAAATACTATATTGTATTTTTTTTACCGCACAGTACTTCTCGCACTTTTCGCCCAAATTAGAGACATTGCGTGTTAAGTGACGAAACTTACCGTGACTCGTTGTGTAAAAACAACGGAGAAATGATAATAATTTTAATATAACCATTTTCCCACCTACTTCTTTAGGGTGGGGATCGAACCCACAACCAATCACGTTGGCAGTCATACGTTCCATTATGCCACTACGGCCTCATTGGTATATAATAAATAAACTTATGAAACATATTTGCAGTTTTCCTTTCGAAGTAGATATTATAACCAAATCCATTTCGTTGAAAGCAATTAACACCGTTTTGTATGTTTCACTTTTCAAAATATAAGCTTTATTCAATTTCAACAACTTATTAAATATAAATAAAAAAAGTGTTATTCAAAATGAGTTTTAATAAAAAAAATGAAGTACAATAATATATTTTTGTATTGAAATATATTTATATACTATACATTTATATAACTAAAATATTATATATTCCAGTAGCTTTGCAATACTTGCGAACAGCTGTGTAGTTATAATATTGATAGTATAAAGATGCACTAGGGTTTTAGGCCAGAACAGGGGAATTAAAAAAAACGCACTGAAGACGCAAAAAATGACAAATGGAGTGCCTTGACACTACATGCTAAATCTTTTCTATCTCTATGTGGGGAAAATATAAAAATCTTAAATAAACTTGCAACTCAATTCTCCAAACTGTGTGACAAGTCACGTGAAGAGAATGCTGAAGTCAATTGAAACATATCCAAGACTATGTATTTTCAATAGTAGACAAGATGCAATAATCATATAAAATTACTACACATTATATTCAAAGAACATGTCTAACAATGTAGTTAATGCCAGCGGTCGCCGGATCACGTATGCAAATGAAATACAGTATTTCTATATTGCCAAATCGATTTGGGGAAATTTGAATTCTACGAGTTCTTGTTTTATATATTATAATTACAGTCTAGTCTGTTTGTTGATAATTCAAGTTTTAAGTGTGTGTAAAATTGTGCGCGTTTTCATTTTAAGTGCATATATATTTGTTCAATTCAACGCTGCGCTTTTTCTTGCACTAGAGCGAAGAAATGAGAATAATTTAATATAATCATTCTTTAGGGTGGGATGGAATCCACCACCAGTCGCGTTTTCAACTAGACTTTGTCCCGCTACATCGCTACGTTTCGAACACTTTACAGTAATCCGTGGTCACAGATAGATTTCTGTCTCTAACGTCGGGGTCTAACGTCGGGTTCTAAAATGTATTTTCGAATACCAAAATTATACGCGATTAATCCGGTTAAAATAGTTTCATTTCAAAATGTGTAATAATCGTGAAAATCAAAGAACTTATTAATATTTATTAAACAAATTTAAATTTTTAAAAATATATTAGTATGTGAAAAACATTTTTAGAAAACGTATAAAACGAACATATCTTAAGTGTGTGAATAACACTTTAAAAATGTTATAAACTTGATAAATTCCTATCCGACAAACAAACATGGACTTTCATTACTATTTTGAAGCAATAATGTTATTTGAAAGCTATGTAATTAATAATAACAAAGCGCTTAACGATTATCTATCACGGCGTCACGCGTACATTTACGGTAATAACATTGTACAGAGGTCTATATGAAAAGATTGTGGCGTATTATATAAATAAAATAAAAATAGGACAATTTTATAAACGTTCTCGTTTTCTAAAAGTGTTTTTTTTATATTCTAAGTGTGTGAATTTTAAGAAATAAAAGAAAATGATTATTGCTTACATAAAGGATACTTTTTAGGCTGCAAAAGTCAATTACAAATAAATATATCTTTGCAGGTCAATAGATTTTAACTGAGAATTGAAAATCTTTAACATATATATCTTGTAAATAATAAGAAAATAATTATTTCATGTGAGATTCTAACTTACAACCATCGTGCAGTAAAGTGCAACTGCACCATGATGACGTTAGAACGTGTTTATAAATATATAGGAAACGAAAAACATATAACTGCAAAATATATGAAAGTAAAGTATATAAGAAATAATAAACGTAAATTTTAGTAACATAAGTATGGTGAAAAAAACGCTACACCCTACAAACTGGTCTGAAACTTCGGAACGAGTGTAATTGAGTTGTACCGTCGTTCCGATAGACTCCTTTAATGCGTACAGTGATACATATTAATTTGCTTTGTAAGTAATTAAGTTTTGAAATGGTTTCTCCATAATTGACGTTCGCGATGTTTGTATTAATAATTAATATTCAATTTCACGAGCGCGCACGGTGAGTTAATGTTGTCATTTGGCAAGGAGCGACAGCGCAAAGTTTGCCTAAGATATGTATATAATTTTCAACTAAACAGCTAGTTGGCTGCAAATGCTTGTGCAAACAAAATAGCTTCAAGTATATTATTTGAAAGAAAGACTTATTAGAGCCTGTCGTGGCGTAGTCGGACAGCGCTTGACTGTTAATAAGACAGTTATGGATTTCATTTCCTCTGAATTGACTATAATTAAATTATTTCTGTATTCGGAGTTAGAGTGTTTTGAATTCGGGTGAAAATTCGGGAGAACGGAGTGTCACGACATTAGACTGCCTACCCTGCTATGTGGAATGAAGCATGATGCCAAGTAAAAAAGACTTATAACAATATCACGTTCTAAGTTTCCTCTTTTGTGAGTTCTGATTGAGATACGTGTTGGAAAATTGAAAATTTTATTCCTTTTCGTTTCGAAAGGACTAAGTGTTTCTGATTGCGACTACTTATTCGTCAGTCAGTGAGTTATGTTTTTTTTAAAATCAAATGGGGAGTAATATGCGTTAATTTGCTTCTGCTTAATGATGTACTTATTAATGAAGGAATTATATTATTATAAGAATAAATTTAGAAATTATTCTCTAAGAACATCAAGTTTTTCTATTAGAATAGCTTTTTTGTAGTATAATTGGATGATTGGCCTACAATATAACTAATAATTTAAAAACAGTATAGTTTTAAGCATATCACAATTTTAAAATCACTCGGATCGTAGCACTCTAATACTCATCAAGTAGTGAGGTTATAAAATATATACTCATAATATATTAATAGATTATGAAAACGGCTTTAAATTATGCAGGAAAAATTACTGGATGTTAGGACCAATTAAAACTGGTCTAGTTTAAATTTTTCGAATATAGCGTAAATACCTTTCAACTGTCGATATAATAAAACATTAATATGCTTTAGACGTGTAAATAAGATTAATAGCATGGTACAACTACATAATATCGGTAATGTATATGTCGGCGACCGATCCTTAAATTCACTTTATCGCGATGCGTCTAGCTTTCATGATTTTCATGAACGACGGCATTTCATGATTTGACCAGTGAATCCAGGGTCGGGTAGATCGACGAGAAGAACGTTTTACTAAACACGGAGTTGATAGTGAAGATGTTACATTATGTCGATAGAGGTGCTATGAATATGCAATGGAAAGATGGCGAGATTTCTTAATATTAAAAAAATATACCTCAGTGAAATTTTTATTATACTTACTATCACTATAAACTAACTTGTACTTACATGTTAATGTAAAAGTCGTTCTATGGAAAATCATAAATATACCAAGTTAAACATCAAATTTAAGAATTTTAATGGTAAAAGTTGAAACTGTCTCTAACCCAACATAACCTATTCCACATTTATATGTATTTTAGAAGAAAAGCCTAAGTTAGACCAATCTGTTACTTACAATTAGATTTTTTCTTAAATATTTATAAATTCAAGTTCAACTTCTTATATTTCCATAAATTCGAGAGCTGAATTGTGTTGAGAGAAGTTATGATTAATAATTTTCAGAAATAACGTAAGGTCATCAATACATAATTTATTTGAAAATCTTGTTTTATATGCCAAAACTTCACAAATGATATTGTTGCACGTTAAGGGTCTCAGATAGCTATATCATGACGGCCACCGCTCTATGAAATGTCCAGCCGCGTCGTGATCTGGATAATATAAAGATTGGCCGCCAACATGTACAGCTACACTATTCGTTTATATAGAAAAAAAAATTGACAAGCGAAGAAAGAGAATATGGTTGAATTTCGACGTTCTCCAGTTATATAATAGTTTGTTTACGAAATTTCATAATTTTACACATCAGTATACTTTAGCGCGGTGCTACATATAATATACATAATATGTGAAGCACCTCAGTGCTCAGTTAAAAATACGAGGCTTAAAAAGATTTTGCATATAACGTATATACCAATATTCATCTTTTTAAGCGTTTGGAACTTATAGGGAAGCATTTAGAACGAGTTTCCTAAATTTGCTACGAGAACAGGAATTAAAATATATTCTCTAATTTACAGAAGACATAAAAATACTATGACAAAGGTTATAAAGTACACGCAAACGGTAATTTAGTAATTAAATATATCATACAACATTGTTGAATTGGTAAATTTGTTATTCTAGAAACACACTCGTATTGTATCTAAAAGCGAGAGCGCAATCAGTCTTTGCAGACTACAGGCACAAAGGCGTTACTGCGACAAACTGTGATGTTACTTTCAGTATACGCTAATTTGTAATGCTCGAACTATTGTTATACATATATAAATATTATAATATTTAAGGAGTTTTTGTATAAATTAATTATATAATGTGAATTTCTATTTTTAAAGTTTTGATTTTTTAAATTTCGTGACACAGTGAGTGGCTGTATACGCAATGGTTATTGATTCGATCTTCACTCACTCGCGGGGATATTCATTTCTGTCACTTTGGTCAGACAAAGTTCTGAAGTCTGTCGGAAAACGCACGATAAAATGTATTGACTCTGGTCGCGAAATATGTATGAAGTTAATAAAAAGTATTATGTAATATAATATATTTATAGTATAGTAAAATTTTTAATTTCTTAATTAAAGATTTTTATTTACTTGTGAAAGATCGCTAACCAATAATGATAACCAAAATCATTATATATGTAGAAAATATACTGGAAAGAGACTTATCACTTGTTAATTACATTCTCGAGCTCTTTCTAAGTTCATATCTGAACAGAATCTTACAAATATAAACCTTACCTAATAAGAAGGCAGCTTCACGCTTTTTTCTAATATTAAAACACTTTGTCCTTCGCATTCCACTTGAATTGAAATTACGTGTTGAGTGGCGGGACTTAACAACGTGGTTTGTCTTAGCAGAGCTTGGAAGTGAATATAAAATATAATAATTCAAGATTAAAGTCAGACGGTGTCCAACTACGCCAGAATGATATCACTACTCTAAAACAATAATTATTGGATCCTAAATTTCGTTTCGAAAAGATATGTTTAAAATGCTTAGCTGCAAAACTCAATATTATATTGAAACGAGCGCTAAAAGCGCCTGACATGATACAAGCAAGCTTTGCAATCATTTCATTAATTATTTGCAATTAGTGTTGTAAATCTAGAAGTATGTTTTCAATTTTGCCAAACAAACGATTCTGACCAATTCTCTGTAAAAGATATTTCAAGAATATTACCTTTTAATTTTATAATGATTATATTTCTATATAATAATCTTTGTAAAAGTTATCATCTTTTAGTCGTTTATGACTGAATGATATCGGCCCTGCAAAGTAAAAAGGTCTTAGGGCTTCAAAAAAAACAAAAGGTATTTAGAAATAAATTAAACTTAATTATTCCCTGCCTGGTTTTTTTGCAATGACAGGCGAAAGCATACCATATTAAATGTAAATGGATAATTATATAATAAGTTCTTTTATTTTCACGATTATTACACATTTTGAAATGAAACTATTTTAACCGGATTAATCGCACAGGTAGACTCTACCTGTGACCACGGACTACTGTAAAGTGTTCGAAACGTCGGGTTCTAAAATGTATTTTCGAATATCAATATTATACGCAATAAATCGGTTAAAATAGTTTAATTTCAAAATTTATAATTATATACAATTTCTTATAATAGGACAGTAATTATCCGAATGACCAATACAAAAGAACTTTAATCAGTTTGAATGTACTCAATTGTTATTTTTATTGATTTATTAATTTATTTATTTTTCCGTATGTTTTTATTATAAAGTTAAGCTATACGTGAAAATTATTTCAGCTTCTTTTGTGTATGTAACTATTATATTTCATGTGAATTTTTATAATTATTTATTTATTAAATGAAAATATTTAATAGCATTCAAAAGATTTATACATTATATCTTATTATAATTATACATTATAGTTAAGCTGCGTTAAGTCTAGTCACCCGAGAGGAGAAATGAAAATAATTTAAATATAAGAAAGACGCAGAAAACTTTTTAATATACATCTGTGAATTGTTGAATTTGAAACACAAGTCTCTCGCTGAGTTACTTCCGCCGGTTCTTCTTGGGTCTGAGGTATTAAGACTGGGGAGCCGGTGACGTTAATAAAATTAATGTGTATGTACCTAATGTACAATATGTAACTTCTTATCTAAATCGATTTTTACTATAATACAACAGTAAAAAAGTAGTGTCTGTACATTTAATATATTTACGAAAAACCCATTTAGGGGTATATAAAAACAGTACTAGAATATCAAATTATGATTTAAAAAATTTTTGTCTGTCGGTTTGTCTGTTTGTAGCTTCGTAGTTACTAGACCAATTTGAATGGTTTTTTTAGTTACATACCGTTTAAGCCTAGTGAGGACTTAGAGTTTAATTGATTTCAAAGAATGAAGCACCTCATGTAGAACTATAATAGACCTGTTAAACTATAAGAAATAAGGCAATTAAATTTTTACAAAATTTGTCAGCTTGATGTACAAATTAAAAATGCAGTACATCTGATGAATAACCATAAACCATATAAACGTAGTTAAACTAAGAAATATAAAATAACAAATATCTAAATTTCACCTTAGCAAAAATGTATCAGCGTGATACATATTTGAATTTGACAAATAAATACGAAAGCTGATGACCCACGATAGATAGTCTAGCTAAGCTCCGTAACAAAAAAGATCTGGAAAATCTGACAAAGAACCATAATATACCAGGTAAACTATAATAAATAAGCCAATGCCACATTAGGTGTGGCAAGCAATTTTCGTTAAGAAATAAAACTCATTAAGCTTTGCGGTCATCGTGCTGCAGTGGAGTCGCGTCTGATTGTAATCGTTATAGTTGTAGGGTCGATTTCCACTTGATGAAACGGTTATTATTTCTCTCGGTAATTTTTATTTCTCTCCGGTTAGAATAAATGAGCGTTACAATTCGGCATACAGGTCACAACGAATCTCGAATTGGCTCGTCTCAGTAAAAGAGAAATGCCTTAAGCCGAAAAAATATTACAATCGTCTAAAACATCTAATGTCTGACGATGTTAGTTTAAGAGACAAGAAAATTACACTTTTAAAGAATTATTATAATTTTTGAATGACGAACGCAGCTGGAATGGATCCCGGCCTCTTTGAAACCGTCCAAGCACTCTGATCGCCAATTAATGCATGGCTTAGGAATCAGATTGTTTCAAGGGTTTCCAAGGGGCTCGGGTTCGAGTCCCACTACGTTTAAATACTTATACATTTAAAAAAAATATCATATCCTGTAATAACGCTTTAAACTAATATACTTTAATTAGTTTGATTAGTCAAACTTTGTAAAAATAAGAGTTAACCAGTAAATTTTTATCCTATACAAGAATCGAATTCATAACTTCCTGTATACATTCGTACATACATACTTACATATATAATTTTTTTAATATTAGTACAAAATTACTACACTAGTACAACAAGTGTATATAAAAACTAATATCAAAAACAAAGATAGAATAGGAGTGTTGAAACTTCCGCCCGACCGGCCACCCTTAGGGCAAGTCATCCGGTAAATAACAATGCAAATTGAAGGTTTCTAAATATACGACAGGGAAAGAAATCAGTAAATATTTTTATAGATATTCAAAGAGAAATTTTAACATTGGTTATAAAACTTATTTAAAACTGAATTTATTATATAAGGTACTAAACTAAATACTATACATTCTTCAATGATAATTGATCAATAAAAATCATAACGCCTATCATCAGAGGTCATCGTGTCGCAGTAGTCTGACTGTAAACGCAATTGCTTATGGGTTCGATTCCCTACTGGGGGAATAATTATATATTAAATATTTTCATTTCATCGTTCTGGTATCTAAGTGAAAGCATGGTGTTGGTTTGCGCCGACCAGCACTCTATGTCTCAATTTTGGGCGGAACCTGGAGAGTATCTTGATACTAGGTTCTCATTGTTTACTAAACTGCTCTTTTCATCAACACTTGGCTTTACAGCTGTTGTATTACGGTTTCAGTCCTGACTAAACAAAATTTTGTTTTTTTTATATCGAAATACATATTTACGTACCGTAATTTATTTAGCTGTACCAGAATGGGAAAATGAAAATAATTTGATAATAATTATTTGCAGTGGAGTTTGAACCCACAATCATCATTTGTATAGTTTTTCTGGCCACATATTAAAATATTTAGCAAAAATAATAAAATGAAATAGAAGAATATTGAATTCCTTTTGTTTTTTGTTTCTGTCGTTGAATATGATATAGTGTATGAATGAGAAAATAGTTTAAATATAAAACATGAAGTAGTATGTTGTAAGATTTATTACAAGACTCTAGCGAGAGAACTTTTCGTTTATCTTTATGCAAAGTGAAATAGTGGAACGAATGCTGTTCAAATTCTATTGAAACAATCATGGAATTGAATTCAATGAAACATTTCAAAAGTAATCTTAATTAAATTTTAAATGAAACTCTGCAATTTCTGTCACTGTACTGCATTTATACGAGTATATTGGCCATTTATATTTATTGTATTGATATTTTTTTGTCTTCATTAAATTAATGTATTATATATTTTAATATTTTCAAAGTGTTTCTAAAACACAGTTGAGGCCATCATGGCATAGTGGGACGGCGTTAGACTGTAAACGCGTTTGGTTGTGGGTTCGATTCCTGTTTATGATAAAATTATTTTCATTTCTTCGCTCTGCTACCTAAGACAACACGCGGTATTGTGTTTCACCACTCAATACGCAATGTATCGATTTCGGTCGAATAGTAGAGAACGGCAGGGCGGTCAAAAAGAACCTAGTGTCAAGAGTAAATAGTACAGAGTACCACCTGTGGGTCTGGAATCAATATTTTCATGAAACGTATCAAAAAAGTCTAATATAGCATTATTCGAATCCACGTCTCTTGGAAACTAACAAAGCCGTGCATTCTAGCTGATTAAGCGTACGTTCTTATGTCGAAATTCGTCGACTACTTCAATATTGTTACAGGCTTGATGCAAGAAAGAAGAGGTCGCTTTTAAATGTGCATTAATGCTCGTTCTCCATCGTCCTCCTCTTCTTCTCTCTTCGAGAGCTTCTCTCTGGAAGTAATCAATTTCGAGAGAAGATCCCACTGACACTTCGATGACGTTCTAAAATTATATCCTTATTTTTACGTGTAACTTAATATAGATAGACTGCAACTACAACTAATAGGTTAATAATATAGCACTAGTTTAATTACTCGCTCATTCTGTATATTGTAGAAAAGGAAAGGTTAATGTTATATAGCATACTCATAATTAACAAGAAATAATTATACAAAAAAAAACCTTTTGATAGCTTCTCGCTTCATTAACCAGAAAATCAGAAAATTATAATTAATTTGACAAAAAAGACATATCATTATATCATGGAGAACTTAGAATTTTCTGCCCCAATTCAAGGTATGGCGTGCTGAGTGTGAAACTTAACACCGTGCTTTTCCTTATCAGTATAGAAATTAATGTAGGTTAAATATTAATAATTTTACCAAGTAGAAATAAAATCCATTAACACCGCACTTATAATCAGACGTTCGACTACGCCACCTTGACCTTATTGTTTTATATCGTATAGGTAACATCCGCTTTGGGCTTAAATAAAGTACAATATAATATTTTTAAGAAAATAATATTTAGAAAAAAATATAGTATTTATTAAATATTTTAACATTTTCAAAGTGTTATTCACACACTTAGCAAAATGAAACATTAAACCGCGATTGAATCCCGCTCATGATTGGATCCCGCGCTTCTTGGAAACCGTCCTAGCGCTGAGCCATGTTTAGGCTGCGTAGAAATTCTTATACTCTTATTACAACTTATGTTTGTTGCTAGCATCTCTGTTTGTTGCTATTTCTTCAAAATGTAGTCTCTAATGACTTTTGATATAACAATACAATATATGATTTATCAGTATCAATAAATATTTATTGAATTTACCTTATAATAAACCTTCAAGAGTTGTTAGCAAAACAAAGTTGGTATCACTGCGCAGTCAACATATTCTGAATACCGAGTGTCTAACACAATCTATTGGCTAATGACGTCATTAGCGCCACGTGGACAATAAGAGCCAGAAGCACTCTTCCCGATACAACTGTGTATAGAACCACTGAAAGGGAAAGTATTTAATGACCACTCTATTGATCTTATTTATTTGAGTTTTCCTTGTAAGTTTTACTATCTTACAAGAATCACCAAAAAATTGTATTATTTTTTTTTAGTTTAAACTTTTATTGTATCATTAAATTTTAATAAACTGTTATACGTTTTTTTTAGCTACACACTAGTTCCCGCATAGTAGGGTAGTCAATGAGAACTTAGTGTGAAGACATTCCGTTCTACACTTTCTGTCGGCAGAACATTACGCAGCGCTTTTTCTTAGATACCAGAGCGGAGAAATTAAAAAATGTTTGAAGTCTTGGAAAACATTATAAGAATTTTAATAAATTTTACAATATTTTTTATTATTTATCTTCCTAGATCATTCTCCTTTTACTAGGTAGGCGTAGATATTATAGCGGTACACCGGTTTCACCCACTTCTTTTTGAATAGTAAATTATATATTTTTTACCTTTACGCTTAACTTCATCCCTTATAATAGGGTAGAGAGAGAGAGTATATTGATATGACCCTAAGTCGGGACATTGCGTGTTGATTAGCGGAACTCAAGACCGCGCTTTGTCTTACCAGAGCACAGATGTGCAATAAAAATTCAAATAATTATTTCCCTGAGTAGAAATTGAATCCACAACAAACGCTGTTCCATTGAAAAATGATGGCCTCGATGATAATAAATATAAAAATCGTAGGCGTATCGTGTAATTAAGTATCTGTAAATCGTATCTGATTCGGACGGAAAGTAGAGAACTGAGCTTGTTGACACTAAAACCTTTCTGCCAACAATGCGGGAAAAGGTGTGAAATTGAAAATAAAATTGATATAGTATATTTCTTTGATTAATACAAAAATAGGTTTAGTATAATCTAAAATTAAACTTACTTGATCAGTATTAAGAACTTCATAACGCCAAGTGCTGACAGTAGTCTACATGTGTAGGGTAGCTTCACTACTATCGACCAGAATTCGGCCAAACTCAGAATTTTATTATATTAACAATGAGACACGTGTTATGGTCGACAGCGATTGGTTGTGGGTTCGATACCCACTAGGGGGAATGATTATAATATAAATACATTGTTTAATTTCTCCGCTCTGGTCAAACGCGAAGTTGAGCTCCACCACTGACCACACAATGTCTCGATGTTGGGCGGGAAATGGAGAACGGACTGTCTTGACACTAGGTCATCTCTGCCTACTAAAGCTGAAGTAAATATTTTTAGTTAATTTTACCGAGTTTTATAAGTAGTTGTGGTTCAAGTGGAACTTGGAACTTTGAGCATCTACATTTTTTATATAGAATAAGTATTTACAAATTGAATTAAATATTAAACTATATATATTAAACTATAATATATACTCGAAGCATATTTTGAAAACATCTAACATCGTTACTATTATATATTATTTTTAATTATATATTTATATCAGCACAGATCCAACGTATTTGATACAGTGTATTTTGATTAACATGTTCTCCTAGTAAAAAATTATAATAATACTGACCTCATCATCATCCTTAATTTGTTTGCCATTTAACTCACAATGAGAAAGCAAAAATATTTTTTTACATTTAAACGTTGGAGTCTATAAATGAATAATTCAATACAACTCTTTTTTTATCAGTAGTGGATATAAGTAGTATAAGGAAAATGATAAATATTTTAGCACAAAGTTACTTTATTGACATTTTTATGACTAATATATATATATATTTAGTTGTGTTATAATCTTACCGTTTCCTGATTGTCACACACGTATACTACTGCAAACGGCTTCGGTGTACAGTAATCTGGCGTAATAGTTCCCAACTGTCGGTCAGTCAGTCAGATCGCTCAATTTAGGTCACCAATCCTAAATAAACTAGTTCGCTCTTTTAGTTCGTCAACTTTCATCTGCTTACAGAATAAATTAACGTATTTTTGTTAAATCAAATAAAGGGATATCTGCTGTGACAAGATTAAGAAATATTGTATTGTTGCCAGTACCTAACATTTGAGGTCTCTAAAAAGAGATGTGAATGAATATTCATAAAATATTTTTTTTTATTGTAAGTTAGCGTTGTATAAAAACCACTTTGGGTTAGGTGTAATTTAAATATATTTTTATATTTTTGCGAGTAAACGACATTAGTTCAGTTCAGACAATAAAAAATATGCTAATATAAAGATTTATTTTTTTAATAACGACTTTACATTTTGAGGATAATAGATTTATATCATTCAATTAAATATATAATATTGTATCTATAAATTTACATTTATTTATAGAAAATTGTGAATATATCGTGAAATATATTTAAAAAGTTAAAATAAAGTAAAGAATAAATATCGAGTATATAACAATAGCATTAGATATATACGAGTATAATGGATTTTATTTAAACTACAGTAGTGAAACTTAGTTTTTGTTTCAACACGAATTTAAATTTGAAATCATATAATATTTATCTAGTAAAAGCTTAGATTAATTACAATCAAGAATTTAAAAATGTAACGCTAACATAACTGCAAATACTATAGAGTAGACAAAAAACATAATTTTGTCTATCGCCTCAGCCAGCTCCATGGTTTCGTTGTGCTCAGTGTTGTCACTTTGCATTTCTTCGATATTACTTCTTGGTGATGTTACGACAATATCGTCGTCGCGACAATCATCTATTGTTTCATAAATTTGACATACCTAAAGAAATATTTAAGATTAACTATTTCAAAAATGAATTATCTTTTTTTTTCAACTTTACCTAGACACCTGACATTGCGTGTGGAGCAGTGGAACTCAAAGCCGCGCTTGATCTTAGGTACCAGAGCGGAGAAATGATAATTATTTAAATATAATTATTCCTCCGAGTGGGAATCGTACCCACAGCCAATGACGTTTACACTCAGACGCTATCTATTGCGCCACGATGACCTCGAAAATTATGTTTGTGGATTTGTATGTATTTTATATAACTGCTGTGTTCGAGCTATTTTCTACATGCCTTAGTTTAGTCTTAACTTAGATTAGATTTTCTTAATTTAGCCGTTGAATAATAAAAAAAAATATTTTAAGAAGTACCTTCAAGGCTGGTAAGCAAAACAAAGTTCGAAACCACTGTGCAGTCAAAATATTCTGAGCAGCGAGTGTCTTGCACATTTTGTTGACTAATGACGTCATTAGCGCTACGTGGACAATGAGAGCTAGAAGAACTCCTCCCAAGACAACCGTGTACAGCACTACTAAAAGAAAAAAATACACTTCACGCTTTTTCCCGCATTGCAGGGTGGTCAGAAAGAACTTAGTGTCAAGACACTCCGTTTTTCATTTTGCGACAAGAAACTAACACATAAAAAGTGCGTGTTGAGAGATGGAATAACGCCGCGCTTTGTTTTACGTATCACAGCGGAGAAATGAAAATATTTTAAACCAACCAACCGTGTTTACAGTCAGACTTTGTAACACTGTGCCATTATGGCCTTCAGTATTTAAATCTTACTTTTAATCTTAAATATTTATTAATAACAAAGATAAAAGAGTAATTAAAGTTCAAGCCACACTAAGCGCGCTTATTTTATATGAAAATGTATTAAATTTATTTATAAAGCTTGGTAACATTTATATAACTTGGTAACATTTCCAGACAAATAAATACTCAATTAATTATTTCTATTGGATTCTATTAAATTTATACTGATAACTTTCAAATATTTGGTAATAAATAATACTTACATATACTAGGCACAGTGTGACAAGGTATTAAATAGTCTATGAAACTTAATCCCATGCAAATAATGACAGTGCAGTACGAGTAAAACCAAACTCTCTTCATGTTTAGAGGTTCACTCCAAAAAGAGAGTAGAACAAACGTCACAAGAGCTGTAATAAAAAATATATTTGAAACTGCCACCCCTAGTTTGCTTTTTCTAACTGAAACTATTTTAACCTGGATTAATCGTGTATTACGTTATTGAAAATGTGTAAAAATCTAAATCGGTTCATCTTATATAGGCCAAAATAATATTAATCATTTATCACTGCATCCTATATATAATGCCAAAGCATTTTCTAAAGTACTTTTGTTAAACTACAGTATACTAGTCGGATAGTTACAAATCCAATGGTAGAAATATCTTTATTAATTTATTATTGTTATAATCGGCCTCTTAAGATTTATGAAGAGTCGTTATAAGAGTCTTCCTATTCCAATACAACGATTAACTTTATCTGTTTAAGGTAAAAAATCCTATTGTCCTATAAAATACAACAGATAAAGATAAAATTCTAATTAACAAGTGACAAGAATAACCCCCGCTTTACTTTTCCGGATATGTAATAACGGTGATGTCCTCATCATTTTTTTTAATAAAATAATTAAAGGGCAAGTTTAACTTGTCATCGCGACGCTTTTGGGAAGTGTCAATCTGAGTTTTCATGGTAATTAGTGATTGTCGCTTGGATTCTCACATGAGGAAATGATAATGTTAAAAGTTTTTAACGTTTTTAAAGTGTTATTAAGACACTTAGGAAATTGGATATCTTTCAAAAAATGCAGCGGAATTCGAAATAGCGCCTCTTCGATACTCTCCAAGCAGTCTGACCGCTAAGCCATGTGTTCTAGATCCGGCTACGTCGAAATTCTTATAGGCTTGTTAAAACTTTTTTTTGTTGTTTGCTTCTCTGTAGTGAGATTTTTACAAATTTCTGCTACCCATAGATTATTCTGCGTATTATCGTTTGACAAGAGAGAATGCTTTTTATTAAATATTTTTAATATTTTAAAGTGTTACTCTCACACTTAGGAAATTGAAAAACATTTATAGAAAACGTATAAAAATTGGAGCGCAGCGGGATTCGAACCCGCGCCTTTTGGAAACTGCAAACAAGCACTGTGACCGCTAAGGTCTAAGCTCTAGTGGTATAAATAGAGGCGTTTGATTTTACCTAAAACACAATGTCTCAAAAATGAACTAAGGAACGTTCCTTAGTGTACGTACACTAAGGAACGTACAGACCTCTTTGCCTGCGTCACTAACATGCAGAGATTGAGTAGATATGAAAAAGAATTACTTTACCTAATAAAGGCGTATAAAAAACAATGTTGTAAGCTGTAGCACGACGTTTCAACGTTAAATTAATGACAAATCTGTCACTTTGTCTAGTACTGTTGTCGGCAGTGCTGTACACGCTATTCCAAGTAGTGGCGTTTAATATGAATTGCTTCGATACAAGTTCCCACTCGTTTTGTACGACATCATCTATATCTGTGAACTGAAAGTTGAGAACGGATTTTCTTGACACTAGCTTATTACTGCGAATCCTTCTATATTAGAAAGAGTGTGACGCTAAAATAAATAAAAAATAAATATTTTGCTTTAAAACAAAATATGCTTTAAATATACAGCTTAAAAAAAAACTTAAATTTGTGCTATGGACACGCTTAAACAATTATTTAATTATGATTAGAGAAATCAATTAAATATAATAATTATTTAATTAGGTAAAAGAAAAAAAAAGCTTACTATTCTCATGACGTCACTTTTAGGATCGAGCTTTTTCAACAGCATATGTTCATGTACTTGCCAGGGTTCTATAATGATTGCACAGTCATATTCATCACGAGGCCATCTGTTTTATAGAAACATGAAAAAAAAAATTTGGTTTCTGGTTTGGTGGTGGTGGGGCTTTGTTATTTTTTTTTAACTTCACCCTTTTTCCGCATAGCACTATAGGAAGAGAGAATCTAGGTGAAAGACTTCGTTCTCCACATTCCGCCCAAAGCCGAGACATTCCGAGTCGAGTAGCGGAATTCAACTCCGCGCTGTATCTTGTCACCAGAGAGGAGAAATGAAAATTATTTACATATAATCATTCCCACGTGGGAATCGAATCCACAGCCATCGCGTATGCAGTAAAGTTTATGTCACTCGTGCTATAAAATAGTATACGATATCGTGATATAAATGTCTATTATTATATGGCGCTTAGCACCCTCGCTCGTTCGCTCGTACGCTCATCGTGCAATAATAAACAATTTAAGTCATACATATCGTAATGTACTATTAATTAATAAAAAATGTATGTATAACTAGCAACCCGCTCCCGGCTTCGCCTGCGTGAACTAACGAATAAATTATTTCATATTTTTACCCGACCGCGTTCTCACTTTAAAATTTGTTTAAATTTATGACTTAAATGGTTTATATTGATAAATGTCCTTAGTATTTTTTTATCATATATCTTCCATGTACAGACAGCAGTCAGTTACATTTTTATTATATTTGTGCTCTACAAATTTTTGTTTTAGAATAAATATTTTTTTTATAAATATAAAAAAATTATAAAAATATAAGTTTTACATAATTTTATCAATATGTTCTGTTTTCATTTTTTAATGACAAACGTTCTGGTTTTCTATTAATTATTCATAATTACAAATTGGAATTTGGCATTGTAGAACGCATGGCTTAGCGGTCAGAGCGCTTGAACGGTTTTCAAGGGGCACGGGTTCAAATCCCGCTGCGTTCAAATTTTTATACGTTTTCTAAATATGTCTTTTTCAAAACTTACTTTGTTATTTTATTAAGAACGTCGTAACACCAAGTGTTGATAGTAGTCTGCATGTGTAGGGTAGCTTCACCACTATTGACCATTGTAATAAGCTCAGGATTCTTAGAATTTAATACAGATAGACCATCTGAGCTGTAATATAAAGGTATAAATCAATGACTAAGCCAATATCTACTGACTTATTATACTTTAGAAAGAGAAGAAGAGAAGAAAGAATTTATTTAATTACATACTTGAAATAAAAATGACCGTTTCATTAGCACAGTGTAAAATAAAAAAAAAACATTTTTAGAAAACGTATCAAAATTTTAACGCAGTGGGATTCAAACCCACGCCTCTTGGAAACCGACAGTTGGATGGTTCAATTTTCTAAGTTTCAATTTCCCAAGTGTGTGAATAAAAAAATGTTGTGTTTAAAATGTTAAAAACAGTATAAAATATCTAAGCCTCGACTTTTACTTTATACATTATTTGGTACTTACTTGAAAACGGATAAAGCTGGACTCCATATTTGACCTTGTCGAAATGTAAGGTAGGTAGAGCCATTGAATTTACTAGGATTCCAAGCCATAGAGTCATCCATCCATTTCTGATGATCAAAATTTTTTATATTTTTAATATACGAGTACATAAAGTAGATGGCTAGTAATACCTTAGGTATCTACTATTTAAATTATATTTGTACATTAAATATAATTTTTCTATATGAAAGAATATATATTCTGATAACAAACTCTCGATCCTGCGGGGGAGAGGAGAGACGGGCCCTCTGACCATGGGATGGGCCCTATATTCTACTATGAAAACATCTAATCACTACTTTACATCTGTTATAATGTAAGTATCTCTCTCAATATATGAACTTTTAAAATAAAACTTAGTTAGTTTTAGGAAACCCTTAGTTTAGACGTTTCGAATATGAACATACTTACTCTGACTAAGGCTATACCCGTAGTAAGCTTGGTGCTAAACGCATTATAAGATACACTTGTTATTTTGATTCCTATGTCAACAGGTAATTTTTGTCTTGGCGGGACGTAAGGATTTTTATTGTACAATAAAGTTCTTCTCAATTTGTCCGAATTGGATAGCTGTGGTTCAACTGCTTTGGAACTTGGAGTTACTGTAATTACAATAAAATAGTTTTAATTAAAGCATTTAGGAAAAGTGAGTTCTAATTTGTAACGTATTAAATCAACATCTTTAGGAATAGTTAAATGTAAAAACTTGTGCCGTTGCTTATTGTCGTCCACAATTTTGTAATAATTATAATTTAATATTTTGTACGTAAAAAACAAGGCTAGAGAAAGAGTTGATACTAACCATTCGATCCATTGCTTGACGGTATGGGGCAATCGTATAGAAACTTTGCCTCTACACCGTTCCATGCAGCAAAACTGAAATACTTTACATCAATCGGGAACATGTCTTGATACGTCAATATTGGCATAATCTCTCCTTCTCGTCCAAATTCAATAAGACCGTCTGAAATCAAAATATACTGACGTAAAATAATATATTTTATAATTAAAATTATATGTTTAAAATTGTATGCGGAAAACTATGAACGAAGTAATATAATATTATATAAATACTTCTTTCTCAATAATATCTAATTATATATAAGCACTGCATTGTACCTTCAGTAATTTTGATGTAAAAAGCTCTAGATTCGATAGGTGATAAAATGCCAACAGTTTTTGCAGAAGCCCTTGCGTTTCTCTTTAAGTTGCCTCTTAGTTCAGTAAACTTGTTGCCTCCTCCACCTACAACTATAATTTCAAAATTAAAATTGATGGTTTTCGCAAACGAAAAAAAATTGTAACCTAAAAAAATATACAGATATAACTAATTACTTGGTCATTACTATTTTTAACTTCAGTTTTTGTTTTATTATTTCACATGTAATTTTCTAAAAAGCCATTGTTTTCTATAAACTTCATATTTTATTTTCGAATGCCACTTCGATAGAATCTTGAATCAAGTCTTATTAAAGAAAATGTTTCATTTTATAATTTATATAATCGGGTATTAGGTGGTATGGTGGTAGGGTATTCTAAAATAATTTCTTGAATACCAAAATAGACGCCAAAGCGGCGCAGTGTCTGACTCGATTGGTTGTGGGTTTGATCCCACTCAGGGCAATCATTTATATTTATATTTATATTTCTCCGCTCCGGTACCCAAGACAAAGCGTGGCGTTAAGTTTCTCCAGTCAACACCCAATGTCTCGCATACATCGTCACTATGTTCTCACTGACTACACTGTGCGAAAAATCGTAAAGGCTGTATAAAAAAAAATTTAAAATGTGTAAAAATCGCGAAAACCAAAGACAATATCTTATTATATATATAAAAAAAAACAAAATATATGGGATTACTGCGTTTTAATAATTTCATTTTAAATGTTTAAAATTTAAATTCTTCAAATCTCACCAAATTCGTAAACAGCAACAGTAGCGTCAGGTTTAGCGACAGGTGAAAGTAAAATGTGTCCGTTACTTGCAGCTAATATTGCAAGATGCATTTCAAACACTATACTCGGGTCGGATTTCATCATTTTTCGTTCTTCATTATTCACAGTGTAAAAGGTTTCGTAGAAATAACCGTGCTGACAAAGATGTTCTTTGCACTGCATTGCCACTGTTAATATATGAACAAGAAATTTGCATTGGTATTAACGTAAAAGTGAACCTTCATAGAACACACTTATAACACACACTTAGAAAACGAATAAATATTTTTAGTAAACGATACGAATTTGAATGCAGCAAGACTCGAACCCGCTGCTTTCGGAAACCATCCAAGAGCTCTGACCGCTAAGCCATGCGTTCTACATCCTTCGTCCGCGCTTATTAAAACTTATATTTGTTGCTGGAGAGGTATTTACGAAATTTTATACGTTTTCTAAATATATTTTGCGTTGCTAACGTTTATTTTCTATACGAAGTTATTGGTAATTCGACTAACTTCTGAGACTCTTCCCAGAAGTTGGTATGATTGGTGTCATTACCCGAATGTTTTTATAATATTTAGTGCGTAAAATCTATCTATCCAAAAATACTTTATATCTTGTTGAATATATTTGCCTTTTTTAATTATTAATTATTATTAAAAAATACAGCAAAAAAGAAACTCAATTACGATAATAATTGATTAAAAATGTGGCCAATTTTTAACTAAATGAAACTTTCAAAAGTTCAAAAATTGTATTGATTAACCACTGAAACTGATCAAGACGATTTGAATAATTAAAACGAAACGAACGTTCAGGGGAATTTAAATGGTACTTCCTCGATTTAACATTTGGTAATTATAGAGAACTCTTAGTTGAAAAGTTCAGTTGAAAAGTTTAAAAAGTTCAGTTAATCAATTTTATGTTTCTTTCTTAATGAAATAACTTAACTATATCATTTATATGAAGAAAAATCATAATGATTAATAATATATATATAGTATTCACAGGCCTTATTAAGCTATTAAGTTCTGTTGAAAAGTTTACAAAGTTTAGTTAATAAATTTTAAGTTTCTTTCTTAATGAAATAATTTAACTACACAATTTAATTTAATTTAATTGTGTGGATATTACGTTAAAGCGCAAATTAGATACGTTAATATCATTTTTCTCGCTAAGAAGCATTTTTATAATAATATTTGCAGACACAAATACTTACTAAATTAAACTTGACATAGTGATATGTCTTAAATATATTTAATTAGAACACACTTTAATTAAAACTATTTTTTGAATTATTAAAAACTCTAATTTATAATAAAAATCTAACGAAATATTATAAATAAACATACTGTCATATGTAAAAGTAAAGTTGTCACCATACACGAACGTCATCCATATATTTATGCATATTAACGACACCCACTTCATTTTGAATGATTAACAGAGAAACACAAGGCAGTTTTTAATTGAAAATATTTCTCTTTTTAAACGCTACAGTTGTAATTAAAGCCACTAGCCAGTAGAATTATTAGTTCAGAAATATACGACACACATGAATGCAGTGTGTGCGATTCAATAGGTGGACTGGCTCTATCTTTATTAAACGCGAAAGCTGTTTTAGTACTTATTTATTTCATAAAATGTTAGTATTGGCAAATATTTTTAAACTTTACGCCTGCGTTTAGTGGAGTCTGCTTCACTAAAGGTGGGTAGTGACAAATTACTTTGTTCGCACAGAGAAACATTACGTGCTAAGTAGATGTTATATAATAAACAAATACCGCGCCTCAGCAAAGAACACTGCTTGTCATTTTCAAGAACTTTACCGGAGACAGAAAAAAACTGTTTATTTAAAATAAACTTGGTTTTATGTGTTGTATCTTGATTTGAAAAAGTGTGTGAATAAATATGGTTTCATATATGGAGTGGATTTGATAGAATATGTCACAAATTAATATTTGAAAAGAATAAAAATAATAATTGGATTAAATAATTATTTAACTTGTCTCATCTTAGAAATAGTGCGTTAAAATATACATTTTGACCATGAGTTAACTAGTAGGTAATAGCAGCTTCCCTTTCCCGGTCACCCACAGGGTAGTCAGAACGCAGCTAGCACCCAGTGACAAAACAATCCGTTCTCCACTTAGCGCACAATTTCAAGATTTAGCATATTGAGGGGCGGAACTAAAGGCTGCGCTTTGTCTTACCACAAAAGAGAAATTAAAATAATTGAAATATAAACATTTCTCCTAAAGTTGATTGAACCCACAACCAATTGTGTTTACAGTCAGACACGCTCACACTGCACCACGATGGCCACAGACATAGAAAGTTTTCTAAATTTTTATCTGTAAGTTTTAGTAACTATAATTTCAATATTCCGTTATAGATAAAAACGTATCATTAATATAATATTCTATGTCCTAAAGCAGGATATGAGAGCCAATGGACTAACCACTGAGGATGTCAAAGATTGCGCAAAGTGGAGGAGATTGGGTTGGAAGGCAGACCCTGGCTAGGCCGAGACTAGTGCCATATATAGAAAGAAGAATGAACATAATATTCTAGTGGCAGTGCCGTTGAAAAGCAAATCCCAGAGGAAGTGTAGCCGTGGTTATCGGGGCGGACGCGTGATAAATAATAGCGATGTCATATTGTAGCAAAAATATTTAATTTATTGTACGTATCTTATCCTCAGATAGTGATTTATTTAAAAATTGTGTATTCATTGTTTCGTCTAAAATTTATGTAATACAATACATTTGTTTGGATTTAAACGCAAATTTGAATGCATAGAAAGTTTTTGTATTGAATTGGAAATATTTATAACGTATGGGATAGTTATAGAATGCTAGTTTTACAATAAAACATTGGAATAACTGGTGGCCAAATAATGTCGGTTACATTACCTTGCTCACCGGTTTGTAGCCGCGATACTGGCTTGTCATATGCACAATATTAATGTTTATATTTTGAATAGCTGTCAAATATACGCAAAATTGTCATGTTGGTTTGTCAATTAAGTAGTGACTGTGAACATGTGTGGGTTAAAATTTGAATAGCCTATTTTTTTAAAATTTGAAATCTAGTTTTTTCTTTAACAAATAAGATAAGGAATGAAAATATTGTAATATTGGATACGGTCAAGAATACAAATTTTGCAGTAAATCGGACCGAAAAAAGTGAGACCAAAAAAAGCTCTTGCAAGATTTTTTTACATTGATAGATAGATTGATACAGTTGAAATAAACAAAAGCATGTTATAACAAAAATAGTTATTTTATCATTGAAATATGATTTTAAAGTGTGAAATTTACAATAAGTTACTTACTTTTATTTTATTAATAACTTCACCCTGAAGTTAGAATGGCACTTATGATTTCCAGGAATAGTTTTCGTATTATCTGTAAAACTGGAATTCAAATTTTACATAGTTTGAAGTTATTGATGTATACGCTAGTGTTTTTAATCTACGCTTTATAATAGTTAGACTTTACTAATGTAATGAATACCGAGGAAACATTTGTTAATTACAATAGATTGGACTAATGACATTGTTTTAAGCTACATCCACCACCCCCTTCTCCATTTTTTGCAAGTTTTAGAGAGAGCTGAGAGTTGTTATTGCGTGTTGGGTGACCTTATCTAGTGGTATTTAAAAAAAGACATATTTAGAAAATGTATAAAAAATTGAACTCAGCGGGATTTGAACCCGCGCCTCTTAAAAACCGCTCAAGCGCTCTGACCGCTAAGCCATCCGTTCTACATCCAGCTACGTCAAAACTCTTATACGCTTACTACAACTTATATTTGTTGTTAGCATCTCAGAAGAGACATTTTCAAGAGGCGCAGGTTCAAATCCTGCTGCGTTCCAATTTTTATACGTTTTCTAAATATGTCTTTTTCAATTTCCTATTCTAAATATGTCTTTGTGCGAATAACACTTAAAAAGATATTAAAAAAATATAGTCGCATTTAGTTTAATTTAGGTAAATAAAATATTTTTACTCTAAACAACCCTTAACCATCGCTAATAATAATCAAATTATCAACTGCGCCACGAGGACGTTTGATGGCCAAGATTTTTTTTTTAACGTACCCTGCATAGTAAGGCAAAGAGAATCTCGTATCATTACACTTTTTTCTCCGCTTTGGCGTATGCGTTATTGCATATTGAGAACACAACACCACTCTTTATCTCATAAGAGTAGATATATTAAATATGATGATTCCCCCGAGTGGAAATCGAACCCACAACAGACCACAAACGTGTTTTCAGTAAGACGCTTTCACCTTGTAACACAGTAGCTTTGAAATGAATCAACAATAATAAAAAAAGCTACCATAATTCAAACACTAACTGTACTTAAATGAGTTAATTTATGTACAGTATTGGATTTTGCTCTCAGCGAGTGTTGTTTGCGTGATAGTGTAGTTAGCACTTTGTAATGAAAGTTAGAATCCTAAGCATTTCGAATGCAAACGGTAGAATTAAGCTCATCGGCGTTTGGTAAAGCGTTACTGCAGATTTGTTGATACTCTTGACTGAACGTTTAAAATTTCATCGTCTCGTTGAATAGCTTTGAGTTGCGTGCATTGGTTAGTGTCAAAGCTTGTGTTTATTTCTTTTTTAGTTTATTATTGAAGTACTTTCAAAAGAATATTTTACATAATATTAAGTGCCATGAGTTCGTTTGCACGAACAATAAACCAGAAAGTCCTGTTTCCGTTGGAATTTCGAAAAATCACTTTTGCTACTGTAGTTTCTGCTGTCACTCATTTAGTAGTGGATTAGCTTATATTTAGTGTATCTTAAGATCAAATAAATAATTTTTATTCTACTCTCATTCTTTAACTTTCCACAAAGCAGGGTAGTCAGAGAGAACTTAGTTTCAAGATATTCCATTCGTAACTTTACGCCCGAATACGAGACATTGCGTGCAGAGTTGCGGAACTCAACGCCTCACTTTGTCTTGTTAACCACAGTAGAAAAATGATTGAATATAGAAAATAAATAATTCATAATCATTCCACCAAATGGAAATCGACCCCACAACCAATCATGATTACGGTCTTGATTACAGATTGCATTGCGATGTTAGAATTGAATCGGATCTATTCGAACATTGCATTGCAGTCTATTCATCGAAGGTCGGAAGGTGGTTAACGAAGTGTCTCGGTACTAAGATTTTTCTGACTATCCTGCTCTAGCAGAAACATGACAATAATTGGCTAGCTCAGCATGATATTAATATAAAAAAACCAAACTTATCTAATTTCTCTCCAAAGTAAAAACCATTAAAAAGAAACGAATTTAAGTTGAAAAAGATACAAAATAAATCATATTTATAATATACTATTTATAACCAAATGATACAAACAAAAAACATATTATGGACCCGGCCACGGTCGTGGTCGGCGATTGAAACAACGGGCAAAGGGCTGAACCCTGAAACCTTCTCCCCTCCCCCGTAAGGGGTTAAGAGAAGGCATGAACGCTTGCAAAAAACATATAGTATCGAGAATAATAACATACATATAATAATATAAAAAACAAATAAAAACATATACGAAAAATGTGTTTGGATCTTTCAATATTTGCTGCATTCAAAATTAAGTTATCATTTGTAAGTTTATATGAAATAGAAACATCTAGCATGACTCTATGGCTTGTTAAGGAAAATGTTTTATAAAATCTAAGCATAGTCTATAGAGACCATTTAAGTTATAGAACTTAAATAAATAAGATTTTTTGTGCACTCGTTCTATTCTGTCCTTATGTATTTAATAAAATGTATTCCATATATAGAAGCACAGTATTCAAGTTTCCTTCTTACCATTGCATTAAACAATACTAGTTTAGTCTATGATTTTTTTCAATTCCCTAGTATTTTTGACTATAAAACCTACAGTTTTAAAAATTGTTTTTAGTAAGTTGTCAATATGTGGTACAAAGGTTTATTTTCTGTACAGTCTTTAGTGTTTCTTATACGAGAAATTAAACGAAGCTTTTAATTTTTCTATTAAATGTTATAGTATAATATATTTCGTAGTTTAAATTTAATTGAGTTTTACTACACCACACCAGTAATCTGTCAAAATGATCCTGCAGCACTCATTTATTTTTTTATCTTCTTATAAAATTCCAGGTAATCTGCATAGAGATGAAAACGGCAGTTCTTAAAACATTTTGGTATGTTGTTGATGAAAATTTGAAATGAAATAGGCCCTAGATGAGATCCCTGCGGTACTGAGGTTGCAATAAATATATAAGATTGATATCTTCCTATAACGACGTTGTTTTCTCGGTTCGATCGCGATTATTTGATATAAGATCAAATTATTTAAGTCTATAGTATGATATTACTTTTTTGTCATTATTTTTAAATATGTGGGGACGACCTGGGCTTTTTTCAACGTTTTCAGAAATTTTCCTTCATGTAAAGACTTTCTAAATATTTGCTACTGTTCACAAAGATTGGAGGTATATCGTCTGGCCCCAGCACCTTACATTGCTTTTAAGTTAAATAACTTACTTTTTAATTGAGCTTCTGTAATATAAAATTAGTGCAAACAAGCTTTTGGTATTCTTTCTGAAAATATTTTTCTGGATCAAAAGCAGTTGTCTCTTTATCTAAAGTATATATATTTAAGAAGTGATTAGCAAATTAATAAAAAGTATCTGCTACATTGGTAAATGTAGAACATTCTAGTGCCATTATGGCAGGATAGTCCTATTTACTGCGCCGTTTTTCTTTTAAAAATGAGTAAAAATACTTCGGATCATTACTTATATTAGTGTCCACCCTATCGATGAAGTTTCTATCCAGAGAATCCAATCTTATGAGAAGCTTACACCTCTTTCAAAGCAATTCGAATTCAATTTCATATATATATATTTTCCAGCCAGGCTCTTAATTAAGTTATTACAGTACCAGACAGGATATAATGTTTTCCTGACATTTTTTTTTGGTATACAATCTTCAATCTCTTTACATATCTCTTTATAGAAAACTTGTCATTTCATTAACATTGACATATGTGTAATATGAATACATAATATGCATATTTTGTTTATAATAGTATCGTCTTGACGCGACCTACAGGTACAAAACAATTAAAATATATCCATATATATGTAACAGTAGTATTGTTTCACCGGTGTTTTCTGCAAGAAATTACATTAATTTTGAAACAAAGGAAAATTAAGATTGATTTATTTGATCCCTTACCACAAAACAAATTGGTAAAAATGATTAAACAAAGTATTTCGTAATGAATGGATTTTACGTGGAACATTGTAAAGCCTTTAAACGTAGTCGTATATTATTTTTGTAACTTTGAATAAGGTTTTATGTTTAGTTAGCAGATATTTTTGTTTTCATTTCTAATCTCTAAATGTACAATTAAATATATAATATTTTAATGCAAATGTTTTTAGGATTCTATTAAATGTTGCGAAGAGGTATAAAAATATACTAAGTAGTTACCCGCGGCTTTGCTCGCGTTATTGATGGGATATAACAATCATTTCAACGTACATGACACACGAGTAGTCCTTCTTGGTGAAAGGATGATTTAGTAGTACTTTAACAATTAAATTAGATTTAAATAGAATTATAGAATATAATATAAGAATTAAACTTAGAATATAAATTAGATTTTAAGAGGAACCCAAAGTAACGCTGAGCTCAGACAAAGTATATGTACACGTGATAGATTGAAGCTTTAAGATTACCTCATCGTCTGGTGGGTCTTGTCGGTATAAACAGTCAACTTTAAAATTGAGAGTGCATATATTGCGTGCGTATATATTGAGTGCGTTCAGTTGTAATTAGCGTATAAGAATTTCAACGTAGCTGGATGTAGAACGCATGGCTTAGCGGTCAGAGCGCTTGAACGGTTTTTAAGAGGCGCGGGTGCAAATCCTACTGCGTTCAAATTTTTATACGTTTTCTAAATATGTCTTTTTCAATTTCCTTAGTGTGGGAATAAAACTTTAAAAAAAATATCTTAACAAAATATACGCTACATACAGTTGGCCATGGGAGCAGCTCCAACCCCTGCAAGCTTTAATTTTTGCCTTTCCGTCATAGTTGAGCTTAGCTTTATAAGAAATTGCATCCTTATGAATTAGAATTTTGGGATATGTGGGATTACATTTTCACCTTTTAGTACGCCTGTTAAGATGATGCCAGCAATTTTGTGCCAACCAAGTGGCGTGACACGGGGTCTCGTGTGTGTAATAGCAGGGCATCTAAATTTCCCATAAGCATGACTGGGATGCCTAATATTAATAAGTCCTTTGATTTCCACGATTATTACGCATTTTCAAATGAAACTATTTTTAACTGGATTAATCGTGTATAGTATTGGTATTCGACAATACATTTTAGAACCCGACGAACACTTTACAGTAGTCCGTGTTTCAACAATAAAATATCTTAATACTAGATCGAAACGTGAAACTAAGCTAAAATATTGTAATAATATAGTATATAAAAAGGTATTGTAATATCGAAAACTTGTTTATATGTATATATATTCATACTAATATATTTTACCGGACTTCTCCTTCAACCGAATTCAATTTAACATCCTCTCAAATTTTACCCCGTCAAGCGATTTACATGATTGCCTCCTTTGCTTGACCAACCTTTAATATTTTGTTTTTTTTTCTTCAATCATATCCGTGGGAATTTCGAAGTGGCCACGTCACTAGTACAATTGTTTTTAAACATACCAAAGTTGACTTCACTAATTTGACATCGTCGCACTGCGCCACACCGAGTCAATTACATATTGCAATATAGTTATTTCATTTTACTGACTTAACCAAGAATTTTGGCTGCCACTTGAAGAAGTTAAATTCTTAGTCAAAAACAGATATATTAAGCAAAGTATTTTATACTTTCCAAGTAAATAAAAAGAATGCTGTTGGTGGTCACTGAAGGCGGGACCATCGATTACCACCAACTGACCACCAATAGCAGCTCCTGAGTTTCTCGCTGCCTCTTCTTAGCAGAACCATCACTGTACAATGATCGCGCATTCATTCAGACGCTATTACTTCGTCGTTATATTTCTACTTCGATATACACACATGTATAGAGACATATAAATTGCTTTATATACGATGTTCTCAGGTCATAAATTTAGTAGATAGTAGACACATATAATAAAAATGTAACTGACCCGTTGTCTTTGCATGCAAGATATATGAGACACGCACGCGCACGCTAATCTCAGAAATTACGAAACTGTCTTAAATTCAGCTTTGACTATTGCATTTTGGTAAACCTTTGTTAACATTTAGTGTTTATTTTTAATGCAATCGGCTTGTAAATGAAAAAGTTTTAACAATTTATATAATAAATTAAAGTATAATTTCTGAGTTAAGTGGAAATGTGAGCAATTGGAAAAAAAAAATAGTTATAGTCGTGTAGGTTAAGCAGGCGGAGCCGCATGCGGATTACTAGTTACAAATTAATAATAATTTAATCGTAATATTTTATCGTATGAAGGTCTTAGAAAACACAATTAGGCTGTCAACAAATTGAGTTATCGTCGAAACAATTTGATTTTCAAAATACATTTTAACCAAACGCAAACTTTTGTAAATTCATTTATCATTGTTAAATGCTAAATATTAAAATAATTTTAATTTATCTGTATAACTTTTAGTAGGACAATGTTCTAGAATTAATGTAGTCGGTAATTCTATTGAAAATATGAGATTTAAAGATGATTTTCCTGTTTTCCATATGAAATTTTACTTTAAATGTCATATGAAAATAATCAGGCATTATAAATAATTAAGATTAGACTTTCTTGATTGATTAGGGTTCCTGGATTAGGGTTCCAAACGCTTTAACTAATTAATTACTATATTGTATATGAAAATTATATACTTATAAAAATAAACTTTAAGTGAACTTCAACATAATCGATTAAATTAATCAAGATATTTCAGCACAGTGCTGTCAATTACAATCAAACAAAATAATTGAGTATACCTCTAATGCGTGAGTAATAACTGAAATAGTTTTTTGACTCGTGAAATCTTGATTGTTGTATCGAAACTTTCCAAATTGAATCTTTAGATTTTAAGACGAAATTTAAAAGTTTAAAAATTTAATTAAAAAGTAAGCGGCTTAGCGGTCAGAGCACTTGGACGGCTTCCAAGAGGCGCGGGTTCGAATCCTGCTGCGTTCAAATATTTATACGATCTCAAAAATGTATTTATATATTTCATATGAGTTGTACACACTCATATAAAACATATAAATACGTCCTCTAACATCCTTTAAGCATCCTCTCTCACCAATTGATTATTTGTAGAATAATCTTTGGGTAGCAGAAATTTGTAAAAATCTAGCTATAGGAAGCTAACAACTAAATTAAATTGTAATAAGCGTATAAGAATTTTGACGTAGCCGGAATGTAGAACGCATGGCTTAATGGTTCAAGTTTCCAAGAGGCGCGGGTTCGTATGCCGCTGCGTTCAAATTTGCATATGTTTTCTAAATCCTACTAATATTATAAACGCGAAAGTTTGTAAGGATGTTTGTTACTCTTTCACGTAAAAACTACTGTATGGATTTTAATGAAACTTTACAATAATATAGCTTATACATCAGAATAACACATAGGCTACAAGTTATAAAGACATTGTGTGAATTGACCAAAATATCAAGTAAGTATCTTATGTTCAAGCCATTAAAGCCAAAATAGTGAACCATTGTAGTCAATAAATTAATATTATGGTATGTAATATATATGCTAAATGCATATGCATACACGCTACATATACCAGAATATTATTTTTTGCTATTTTTGTGTCTGTCAGTCTGTTTGTTCCGGCTAATCTCTAGAACGGCTGCACCGATTTTGAAGGGGCTTTCACTGGCAAATAGCTGATGTAAGATCTCCACGCGGAGCACAGCTGATATGTTTATAATTTCTTAAGTGTGTGAATTACACTTGTAAAAATGTAAAAAATATTCTAATAATATAGCTTTTGATGAAACGTGATAAGAACTACAATATATAGGGATAGCTTAATTAAATACATCACTTGGGCGATCTAAGTAAATAAAATAAGAAAATGAACAATAAGACTTTTTGAAAAAGGAATTAAAAATTCCTATAACGATTTTTCAAATATTTTTAGAGTTCGAAACCGTCGGACCTCTTGATATCCGGCCAAAGCCATATGTTCTTATCTTATATTTTCATAGCCCAGAATGAGCTAAATTGCGAAATAACATTTTAAATGCCATTTTACAATTTTTTTTATTTCACAATTTAAAATTTAAACATTTATTACATTTTAATATTTAAACAAAAAAATAATACCGTAATACCTAATACAGTAGAAGTTAATTAAATAATTTTCTTAAGAAAAGGCGAATTGTAAGAGTACTATATTGTACACATTATAAAGATCTATATATCTCAAGGGAAGAACTGCGTCGATGGTAAAAAATCCACAGGCTGTCATCTTGCTGAACCTCGCTTTGTTAAGTCTCCTTACGTTTTTAAATAGCTTTTTAGTTTCTGAAATGACAAAATTGTAATTGTAAATTATTTGGTGATTTCACTACACCACTATTTCATCTTCGCTTTTTCGGGAGCGGAGAAATGAAAATAATTTAAATATAATCGGTCTCTCGATTGGAAATCGAACCCACAACAAAGTGAGTTTACAGCCAGAGGTTGTCCTTCCCTCTGCCCCACTATTCATCTTATAATATCGAAAAAAAAGAATCCCTGAATTTAGATAAAAGACGCAATGGCGTATGTATACTTACCTAGTGTGCGGACATGTTCTTCAAATACAAAAACAATTTTATATTATAATATAAGAATTTTATTCATGAAACCTACCTGTATGTTTATAGCGATTCAATTGTAATACACAGTTTCTCTCAGCTTCCATGATATTAATGTAAAATATTTCACACTCTTTGATGCAGAGAACGACTAAAAATATATTTTTTAAAATCCAAAGAACTACATATAATTCTGTAAGTACACTGATAGTCTGAAAAAAGTAAAACTATGAGAAATATGAAAATACAATTTAAAGATTAGATTCATTTAGATTCATTTTTACTTGCCATTTTGCTCAAGAACAAATCGAGTTTTGCCAAATCTATGCAAATTTGCGTGTAAATCAAAGAGTGGAAAAAAGTATCAGCTATTTGCAGGAGCATCTGCGGTGTATACATAATGTTTGAAATAAACAAAAAATATATTTACAACTATCGAACTTCATGTTTTATTACTTACAGATAATTGAAATATATCTTTAAACTTATCGAAACTATCAAATATGTCGATGTAAATATTAAATAAAATTCGGTGATCAATTCCAATATTTTTAGTTACTTTCATATTAAAAGATTGGACATTCCGTTCAGAAAAGTCTTGTATGTTATAAATCCAAAGCTTTATACACTTATTTACGATGTTCATATAACGAGAAGCGCAAATTACGTTAACATCGTAATATACAAGCACAAACATATACAGCGTGTGGTGAAAAGTGTAAACGGACCAAATATTATCAATGAAAAATGAAAAAGATATCCCTATTACAATATATGAGAAGAAAAGGGAAAGAAAAAAAATCCAATTAACAATGCCCCAAGTTTTGAAGTCATCATTCGATTGCTTGAAATAATTCATAACTTTTTGGACGTTTAGGATAAGTTCGATATAAAGCTTGCTAATATAAATATTATTGACACAAAGAACGATGGACTCAACACTGTATATAATATGATCGGCAATTAAAGAATAATAGATTGAATTACTCAAAACTTTAACAAATTTCCATTCAAGTTCCATATGGGAATAGAAAGCGTACATTACAAAACCTGTGAATAATATAGAAAAAAATGTATAAACGTAGCTTTTCGTATGGATGAAATTATTACGAACAGTATATTTAGATACCCAGTAAATATTTTGAAGAATATTTAAAGGTAATAGTGCTTTTTGAAAATTATCATCTATGTAATTGTTTTGGTGTATTCGAGCTGGCATTTTTGAAAAAACAAGCCGCTTCAACCACTCACGATATTAGAATGTGTAATAAAATTAAAACATTTTTAAGTATAAGTGCTTACTTAGAAAGTAATTTGTTAAAATTATTATCGCTTTGAAGGGCCATATGTTAATATTTGTGTTCTTTTATATTAATTGTATTTAGAGTGTTCCCTGAGTACATAATCAATACAAATTTATAGTACCTTTAGAATAAAAGTGATCGAATTACAAATTTGTAATTTGTCGGAAATAATATGTGTTACATATTATTAATGGAATTTAAAAGTGGAATAGGCTCTTTATCGTGTATGGTTTATTTTTTACTTAAATCTTAATTACATTTTGAGGTTAGTCACATATATTCTAATTCTTATAAATATAATCTTGTATAATACATATAAATGGGTCTATATACCTATACTAGGATTATTTTTACTATCGAAGCTATTTTCAACTAATGAGCTGTGTATAGAGGTGACTCATTTAGATTTATTAGTTTAAAACTTTAACTATGTCGCAAAGGTGTCAAGTGTGAAAATAATGATAGCATTATTAAAAATTAAATTATGTTATTTATATAAGTGAATTTCATATTTGTGAAAATCGAAGAAGAAATAGTATTAGTAATATATATATATACGACCCAAAAGTAAATGGTAAGGGAGAAATAGGGAGACGGTTGACTTTCAAAAACACAGTTGGTTATACTAGAGGTACTCAGGAACACACATCAACAATGTTTATGTGGTGAAATACAAGACAAGTTCTAAGAAAGAAGAAATAATAATAATGTTAAAGATAACAAAATGTGCGGACCATGTGCTCGTAATGAAGTATATGAAAATAAAAATTAAAAATTAAAACGAATTCATTGTATGAATATAAAAGAAAGGACTACCCTCTAGTCCTTCCTTTGGAGCATGCTCTCTCTCTCTCTCTCTCTCTCTCTGTCATACATTATGACAGTGGAACTAATGAAGTTGGATATTGGAGTATAAAAATCTAATAACTTTTTTGAAATAAATGCTCATTCCCACGCATAGCAAAATGGTCAGAGAACGCCTGGTGTAGAACACTCCATTCTCCTCTGTTTGTCTCAATTCGAGATATTTCATATTGTGTGGCGGAGCTCATCGCCACGCAATCATAGCCAATCCCGTTTACGGTTAGACCGCTGTCTCACTGTGCCAGGATGGCCTCAACAATATTTTATACTATTTCCTCTATGTTTAATTATAGTCTACAACTTAAAAGTCGTTTCAAATAAAACGAGACGTATCGCAGATCTGAATAAACGGAAGCTTTAATTGCAAAGTGCAAAAATACCAAATAAATAGCCGGATGAAACGCAGACGAAGCGCTAGCAAACACCAATTTAATTACGTTACTTATAGTTTACTTCTTTCTCTGTGCAGTGTGCACTCAGTGCACTTTATATATTTGAAAGGCCAACTAATATAGCTTATCATTTCAATATTCGAAACTTTCTTACAATTTGATTTATTTCATTCAACATTAGAGAAAATTGTATAAAAGATAATACTTTTTTTCTTTTATCTAAACACATTAATTTTTGAGGTGAATATCGCATACAGCGATGGAGATTGACACAAATACATGTGTTTTACATAAATATTACACATTACATATAAAAAACACTATTTTAAAACTGGTTACAAAGAAGAAACCCAAACAAAAAACAATAAAACAGAAAAATAATGAAAAATTAGAAACGTTTATAGGATTCCTACGATATTTAGGTAGATAGTCTCCTAATGGATCCAAAACGCTTTGTTTGTTTATAATTTTGCGAAAACGAGATAAAGGGGGAGTTATTACCCAAAGTAGCCCTGCGAAAATTCTCTTCAACAAAGTTACGTGAACTACTAGCCACCTTAAAGAAGAAGTTTTGCTAATAATGGATTACATCATTATTATACATTCTATATAACTTTTATATACGAAATGCAAATCAATATATCTCTTCTTCTCGCGAGAATACCAATTGAAAGTAAGCAAGCATATCTGTGTAGGTTTTATGTGATCTCGGTCTACCTATGTGAGAAAGGTCTATAAGTGAGAAAGCAAGATGGTGTAAAAAGGTTTCTGGAGCCTTTCTGTTTTAACACAATGAGTGGCATAATGTCTCCAGACAACACTGCTGTAATCTAATATGCTTACTACTAAACTTTTGTGTAGGGCTATTTGTGTATTTATTTTTTAAAAGTCATTTGAATTTCGTAATACAAAACCTAGCATTTTACTGGCCTTACTGAGAATAAGGTTGGCACAAATGTTAGTTTTTTCGAAGACCGCACCCAAATCTTTGACGGTAACTACTGTGGTTATTATATTAATTTTCGTCTTAGTGAACGTTTGAGCATTTGTTGGTATTCAATATTCTTACACCAATTATTTAAGCTCGTTAGATCAATCTGTAGCATATAAATATCTTTTGAATTAATAATCGTTTTAAGAATTTTAAGGTCATCTACAAACTTAAATGGTGTACAGTATAATAAACATCATTTATACAGGTCATTTATAAATATATTAAACAAAAGTGGACCTAAGTGTGAACCTTGTGGTACTCCAGATGCTATGTTATGCTTTACGGATTTGTATCCATTCGCTACTACTTACATTGTCTTTCTGTAAGTACGATGTTAACCAATTTATCACAGAGTTGACAAAACCATATATCATCACCGAATCAATCGCTTTACTGAAGTATATAATATCTACTCTAGACTTTTAATCGATCGCATCTGTCAATATTTCACACAAAATTAAGAAATTAGTACATGTAGACCTACCACTAATAAAAACAAACTGGTGAGCATAAAAAAAATACTTTCAATTATTGTAACTTCTTAAACTAATGGATAAAGTCCTGTATTCTTTGATACAAGTCCTGTCGCCGTTTTTAAATATAGGTAACTTTGCAACCTTTTATTAATTAGGACATATTCCAGATTTCAGTGAACCATTGTATTTTTTTTCTAATCTAAGTGATTTACTTACGATTTCTTTTGTTGGAAAACCAACAAGCCGCTCACAGTGGATAGATAACTGGTTGTGCTGGCACTACTACCATATATGAAAGAAGTTACGGACAGGATTGGCAAAATCTTAAGATAAGTTTCAAGTTATCTCACATTGGTCAGACAGGAAGAAGGTAGGAACACATCTCCGATCTCAAGAATGGGCGTATGTCGAAGTTAGTTGTGTGTGAGCATAGAACAGATGAACCCAACCATTACATCAGGTTTGATAAACCTCATATTCTCGGTAGGGAAAACAGATATATCCCAAGGATTATCCGCAAGGCTATTGAAATACAAAAACACGAAGTTTCAATAAAGGAGACGGTTCGAAACTTTCTACCACCTGGGTCCCAATACAGAAAACTTAGAAGTCTCAATCTCATCACACCACAGCAAGATATATACAGCTCATTCTGCAATCCAGGGCAGTACGCGAGGCAACTAAGAAATCGTTGGCGGTAGTTTGAGATAATAATTGTATCAAATGACAGACAAATGATACCTCAGTCTACCTGAGACCACGGACTACTGAAAAGTGTTCGAATACCAATAATATACACGATTAATTCGGTTAAAAATAGTTTCATTACAAAATGTGTAGTAAGCGTGAAAATCAAAGATTTTATTAAGATTTATTTTTCTTTAATGCGTTTAATTAGGGTATGACTGAACCAGGAGGATATTTTAAACTGCGTGCAATCGTTTTCTTTGGTATGAATAAATCCATGGATAGTTATAGACGCGCTTTTTGAACGTACCCATGTAACGTAAGTCATAATAACATTGAGACTTTGTAATTTTTTGTTTTTATGATTAGTGCTTATTTTTATAAAATGTGTTTTAGATTCTTCTTTTATTAGAAAACAATAATAATAGTAAGTTTTAGTACATTGTTAAATGCTTAAAAATGGCTATGAAAAAAAAGTAAATTTCTTAAATGTGACTTGTTATTGCCTACATTCTGATCGTTTAGTGAATGCCGCGTCGCTGGAGGGCGGCAGACGACCATCGACTTTTGCCCCAATCGGCCAGAGCGCGATCAGCTTGGGGAAGCTGATCGTCTAGTGGTCTGGCTCGAGTAGGCGCATGCAGGTTCCTCCTACGCCCTACTACTGCTCTAGGCCGTTGAAGGTGACCCACCAACTTTGACTCTGCGGCGTGCCTAGTAGGCTACCCCGCCGGGGTTCACGGAAGACTCGCGTTCCCAGTGGTGGGCAAGAAGAAGAACTTTGGGGATTTAGTGGGATGGCCTACATCTGCCAATCTAGAATCTCACATAAACCGGGCAATCAGGCAGGTATTTGTAACGGATTTCCAATGTCTCAATTTCCAGCGAAAAGTGAAGAATGGAGTGCGGTGCGGTGAGGTTTGTCGTATTCGCCGTAAAATAGAAATGAAAATAATTAAATTATAATAATTCTTTCGAACCAAGAACCTATCGCGATTACTCAACTACGCCACGAAGACATCAACATTATAGTCGGTATATCTATAGTAATTTTATAACAAAGATAGGTAAAATAACATGCATTTCTACAAAGTTCGTAACGATGAAGTTAGTTACGCCGACTAGCTCTAAGTTTGTTGTTACTAAATGCCTCTGCGGGTTATTTAGGGAACATTTGAAACAGTTTACATTTCATCACAAGTGAAGTCATTGACTGCTTAAGTAGTTCACTTAGGTATTTCTCAGGTATAGGCATAGTATGGCGTTTACTAAGAAAGAAAATGTGTATCTTGGAAATAATTTGTAAATTATTCACATAGTGCAGAATGACATTAAACGCTATGGTTGTTGGTTTGATTCCCACTAAAGGGAATAATTTCAGATCCGCGACCTATTCTAGATTGACTCGGATAGACTTGGATTCGGATGCGGTTGGCGGAAGGCGTAGAATGGAGTATCATAACACTAGTTTCTCTTTGCCTACCCTGCTATAATTCTATATATAAATCATAGTAAATAGGTTTTAGTTTATTTATGTAATAAAATAATATACATGTCATGTTTAACCAAAACAAATTGAAGTATAAAGTTTTTTTTAAAGGTTCACTGATTTCAATCTTCAGTTTCCTAGTGTCGTATTACTCCGTTTTCAGCTTTATATTTCATCATTCATAATTTATTTAAAAAAATGTTTATATATATTAATTAAAAATATAAATATTTATTTATATAATAACTTATGAATTTAAAAAATAACCTACTAATCTATTAAGATTAAATGAACTGTATTTGGACGTATCAAAATAAAGTGAACAAGACATTTGCTAACAAAGAATTTTATGTAATAATTATCTTTCAGGTGAAATGAGACTTGAAATTATATGAAGAAAATGTTATTCAGTCCTGATAAATTAGGTCGCTGGTAACATATGTTGTAAAAAATTGGTATCTTTGCAAAAACGACTATAATATTAAATAATGTTAAGTAAAGTAAACACGGACAACATCTATCGCGATAGTTATGGATTCGATTCCACTCCAGTGAATGATTTTATGTAAAATATTTTCAATTCATTGCTCCAGTAAGATAGTAAGTGCGGCATTAAGCTTCGCTACTCATCATAACGTCTCGATATTTTGCTGAAAAAAAGGAATGTATCAACCCTAGGTTATCTCTGTCTTTACAAGAAAATACCAAAAGCTGCAAATAATGATAAAATAAATTTAAAAAGCAGAAGTAAATTAATTTGAGTACAAACGTTTTTATTCCAAACCACGTCGTACGAAAAACTTCTTGAAGCTATACATCTAATCTATGTACGAGGATGTGAAGGTAAAAAAATTGGCCTCGTTATGAAAATTTTACAGAGATGAAAGTATGAAATTTTGAATAGTTACATCTAATATGGACAATACATTAGTAATACATGCAGCTTTACGCTTTTTCTAATATTACAGAATCTCCACCCAAATTCGAGGCATTGCCATGTTAAGTGCGTGCTTTGCGTTATTTAAAATTAAATGATTAAGATCACTCCACCGAGTGGGAATCGAACTCACAGCCGTTGCCCCACTGAACGACGATCTACTCAATATACAAAGAAATACTTAAAATTAATAAAATAAATATTACACACACTATCATGTTTTACACATAAAGTGACATATATTTTGTATAAAATGACACACAGGTTGTAAGGCAACTCGTATTTTAGGCGTAAAACAAAAGCGAACATTGTTCGATAATTCGACTAATGTCTAACAAACACAATATCTATCCGTGTTTCGACTAAGTTGAAAACTCAGTCTAGACTAATGTCATTGTATAAATATCGACCATTGTAATGCAAGAGCGAGGTATACTCGATACATTGACTCCCGCACAGTCTTTCATTCGAGATAAGCGTTTCACTCTTTGAAATTAATTACAGTATTCCTTATTTTTAATTAAAACTTTTATTTAAAAAGTCCGTAGACTATAAAGAAACAGTGACGGTTGTCGACTATTTGCATAATATTTGCTTGGAAATAGTCACAAGTTGGCAGTCGCAGTCATTTGAGCGGAGAACAAAAGAGTTTGGTGTGCACATTTAAAAAAGGAGATTTGTTTAAATTTTAAACGCAAACCGTTATTTACTATTTCTTCCTTGGTTTTTATTTAAATGAATAGTTTAACGGCGAGAGCGGTACGATATTTTAGCTTTAAAAACTTTAGAGGTGTGCTCTGACTGCCTTATTATTAAAATCGGATAAGTTAAGGCTTTTTAACGCTAGAGACATCTGAATCTTAAATAATAGTTCCATTTAAATGCGTAGCTTTTTTGTAAGTTTTATACTTAGCTCTATTTATGCAACTTTTTTAATGGAATTCAGATATTACTTTACGTGAAGTAAATACTTTTGAAATAACAAAAGAAAACAATTTTTACTTATTATGTTAATTGTACGGATTCAAATTTCAGGCAATTTAAAAGTTTATTTTAGTACATTTTAAATGGGGAATGAAAAAATGCAAGCATTTTTCTAAGTAAGCATTAAGCCATTAAACTCAGTGATACTACATTCTCTCTTCCATTTTGTTTATTTTTCTATTACAAAATATTGAAAAGACAAATATTACTAAGTGGTAATCGAACCCACAACCAACGCATGTAATTAAACATATCCTAATTATGCCGCAATCGAGTCAATATGTAATCTACAAAAACAGTAATACTATTTCACGAAAATTATTATTTAGTATTTTTCAAAGGAAGAAATCGTACACTCGACCATATTTAAAAAGCCTAGCAAAGTAAAAATACGAGTATTCATTTGGATTACGTTGTAAATCCCACGTGTCACCTTTTTCTTCTGTTTGGTTTTGAATTAATTTCATTTTGGTGGAAAAATTTAGTCGAAACTGCGGACGTTTTGTTCTTTTCCTGTACCGCTTGTTATTTTAAAAGGTTTTGTGGCGCTTAGCCTGAGTTATATGTATATTTTATGTAGAAATTGCTGAAAATGATATAAAAAACGTTTTCCTATACATTTATTATAATTAAGTTGCTTAAATATAAAGGGACTGACTTATTACATTGTATAGTTGTATATATGAAAGCCGTGATTTTTTAAAAAATTTAAGTATGATAATCTTAATTGCAGGTGTTCGTTATATAGTACTACTACTTATATGCTTTTCATATAATTTTTTTTTTAGCTTTACTTCGCTTGACTTTTTTTCTGCATAGCAGAGTAGTGAGTCCGTCAGTTCTCCATTTTCCGCCCAAGCCCAAGTCATTGCGTGTTGATTAGCGGAACTCAACGCCGCGCTACAAGAAATAATAATAAATCATTCAATAAATGATTCATATGAAAAATTTGAAAATTTGAAAATATAGTAATTTTAATATTACTTATTATTACAGGCCTTATGAAATAAAACGCAGCTCGATTTATATTCATGGAGTGCCTTACAATAAAATTTATATTTAACGTCTAAAGAATCGAAATGACCTATTAATTTAAATATATGGAGTGAAATAGCCCTTGCCAAGTCCTACGTCATATCGAGTAATATAATTTTAATGTAAACCATTCAAATATTTCAGTTTTATTATAATATGATGTACTTATTGCACAGTTACTGTACGATACTATGCATATTATGAACGCAAAAAATATTAAAATGTTCTTTATTCAAAACAGCAATTACAAGCACTTTATAGTTCGATTCTAGTTCTAGTTCTAGTCCAGTTCTTTTGTTATGTAGCTTCAAATGTGCCAGTAGAGAAAAAGTCATTTCGCCATTTAAGTTTGTCTTCCTTATATGGAAAATACATGAAGGAGATTGATCGGCAAAAAGAGATACAGTTGCACTACGATCCCATTACACGTCAAAAAGATATCCAGTAACAAGGATAACTTCACTTATAACAAAATTAATATTTACAACACTTATATATGATATTAAAGGTTAGTAATGAATAATATATAACTAAGGGGTTAATTTATAATTAGTTTTAACTATTTATAATATTTTTAAAGTGTTAATCACACATTTTATTGAGTAAACGTATAAAGATTTGAACGCAGCGGGATTGGGACCCGCGCCTCTTGGAAACCGTCCAAGCGCTCGGACCGCTGAGCCACGGGTTCTACATCCAGCTCCATCGAAATTCTTATACGTTTATTACAACTTAGTTTTATTGTAAGTAATTTCTGCTATCCAAAGATAATTCTACGTACAATCGTTTGGAGAGAATGCTATTTATAAAATATTTTTAAAAAAAAAAGTGTTTAAATCACACACTTAGAAAATTGAAAAAATATATTTTGTATTTTTCGTATTCGTATGGAGAATACACGAAAGGTGATTAATATGGCGAATAATGAAAGTCATAATAAATGTCAATGTTATGTCAAATGAAAGAGAGGAATGTCAGTAAAGTCAGAGAATATTTTATATTACAATTTAAAAACGGCCGTAAAAAGACGTTCGAGTGTTAAAGGGCATCACCCAATTAATAATTTTATAAATGATAACACGCCTTGGGAATGAAATGCTCGCTCCAACCTATTTCAAAAGTATCACTGTCACTTATAAACCTGAAAATAATTAATTTAAAACAAAAGAAGTCCGGCAGAGTTTCTTGGGACAGTTCTTCTCAGGTCAGGCTTAGTTACTTTACTTTAAGAATGATTATTTAAATATTTAAGTTTAGCCTTTACTTTTAAGTTTTTTTTAAATATCCTTATAATTTTGTAATGGAACTATTTTTAACCGAACAAATCGCGTATATCTTTGGTATTCGAAAATACATTTTAGAAACCCGACGTTATGAATAGTATAGTCCGTGGTCACAGGTAGACTGAGGTGGCATTCGTCTGTCAGTTGATACAATTATCATATCAAACTACCGCCAACGATTTCTTAGTTGCCTCGCATACTGCTCTGGGTTCTTGACTGAGCTGACTGTATCTTGCTCCCTAGTGTGGTAGGTTTGAGACTTCACAGTTTTCAGTATTGGGTCCCAGATGGTAGAAAGTTTCCAACCGTCTTCTGTATTGAAACTTGGGTGTTTTAGTATTTCAAAAGCCTCGCGGATCATCCTTGGGATATATCTGTTTTCCCTAGTAGATATCTCAATGGTAAACTCCACCATCACCCTACACGTTAATCTACCATTGGCAAATCTTTGTTTCAGAGAGCCCACCACCTCTGCAACGCTGAACACCCAGCGATCGACAGTGGACGAGCTTAAAACTAAAAAGTGGTTATTATAATACTACAAGCAGACACACCAATTTTATTTGTTTTCATAGATAGTGTCCAACAAATATTGTACATGTTTCTAATCGTCGTCTCAATCCAAACCAAATGTAGATTACGTACATCAGAGGTTGTATTGAATTTCGTTAGTACCCGCAAGACGGCCGACTAAAGCGGGCCATTAGGCAATGGCCGACGCATAAATTATCCGCCCAATTAGTTAACATTGACGTAACACCATATCAAAGTATTAAGGTTGGATGTTTTTGGATAGATACTTGATAGGATCATATTATATACTATTCTTGTATATATTCATCACTTTTTGGCAACTGACTGACTGACTGGTGATTTATTAAAAAACAAGTTAAAATTACCGTATTTTTATTCGGTGTAGCTGAATAGGCAAAGTGTCATTATTGCCTTCAACGGAGAGGCGATTGTGGACAATGATTGTGGGTTCGATTCCCACTCGGGGAATTATTAACCTTAATTTATTTTAATTTCTCCGTTTTGGCGCTTAAGACAAAGCGCAATGTAGAGTCTTAATTTCTGAAACAGAGTGACCACCAATGTCTTGATACTAAGCTGTCTCTAACGACTATGCGATACGGGAAAAACTATGAAGTTGCAAAAAAACCACTATAGAAACAAATTCTTGCTTTTTCATTTAAAAGTGACAATAATTCGTATACTGAGTTCAATTTCATTTGAACCCATAACCTAAGGCAAACGCTTCTCTTTTCAACACAAAAATAAATTGCTATATTTTCCTTACAGTAGCACATTTTACATCAGATTCTGTTATAATTCGCAAGATTGTGGCGTGAAACAGGCGATTACTCAGCGGTAGACGCATAAATTATCCCACCAATTAGTTATATTGACCAATTACTATAAGCTCTGTGTACACAAATACAACATTTATGTTATACTATCGACCTGCTCGCGACTTCGCCCTCGTAAAATATAGCTGGTTCGTATTTTCGGCTTCCTTTTCGTAAAACAATTAAATTCCTAGAAAAATAAAATAAAGTAGCCTACATTTATCACAAGAACCTCAAGCATCTCTATATAAAATTTCACCACAATCGGTTTAGCAGTTTTACCGTGATGACGTCACAGACAGATAGAGTTACTTTCGCTTTTATAATATTATATATGTATAGATTTTTTACCTAAATCACACAGCTTCTCACTTTTTTCGTATTTAGAGAAAGCCTATATACGTAAAGTGTTACACCACTCCGTTCCCCACGTTCTGCCCGAAATTGAGACATTCGTTTTCAAAGTAGGAATTAAACTCTAAATAAAAATACAATGAATGCGTATTATGCCTAAGAAATTTCTAAATTTACATTTTAAAGTGACTTTATTCAGACACTTAGGAAATTGAAAAACATATTCTCACGAAACGTATAAAAATGTTATAAGCGTATAAGAATATTAACGTAGCCGGATGAAGAACGCATGACTTAGCGGTCAGAGCGCTTGGATGGTTTCCAAGACGCGCGGGTTTGAATTCCGTTGCGTTCAAATTTTTATACGTTTTTTAAAAATAAGTTTTTCTAGATTTATGTTTATATTTGAATCTATGTAAGCGTGTTTATATTTTAAATTAAATTTGCTTCTCGCACTGTTTTCCACCATTTAAGTAATTTTTTAAAAATATATCAATAGCAATCTTCAGTGATAATGCCGCCTATGCACTCTGTTCTACTCGTACTAAGTAAAATTGTCAATAGTATAAAGACACGCCTTTTCCCGCACAGTTATTATTATCAATTATTAATAATCTTATTTTTCAACATTTTGTTTTTAAAAAAGGAATGTTTGAAATAGTAAAAATGCAGTGAATTTAAACATCTATACTTCATAAAGTTTTGTCATTTTTGAATAAATATATATATAAGAATTATATGATGTATTAAAATAGCTCTTCGGCGTTGAGTTCCGCCACTCAACACATTATATCTCGATCTCAGGCAATAAGTAGAGAACGGAGTGTCGTGATACTAGGTACTCTCTGACTACCCAGATATGCGGAATGCTGCTTTTATTTTTTAATCAAATGCTACTTGATAATGCAATTTGGTGGAAAAAATATACTTTGTGGATAACACAAACTAATAAATCTAGATGTTGTGTTTTGTATATAAGAAATATTTGAAACTTTATTACGGGGTTGATTTTACAGCAGTGCAGTTGAAACGTTCATGAGTAAATAACTCGTATTGGCTTCGAACTGAAAAACTTTTAACTCAATAAATAAGATACATTGCTTCGCTTAAAGTTTTTCTTTAATACTCAATCACGAAGTCTTTGTTCTAGTTGTGTGTGAAAATTAAATTATGTTCAATATAACTGGTTGAAGCTTAAGTTGTAAGAGGATTTTTTTTATTTTTATATAATTTTTGCGTTTTAAATTGTTACCATTTACTAGAGATAGCATGACATAGAGTCTAGCCCTTAACATAAATAGAAAAAGAACCACAGCAGTGCCAATACTGTTTGCAAAGAGTAAATAATTTCATTTTACTCACAATTTTGTCTCAGTGGGACAGCGTCTGACTGTAAACGTGTTTGGGTTCGATTTCCACTAAGAAAGGGAAAGATTTTAATTTTCACCCTCTGGAGAGAGAAAACGCGGCATTGAGTTTCGCCATTCAGCACGCCAACATTTCCTCCTGAAAGTGGAGCACGGAGTTACTTGACACTATTCTCTCTGACGATTTCGCTATGCGGATAAAGCTTGAAGCTGGTAAACAAACTTTAAAAAAAAGATAATAGCGGAAAGAAAAGAAATTACAATGACATATCGTGTTTAAATTAACATATATATACATAACCTAAAGTTTTATTTTCTCGAAACCTTAAAATAGAGACAGTCTGCATCTTCAAATATTTAGTAAACTTCCAATGAAACGTGTTTGCGAATAAGAAATTGAAAGCGACCCCGTCTTTTTACTAATCTACTTGTAGCAGAGCTTAAACCAAAATAAAGTTATGTCGGTATCGTAACTTAAAGTACGTCGCGCCGCGAAAATATGGAAAATATATTACCTACTAAATCAGTTGCATAAAAAAGTTTATCCTGCACCAGTGGAGGTCGTTGCAAAAGGAGAATTTTTCATAATATACGAATAAAGAGCGGTGTAAATATGAAATCCGGAGTAAATTTTCTTCTTTTAATGTTGGTTATTACATTTCAAAAATTATGCGTTTATGAAAAATACATTTTTGTTGAATTTTTTCAAAGAACATTGTTCCTAAATGCGAAGTATAAGGACGATAGAATAGTAAAAGAATTTCAATTTGGCGTAATAAAATGCATCTTGATTGACTTCCAAGAAGAAGCACGGCTAAGATCAAACTTTTTAGTTGTTTTCAGTATTTTTCAACGCTTATTTGATATATATTGCTAGTTAGCTTACACGTATTTCCTACATTTTGCGGCGTAGGCGTCTTTGCCTGGTGGGTGATAGCTCCGTTCATTACATCCGGCTTAACAGACATAACTACTGTCTTCTAGGTAGTAAATACTTACACCACACATAATATTTACAGAAACTATTTAAAAAAATACTCAACTATAATATAAATAAAATGATATATAGTTTCTTACTTATAAATATTTTACACATCAACTTATTGCCTGAACCTGTGACAACAAAGCTGTTTTGTTTTAGGTCTTGGCTTTGTGATAGTGACGTAAATTATAGTATATTACTAAATACTGTATAATTTCTTACATATTTTTATTAATGAATAAAATTCATAAAATAAATTACGTACAATAAAAGTGGTATTGGTTAAATCAATTTTACATTTTGAAATGAATCAGTATTATCCTAACAGCAAGCGGTTCACAAATTATCCAGTTCGTAAAAACGCTAAGAACCAATTGCTCCAAATCGACACCCATTCACAATAGAGCTGAATATACGTTCACAATACTTTTCAAATATCACAATTTTATTCAATACGTTTAATTTATAACGAATGGCTATTTTAAAATATTGTTTGTCAATAATGACTATATATAGGTAAATGTGAATCTCGTTATAAATAATTATACCATTAGTGTAAGCCAGATATAATATAAAAATAATATCTTTGAATTTCTTAATTATAACATATTAAATCAAAAATTAAAATCAAAATGTTCTTTATTCAAATAAGCTCTTACAAGCCTTTTTGAAAACTGAAACTATTTTAACTGGATAAAGATTTTCCTTTCCATCATCAGACGTAGACATTCCCACCATCTCCATTGTGTCAGAGACACGCAGACACATCTCCTATGTCAAGAATGGGCGTGTATTAAAGTAAGAGTAAATTACATCAGGTTTGATGAACCCCATATTTCCGCTAGGGAAAACAGATATATTCCAAGGTTTATCCGCGAGGCTGTGAAATACAAAAACACCCTTATTTTAATAGAGAAGACGGTTAGAAACTTTCTACTACCTAGGACCCAATCTTAAAAGTTTTGAAGTCTCAAACCTACCACACCAGAAAGCAAGATACAGTCAGCTTACTCTGCAAGACTCCAGGGAAGTACGCGAGGCAATTAAGAAATCGTTGGCGGTAGTTTGATATAATAATTGTATCAAATATCAGACGAATGCCACCTGTCTCAGTCTACCTGTGACCACGGTCTACTGTAAAGTGTTCGAAACGTTGGGTTTCTAAAATATATTTTCGAATACCAATAATATTAGTATACGCGATTAAGCCGTTTAAAATAGTTTTACACCAAGATTTCACATTATTATAAAAAAGCATTTTAATGTGCCCACTATATACGTGTGCAAAGTTTCTATTTTAACTAGAAGTTAGCTCTTGACAAATCCTATGTAAATTAGTCACGTAGCCAACTTGTTGCAACTTTGACACTTCTGGCCGAATAGGCATTTAATTTGTAAAGAGTTGGCTTTAGTGCGATTATCAAGAATTATATTCTTCAAAAGTGGTATTTTAATAAGTGGGAGGAAAAAATACACCTAATACTTATATGTTTAGAAAATATTATTATCGTTTATAGCATTAAGTTACCATCGAGGTGCAGTTGGGTGGTTGTGGGTTTGAATAGTTTAAAGAAAAATTGTATATATAAAACTCTTTTTTGTTAGACTAGCAGACAATGCACAGCTGAAACTTCTGGGCGTATATAGCTGAAATTCAGCATTTAAGTTCGTATCCAACCACTGCTAGCCACCTTCTTTAAATTTTCTGCCCGACATGGTGCAGGGCGTCCTATATTGAATAATATGGAGCTTAGAACATAGAACAACTCTTCAAATTAATAAATAAGCTATGAAAAATATGTTTAGTAAACTTCTAAAAATGAATGAACGCTTGGACGGTATCCATTGCGTTCGAATTCCACTGCGTTCAAATTTATATACGTATCCCATAAAAGTTTTATTATCCTAAGTATGAGACAAACATTTTAGAAATATTAAAAATAATAACAAAGTTGGTCGCAGTAAATTTTCATATAATAAACTTTTGGGTATCAATTCTGAATACAATATCACTTTTCAATTGAAGAAATTCCATACACGTGTTCTAAATCCGAAATATCAAATGTGCATTATTCATGCGCGGCATCCATCTTGCGAGCTCGCTTTCTACAATAATGCCTTGAAAACTGGGAATGTTATTCTAAAGCGCCATACTTCAGTGTCGGTTAATGGTTTGGCTTAACATTATACACCTGTACAAATATTATCTTATTTTAAACGTAGCTCGTTAAAATTCTTTATTAGTAGTAAATTTATGTTCTTATATAGTTGGTATCGCTTGCCAGCGGTTTGTTTTTTCAATCGTTATTTTTTCAAAAATTTTATTAGTATTTCGAAATTAATTTCGTTACTACAGAAAAATTTAAACTAAAAACGAAAGTATACATACATAATTTACATGTTAAAAATTCATATATCTTATGTCCAAAATTTATAATCTAAGTATTTGAATAACACTTTACTAATATTAAAATATATATGATCTTTCAACATCAAAGACAACATCAAATGTAATAATAATAATATGCTTTATTTTACATACCAAGTTTACAGAGAACAACAAAAGAAATTGCAAAAGAAAATTAAAATTTATTAATTAAAAAAATAATTTAAATGTGGTCAAGGGAAAATAATACTGTGTAAAATAGGACAATTAACATATTATGATGAATTAGTATAAATAAAAACTGTGTAATCAAAAAAAATCTAAAGTAAAATATTGGCATAAAGTGTACCTAATTTAGGGTTATAAAAGAAAATATACCTAATTTAGGGTTATAAAACAAAATATACCTAATTTAGGGTTATAAAACAAAATATACCAGTAGTCCCAAGAACAAATACCTCGTTTAACATTTAAATTCCAGGTGCCTTTTTTTCATTTTTTATTTTTTATTCCAGGTGCATTCTGCGGGACACCGCAAATTCAGGATGGCCGAATGTTACAAACTTCAGACGCGCATTGACTAAATTGTATTGATTACTTAATGATTTCATAATATTATATCTATTTTTTTTTTACATTAATGAATGAATAATGAGTTCACATAATTCATCATCGATAACAACACTATATTGTTCATATTCTCGTTATTTAAATTGTATGCGTTATTTAGAATAACTCTTATATTGTATTGCATTTTTTACACTCTCATAAGTTGCATTCGTAAGTTGTCAATGTACTTTAGAGCAATAAATAGCTTCCATTATTTGTTTATTTTATATTATGGTTTAGTTTCTCACGACGCCTGTACCTTTTACGAATAACTTAATGTGTTGAAAAACATATTTAGAAAACGTATAAAAATTTGAATTTGTGATACGGGCGGTACTACCCGCTAAAACCCAGCGGTCACCCTCTCCACCCTAATGTCACTAGGACGCCGGCCGCCGGGAACCCCAAATCCTTCTTCCATCGTCGGATCAGGGCTTCATCCGCAAGCCTCTTGAACCGCACAATACTCGCCCTTGATGGTTATTCGCCTCGCGATAGCTCACTTGCACGGAATGCGTGAACTCTGGCGAGCACTTCCGCCTGCAACTCCCAAGGGGGATCACCCGCCAAGAGAGTAGTTGCCGTCCACGACACCGTACGGTATACCCGATTTCCAAACAGCCACCGGAGTTAGAGAGGCACCCGATGGTACCGAAGTGCCTCTCTTAGCGTCTCAAACGGCAAGCTGTTAAACGCGTTGTGACCACATCCAGCGAGGCGGTGAGGAGAACCTCTGTCTCAGTAACAGGGGGTATTACCAGCTAGGTAGACCTCCAGCACAGGAGACAGGGGCCATTCTGGGTGGAACGTTCTCAGATTACCCCAGAAACAACTCCGCAATAATGTGCTGGGGAAGAACTGGCAGTAGGGTCTCCGTCACCGGAGCGCCCTGAGCACGCAATTTGTTTCGTGAAGCGAGGTAGCGCTCTGACTGTTTAACCATGTATCTGTTATGCGTTTAATAATACTTACGTAATTTATACGTTTTCTTAATATTATGTTTTTCAACTTAACTTAACTTAAGTGTGTGAATAACACTTTAAAATGTTAAAACTTAATGTGTTTATAAGCTCCAACATTATTTTAGTCAGGACACTTCTATTTCCGAATTCATCGTATAAAGGTTTATTTTAGTATTAAGAGTATTTTTGTAATAAATATTTTAAAATACATGTAATGGTGTTTTTAAACACGTAATGCAGATAACCTGATAGTACATATTTGTTTACATTTAAATAAACTTGATTTATATAGATGCTAGCGGTGAATTAGAGTTTGAAGAAAATGGAGAGTTCAGAGTGAACGGAGAGATATAGGAGAAAACTGAGAGTTAGAAGAGAACGGAGAGTTTGGAGCAGACTGAGAGAACGTAGTCTTGGAAGATAACGGAGAGTAAAAAGCAAATAGAGAGTTCAGAGATAATGGAAAATTGTGGGAGTACGGAGAGTTGGATGAAAAGCAACTGCTCTAAACAGCTTTCGGCTGAGTTCGTTGACTAGGCTTCCCGTGACAAGTGTTGGTCCAAAGTGGTCCCAAAAAATTTTACTTGTTCTGTATAAGGAATTGGTGTACATATAATGTTAAAGATGGAAAGATGGATTTGTTAGATTTCGATATCAATCTATTCATATCAATAATAATACATTGGCTTTTAGCAGAGTTAATTGTCAGACTCTATGACAATTAACTCTGTCTGTGGTCTGTGGTGTAAATTATATAATTTACACTTCGCAGATATACTAGCAAGATCTTCATTACATAATTAAATTATACGAGAATTGAATTTAATAAAGTAATTGTGCCATAAGTTTGTAAATTATCGGCGTATAGATGGAATATAAAATGTACTCAGGTGTAAAATAACGAACCAGATAAAAGTGTAAATGTCAGAACAACTTTGAAGTTTGAATTTATTAAATTTCTCACTGAACTTTAAAAAGGACAACGAATTCATCATTTATATTTATAGCGTCAATAAATATTGTGTAGAACAAACTTCGATTCACTCACAAGTTCTCAAAATATTACGGGTCTAAGTTTACAGTAGCCTTGCCCGGAGCTCGATAAGTCAATAACATTGGCTTTCATCTGTGAAACTTTAAGTCGAGATATAAGATACCATGCTGTTTTTCGTTTTCATGCAAACATACCAGAAGTTGTTTTCGTCATCTTCATATATATTAAATTTTAATAATATTTAATTATAATTCGCTGCACTATCAAATAAAACGATTAAATTTCAAACTTTTATAGAGTACTCTATAAATATGAGACCATCATGGAGCAGTGGGACGACGTAGGACTGTAAACTCGGTTAGTTGTGTGTTCGATTCCCGCTCGGTGTAACGATTATAACTTAATTATTTTCATTTTGAATCAAATTGGGTTAGAAAGCGGATAACGGAGTGTTTTAATACTAGGTTTTCTCTAACTACACTCCTCAGCTGAAAAGAAAGCTATAATTTAAAAGTGTGAAATAACCCCTTAGCGTTCAATGAATTCGCTATGTTGGTGTTCATTGCGTTGCAGGGTGAGGAGCTCGAAGCAGTGCCTGGAACTTGCGCCTCAAGTGTAAGCTGAACGGGCCCCTTACTGAATATTAGCGCTTGGCTCAAGCTCCTCTCTCTCTACTCAAACGAATTCATAAGTTCATACTAATGCCGCGTAAAAAATGAATTTCAGTCTTTGTTGTAGTCTTTATTCAGAGAAAATTTTAATTAAATTAATAAATTTTTTCTCTCAATAATATGATTTAAAAATCATGAATATATATATATAATATTTCATATTTTTACATAAAAAACTAATATGTAATTGAAACTAGTCATAATATGTTCATAACTGATGTCTTGGCCTGCTAAAGAGCGCAACTGAATTTCTTTTTTTGCATCTTCCAAATTACGTGCACCCTTTTTTTTACTTTACAGATACAGGGCCTTTTACAGAATTATATATAGAAATATAAACCTACATGCATGCACTTTGAACTAACATAATTTAAATGATATACACATAAATGAGGCTTGTCAAGAATTATTAATATTACGAAAATTTAAAAAACTTAATACAACTATAGTAAAATGTATATCAGTAGATATTACGGGCTAGTTATTAAGCGAGTAGTAACTTAAAGCTGTAACACTCGTGCGACATAGTTGTAATACTAAGTGGACTTAAATTATTTATCAAACAGGCCTATGGGCTTTATCCCAAAGCAATGAATTATGAAAGCTCACCGGTTATTAGTTAACTTTAAAGGATAAACCATGGTTAATTATTTATAGTTATTTAAACGAACAGATCGAAACAACTCAGTTTTAATGTATTATATTAATAACTTTTTGAAGGATTATTTCGAACGGTAAAATCATATTTAAAAATAAAGAATCACTAACTTGTTTTGAAACCTAATCTAATAAGATATTTTAAAATGTGTTAGTCACTCTGGTACCTAAGACAAAGCATGGCATTGAGCTCCACCACTCAACATCTAATGTCTCGATTTCGGGCGGAAAGTGGAAAACGGAGTGTTTTGACACTAGGTTAGTGACTGACAGACAAGGCATAGTTGAAACCACTGGACGTCGAAAGCTGATATTTCGCGTGTAGGTTGACTTAGACAGGATTTGCAAAGTTTTTACATAATAGAAAATGCAAGAAAAAGTATAAAATGCAAGAAAAACAAATAAAGCTTCAACTAGTTACGTATTATGTAAAATTATATTGATTTTTTATTTTATTTATATAAAATTGAAAAATTCATATTATTGTACATAATATGAAACTAAACTATACTATATATAGTACAATATAATAAGCCATCTTATTCTATTGTACTATACAAAAAAACTTTACCTAATATAATATTTATATTTCATAATAAATGAGTATGAATGTTTCTAAGGCGCGTAAACACATCTTAATCACTCTTCTCATATTTAGATTGGAACAAAATAATTTTACAAATTTAGTGTTTTTCACCTTTGAATCCATTACGGCATGTGACACTTGATTCGTTAAAGAATGTATATTTATAACGCCGTATATGTAAAGTTTTATGGTCCTTTTATATGTTATAACATATAAAAACTTTAAAACTCAATTGAATTATAAATTGAGAATAATAAATCTAGTGGTACAGAGACTTACGCTGAAGAACAAAAAACGAGCACTGCATGAATAATTTCTTTGATTTTATTGCAAATTTATGCGGAATGTTCGAAATTTCACAAAATATAATACTTTTATAAGAAAATTGTGATATATTAGGATATATTAATAGATTAAACTTAAGTGACTTGAATTGGCTTGTTTTTTGTATGATAGGGTTAGGTTTTAAACAACCTACCTACGTACACTGACGCTTGCCTAGAAGGTACCTATTGACTTTTGGTTTCAAGATCCTCAAATTCTAAGACATTGACAATACAAACATCCGCAATTTCTTACATTGTCTCATTCTGTGCGAATATATAGCTTTATGTAGTGTAGAATTGAATATTTAGTAATACTTTCACTAAGGTTTGTTAAAGAACGAGCCGCGTAAAGTCCTGTAAAGCTGCGACAGAGAGAATCTAGTGTCAAAACACTCCGGTCTTCACTTTCCACGTGAATTCGAAACATTGCGTCGACTGGTGGACTTAAATGCATACAATTTTACAGATGATTACATTTTTATATTTAGTTTATGTTTTACTTTGTATTTTTGAATACTTTTTATAAATTTTTCATAAAATTATTTATAAAAAAATATACAGGCAGAGAGAACCTCGTTTCAAGACAGCGTTCTCCACTTTACGCCCGAATCTGCGAATTCACCGCCGTGTTTTTTCTTGTCAGAAGAGAGGAAAAATAATTTAAATATAATCAATTCCCCGACTGGAAATCGAACCCACAGCCATACGCCGTTACACTGCGTCACGATGGTATCACTAGTAATGTATACTATTATAACTCAGCTAGAACATATAATTTAAAATTTTATTTTTCAAGCCATGAAGTCCTATAATAAAATAATACAACTAACTGAAAGCCGTCAAATACACACCTGAAATTCTAAACAGTACCTTGAGTTCGCGAAATCGCCCCAAGCAATAAATCAAAAAGAAATCTAGCCAATTGAAGACAGTATATATTGAAGAAAGGGTAACTTCCTTAGAATATACCTTAAAAATAATACAAAACTTATACGGGATATGTACATTATTTTTTTTTTGATTTACCTTCCACATATCCACGGTCTTTTTTTTCGCCTATTCTTGAAATAATCGAGTATTGAGTATCGAGTAAAATATGTATCGAGTAACGTAACTAAACACCGCATTAACAAATTCCTTCAATTAAAATGTTATTAAATGTAATAATTCCAAAATGATTATGAATTACTCAAATAAATGGCGAAATATAAATTATTTTCATTTTGCCGCTCTGTTTAAACAAAATGCGACTTTAAATTATTCCAGTCATCACAATATATCTAAATTTTGAGCAAGTGGAGAATGAACGTTTTTGGCACAAAGTTTTCACTGTAAACTCAGAGAGAGATCATTGTAACGCAGTGGGACAGCGTCGGACTGCAAACGTGATTGAATGTGGGTTCGATACCCACTAGGAAGAATGATTATATTTAAATTATTTTTATTTCGTTACTCTGGTACCTAAGAAAAAGCGTGGCGCTGATCGGAATGTCTTAACACTAAAGGGAGTGACTGACAGACAATGTTTGTTCGCTCTGGTTATAAGACAAAACGCGGCGTTGGATTCCGCCCTTAAACACACAGTGCCTCTAATTCGAGCGGAAAGTGGAGGACAGAGTGTCTTGACACTAGGTTTGTTCTGATTAATGGAATACGGTATACGGGAAAAAGCGTGAAGTTAAAAGAAATGCTTAAAAACTAAAGCTTGCATAATTGCGTTACCCCGAGAGGGGATTGTACCCACAACCATTGCTTTCAATCACACCCTTCCCAATAGATTTCAATTGATTTTATTTGGTATTTATTTCAAAATTGTTGATGGTAAACAATATAGTAGTACTACAATCTATTTTTGTAATATTAAAAGTCAACAAAGAATTTCATAAATTATATTTACTAAAACAATATTTTCAAACTACGCGCAATTCAAAAAAAGCGATAAACGGAAACCGGATACAATGAATTGGCTTCTATTACACTAATCTAAAGCTAGTAATAAAAAAACTTTATTTAACTACTAGCGACACGCTCACGGCTTCACCTGCTTAAACTATACGAATAAAATTATAACTAACAATTTAGTATTTACATTCGCCATTCAACATAATAGTCTAAACTGCATTAAAATTAGTTAAGCCGTTTCTCAGATTCGCGATATCAAATGCACAGACAAACAGAAAAGAAAAGAAAATAAAAAATAATTGATTATTTACTTTATTGATAAATGCCCCTTATAATATTTTTTCTCATATATCTGTCATGACCAGACTGGCATCAGTTACTTTTTTATTATAATTATATCGTATATGTATAGCCTAATATTACTATCATTAGAAGTTATCGTCTTAGCGTAGATAAAAATATTTTACTGCAAATGTATTGTGTTGGTACGCATTCAATCTTTTAAAAAGGTTTATGTTTAAATGTACTTATATATATAAGCCATCGCGGCACAGTGGGTAAAGGCTGGATTCTGTGTGCTTGGATTCCCACTCAAAGGAATTCAATTTCAACTATTTTGATTTCTCTGCTTTGGTAAGACAAAGCACAGCGTTAAATTCCTCCAACACCCAATGTCCTGATGTTGGCTGGAAAGTAGAAACGGATTCACATGCCACTAGGTTTTCTCCAACAACTAAAAAACGGGAAAAAGCTTGGAAATTAAATGTACATTAGTTTTTGCAATCTAAGTTAAACAAAATGTGGTATTATATTTTCACTACTCAACTAGGTTCTATTTCTTTTTGCTACTATTAGCAATTACTTTGATAAAAAAATACATATTATATATTATAGTATATTTAAATGTAAGTTACTATTGTAAGATTTGTTCTAAGGCTGAAAGTATATTGAGAACGGCAATAATTCGGAAACCAGAATCTTATAGGCTTGAGGATAGTTTTAAAATAGCCTCCTTACTTTATGGATATTATTTTTTAAGTAATGGTTACTGTGTTTCAATACTAACACTATAGTATATCATAATAATAAAGTGTCACATTTAAAATTCTATTAAAAAATGAGTGTTTTTATATTATTTGTACTACATGCATTTTCCAGCATAACGTAGTAGTCTGAGAGTACCTCGTATCAAAACACTCCGTTCTGCACTTTGCGCTGGAAATCGAGACATTGCGTGCTGAGTGGCGGAACTCAACGCCGTGCTTTATCTTACCAGAGCGGGAAAATGGAAATATATAATTTAAATTTAATTATAATATGTCGTAATTTTTTCGTATGATATATAGGTTAAAGCCTAAAAATATTGGTTTTAAAATTGTAGGACATATTCGATTAAAGGTATTATATTATATGAATATATTCGTTTACAGATATAATATTACGTATTTCAAATAACATTGTTAAAAGTAGCTATTAAGATGTCGGTCATAAAAAAGCTAACTTAATAATCGGTATTATTCACTTTATATTGAGCGGAAATCGGAATCGGAGTGTCTTGACACTAGTTTCTCTCCGTCTAAAAAAAACGCGGAAAAAGGTGTGAAACTGATTTTTTTTAAATAGATTTAATATACTTAGTCGTATTAATATTTAACTTTTCTTACCTAGTGAGAAATGTATTTTAATTTCAAAAAACGAAGTGCTTTTAATATATACATTGAATAAAAAGGCGAATGCAACAGTCGAACTGGAAATCCTATGAGCTGTACACATGCGTAAATACCCTTTGACTTACTTTACTCTGCAAGAAAACTGCATTCCTTTTTATTTACTTCTTTTCAACTATCATTGAAATATTGAAAATAAAATATTGATATAAAAATTTAAAGCGTTATCGCGATTCTACTGTACCATATTATTACCAGTACTACTTAGTTTTCTTCGAACTTCGAACGCAGCTGGATTTGAACCCGCGCCTCTTGAAAACCGTTCAAATTTTTTTACATTTTCTAAATATGTATTTTGCCAAACGATTGTTCGTAGAATTAATCTTTGGGTAGCAGAAATTTGTTAAAATCTCTCTACAGAGATGCTAACAACAAATATAAGTTGTAATAAGCGTAAAAGTACTTAGTGTATTATTTTTGTATTTTTTTGTATTAGTTTTCAATGCGAAAATTATTATTATTTAAAAAGTATATTACGATATGATTTTTGTTTGTTTAATAACGATGGTAGTCATTTTAGATCCCACTCGAATAAACTCGTAGAAAAGTGTCTTTAAATGACCCCCATAAAGATTCAAAGACAGTGAAACTGAGGGAATATTTAATTTTAATTTTCTTAATTTTAAAAATAATTAAAATATAGTATAAACATTATTTTGCCTAATATGTTGGAAACACACAATAACGGCGTTAATTCAAGCATACTTACACATTTGTTATTTCCTATAAAGTATTTTATGAAGAACAGTGCCTTAACACTAGAGCTAGAGCTGCGTGATACCAATAAAAAATCAAATACAAAATTAAAATTTTTTTTTTGGTAAAACTAAAATTTAATTGTATAAATATTTTTTTTAATATTTAACTTTTTTAATGAAAGTAGCTATAAGATTCTTTTAGATACAATATATTCCAAAGCCGCTTATGCTTCTTTATGCATAGCAGTAGTCAGAGAGAACTTAGTATCAATTAACCTTGTGTCTAGTTGAGTGGCGGAACTCAATGATGCACTTAGCCGTGTCACCAATTTGAAAAATAATTTAAATATAATCATTCCTCCGAAAGGGATCGAACCTACAACCGTCGAGTACAGATAGACGCTGTCACATGTCGCTACGACGACCTCCAATTTAATTAGTCCTGATATTTACAATCAATAGTGTATCTGACTTCATATCGTACATTACCTACCGTTATTCGAATATAACTAGAACGGCTCGTTAGCTCAGCGGTTAGAGCACCCATCTGAAATGTTAGTAGTGGCGGTCGGGGGTTCAAATCCCTCACGAGTCTTTGTTTTTTTTTAATTTTCTTTTTTCTTGTATATTTTGTTTTACTTACATTGAATATTTTAATTAAATATTTACATTAAATAGGCTATACTTTTCTATTTATTTTTTACAATTTGGTTTCATTGTTGGAAAAACAGCAAGGGGTGAGTTGCGTTGAAGTGTAGGCAAAGAGAAACTAGTCTCAAAAACTTTTTCTTCAGTTTTCGCTCATTTTAGATACATTTTGTGTATTGTAACAGGCCACCAAACTAAAAAGGCACAATGAGAATAATTTAAATCTAAATATTGCACCGAGTACATATCGTATCTTATTATATATAAATATATATATATATCGATCTCAAACACTTATAATTTAACAAATTTGTCGCATGTTGCAGAATATTCGTTAAAGTGAAATATATATAAATTTAATATAATAAGGTATTTATTCATTCACCTTAATAAAATTTGTAGTCTATCAGAAATATCAAACGTCTATTGGCTTTGACTATTAATTAGTTTGAATACAGTCACTGCGATAAAATCAAAATAAAATATTAAGTAAATATAGCTTTGAAGTGGAATACTAATTTAATTTCGTTACAGTTGAACAATTTTTATTTTTGATGTTTATTATATTTCATTTGGTTTATAAAAATAAATGTTCAAGAGGTCATCGTGACTCAGTGTGATAGAGTTTGAATGTATATGCTGTGGTAGTGGGTTCGATTGCCAGTCTGGGGATTGTTTTTTTTACTATATACAAGGCAAACGAGCGTTCGGGTCACCTGATGGTAAGTGAACACCTACGCCCACGACCCCATGTAACACCAGAATAGCTACAGGGGTGTTGCTGGCCTTATTTTAATTCCTCCGCTCTGGTGACAAGACAAAGCTCGGCGTTGAGTCTCAGATTCAGGTGGAAAGGAGTGTCTTGACACTAGGTTCTCTTTATCTATCTTGTTATGCGGAAAAAAGCATCAACTGAAAAAAATAAACTATAATATTACTGCAGCTTCTGGCAGCATTGTATCTGGAGATATTTAATACAATTCTACACCGTAGAGTCTTCATCAAGTCTAGATCTTAAAGTAGTCGCAAGCTAGATGAAGTTGTATAAATATATTTTTAAGTACTTTTCCATTCAGTAAGGACAACCGTTACTTTTGCTAAGAATTCATTTAAATTTTTGAGTTTTTTTTAATTTTACCTTTGTTCAACATTACTTAGAACTAGTCTTATACTACATAATTATTAGTAGATGTTCCGTTGACGCATATACAATTCGTTATCATAGCAACGTGTCATAGTATATAAGCACGTAGTGTGGGTAATATTTACTTTATTAATTTTATTTTTTTCCGATGGATTTTCTTAAAAATTTATAGCTTATCTTATCGTAAGGGTTCGAAGTTTTACTTTCACGTATCTATACAATGATAAATTGTAACAATAATAAGTTAATGAACAATTCATATTACTTTTTTAGTAACCTTAAGGTAATATTTAAAAAAACCCTAATAGGAGACTTTTTGAAATTATTATTTCAAAGCATTTTCATTTTCAGAAGCATTAATGACACCTCTAACGTTTTGCGCACAAGGATGTGTTCGCGCCTAATTAAGCTTAATTGCCCTTCAATCGTAATATTTTATTGTTATATAACTACTATATTGTTTTGTTTATATTATTAAACATTAATTAAAAAAAAATTACGTTTAAAAAAAACATGTTTTCAATCAGGAAAAAAAAACACTATTCTATTCTATTAAGTAAAGTTTATTATGGTTCAATGAGTCTCAAAATCTACAAAACCTTTCAAAGTCAGGTCCCGTCACAAGTATGTCATACAAAAATTTAGAAAGTGTGAAAATACTACGTGAATTGTTCTGATTTTAATTAGCAATTCTCTTATAATACGGAAGGGCTATGTGTCTAAAGTTTTTCAATAACGGGCGAAAGGTAAATAGTTAGGGAGATCGAAATTCAAGCACGTTCACCTACCGAATAGAGACTGTGTACACTTACAACGAGTGTTATATTATTTTTGTAACGTATGTTCTCGATTATATAGTATTAATATTACAAATGCAAAAGAACTCAGATTGTCTGTCTGTCTGCGACGGCCAAACTTTGGTTTTTAGGTGATGAAATTTTATATAGAGATACTTTTTTCTTTATAGGAGTTATTATAGAAATTTCGTAAATTAGTTAAAGTTAAATCCACGTTCCAAGTTCTTACAGGATAGAAGGAAAAAACATTAGCTTTAAGCCTATACTTTGGTCGCAAGTCCCAGGCACTCAGGCACCGAGGTCCTCACCCTGCAATGCGATGAGACCGGCATAGGGAATGCCCAAAAATGAATAAAGCTGAGTGTCGTATAACCAATTACTTTTTAATTTTTATTCAATTAGAAGGGCCAATATACGGGTGAGGAAGACGCCTGACGCTTGAAATTCGCCTGCGTAAACTGCACGAGTATACTAAACGTATTCCGCCCGCCCACGCTCTTACTTTAATCACAACTTTTGATTGATATTATAATTTAAATGGTTGTATTTATTTTTTATGACCCGATTGAAACAAAATAAATCCTAAATGTCAAAGGAAGGAAGACAGACAGACAAACAGAAAAGAAAATTAAATATTATTATTTGGGGTTCTATTTTATTGAAAAAGGCCCCAAATAATATTTTTTTTTTCATATATCTTCCATGTACAGACGACGATCCGTATATTTTTTATTATTTGTTAAATATACTATTTTTCCACTAATTTTGATATAAATATATCAATTAATTACTACAAAAAAATACATTTTGTAAGAAAATAGAAGTCATGAATAGAATGATCTTCTGAGCATCTAGGACACGATGAAATTCATAAAATAACTTACTTAAAAAAATATAGAAACCATTTAAATAATAAACTAGAACGTCTATGTGCGTTTCCTCCATAGGCTTATTCTGCAAAGGAGATTCGTTTAATTATTTCTGCAAATGTGAAAACTTGGAACAGTTTAACCCTTGTCGATTAGCAGGAAGTTGGAGATAGCTTGTTCTTGGCGCTTTTATTGCTTTGGAAGTTGCTTAATTTTTGGCTTCCAGTGTAAGTTCCTTTGAGATGCAAAATACTTAATTGTTCTTTCATTAGTGATAATGACACGGCCGTGGCTCAGTTCGGGCGAATCGACCTACGCACGATAGGTGGGGGTTCAATTTTCAAGTAAATACTTTTTATAGGATAAATAGGGAAACTAAAATGATTTATCTATGGTATATATTTTGTATTTTGTCTGACTGTATTTGGCTTTGCACTTTGTATGTCAATCGTTTCCACTAGTGAAAATTAAACCCACACATATTGTGAGCTCAGACTCAGTCCCACTGTACGAGGGAAGCCTTTGTGGTAGTGGTGTTATAAAATTTTCATTTAAATACAAAATGCACAATACAATACAATTTTAACCTATTTTATGTTTTCAATTGAATACCGATGAATATATATATATTTTATCAATAAACAATATTTTTTTAAATGTCATTCTGTATTCATACTTCACATTATATATGATATGCCACATGTAATTATACGATATATCACACCGCTTTTGCTTTAATGGGCACACTCATTCATCCATAACGCGTGTCTCTCGTGATATGAGGCGATTTAGTTACCAAACTCGTAATGCCATATTTAACGTGAATGAAAATTTTAGGCTTACACACTATTATAGGCGATAGCGGGAAATATACAGGTACGTTTATTTTTTATTTTAGCAACTATGTTTCTTTTGAATAACTGTTTTTGAATAAAAAGACAAAACATATACATAATTAGCTCAGTTATCAAATATTACACTAATTTATACAAATAAATGAAATTAGAGTGTTTGTTTGTAATACAATATAACCGGTTCTTACCTAAATGCATTAATATGTATACACGGTACACATACCAAAATAATATTTGTAACAGTTTTTGTCTGTTTGTGTCCGGCAAATCTCGGGAATGGCTAGAGCGATTTTGACGCGATAGCTGATGCAATAAGGCTAATTTTATTTTAGAATTACACGCGGACGAAGTCGCGGGCACAGCTAGTTAAAGATATTTTTGTAATATGTTAAAATATATAAAGGCCATTGTGGCGCAGTGAGACAGTGTCTGTAAACGCTATAGGTTGTAGGTTCAATCTTCATTTGAGGTGATGATTATATTTAAATTATTTGAATTTTTCCGCTCTTGAAAAACAATGCACGAAGTTGAGTTCTGCCACTCACTGTCTTGTTTTCGGGCGGAAACTGGAGAACGGACTATCTTGACATAGGTTTTTTTTTTACAACCCTGCTATGCGGGAAAAAGCAGTAATATGGTATTTAAAATTTTAAATATTGTCAGCAAACAAAGTAAACTAAGCTTTTTTTTTCATTTTATGAATTAAAAGTGATGTAGCTTCAAAATGTCAAATAGGAAGTCATAATGGCTTGTTGAAATATTAGATAAAATTATCAAATCTAAGTTAGCCGTCATAATCATAATTCGTCGAATAAACGTTTGTGAAATAATTAAACAATAATTGACAGTCGACATGACTTTAAATTTCAACTGACATATTTCAGTGAAGTAATGAGTAAATATGGTAGCAACAAAATAATTTTGTTATTCTATAATGAATTAAATAACCCGCGTTCTATGTAAAAGTTTCCACACATGCATTTCTCAGAATGTTCCATTTTGAAAATTATAAACTTTATTTAAAGGTAAAGTTTCTGGAAAGTTTTGGTTTTCATGAGTTTTCATAGAGGAATTTAGTATACTATTTTGAAATACTAGTATAAAGACCGGCACCACCAGATATATTAAAAGGGTATGTTTAAATTACTTTTTGTTTTTTTATGTTCCCACTACCTGTGTCTTCTTTTGATGAGATAGTCAAAAAGAACTTAATTATGAATTATTTTATATTCCTTTTTCTTCTAAATATAAAATTTTAATAACATATTTTTTCGGTTAATAATTGGCAATGAGTTAGATTAGTTAGACTATAAGATATATAGATAGAAAGGGAAAATTTTGCGTTACTTTACTTTTCAATAAATATCAAGATCTGTGATATATTAGTTATTACTAACTAATTTGTTATTGAATCAGTAATATGCTGTATAAATATAATAATTGAGTTCACAAAACTCAACGCCGCATCAACTACGGTTTTGCATGAATTATAAAACGTTAAAAGTTAACATAAAACGTTAAAATTATTTTCTTTTCCTGTGAGAACTTTGGAACATCTTCTCTTAGTCCTCCCATATATTTCCCAAGGAATACGTACTAAATTTCATGTTTTTACATGTAGTAGTTCCATTGTGCTTTCATTGTCACACACAGACAGATTTTGACAATTACATTGAATTAACTATAGATAATGTAATTTTATAATGTAAGTTTATATTGCAACTATTGAGTTTCTCACCGATTCTTCTTAGCAGAACTGCCTTCCGAGCCGGTGGTAGGTTCCGGTAGGACAGACAATACTAACATTGTACGAGTATGGTTATTGACGATTCGAAAGTGCTTGTAATAGCCTATTTGAATAAAGAATTTTTTGATTTTGTATTTTTATATACTCATAATACTAGCTATGCCTTGTCCGCTTTGAATTCTAAAATAAAAGTAGCTTTAGTTACTTCTTATTAGATCAGCTATCCTCAAATGAAAGTCCTGTCAAAATCGGTCCAGCCGTGCCAGAAATTAGCCAGAGAAAACAGACAAATAAAAATTGTAAAAAATTTTTTTCATATAATATCTGCCGTCTATATACATACATATGCATTTAGTATAAAGCGGTTAATTTAAATTACAAACAGACACAATTTTTTTTATTTCTATACATAAAACGTCACTGATAAATCTGTAAACTATTGTATTGGAAAAATAAAAAAAAATGGAATGCCCTCTGAGTTTCTTGCGCCGGTTCTTCTCAGGTCTGAGGCATTGACTTTAGTGAGCCAGTAGTAAATTGTTTGACGTTCAAAAAATGGAGCATGTAACTTCTTATATTGAATAAAAATATTTGACTTTGACTTTTCATATTATATATTTAAGTTTTATTACCGCTTCTCTCTACAGTATAATGTTGACTCAGCTTTTGTTATATTATACCATTACGCCTAACTAGCGTGATTGCTACACCTGAGTTATAAAATTAAAGTGCATCAATAAATTTATATTTACTGGTCGTTATACAATAATATCGATTGTAAATTCACGTTTTTAAACTCCTCTTGCTATAATAAAAATAATATAATACTTAAAAATGGTTATCTATTGTTATGATGAATGTTGTTTGTAATACAATTGTGTAAGTAAAACTATTGTAAAATTACTTCGTCAGTCACTTCTTCACTTACAAGCGGAACTCAACGCCGCACTTAACCTAACACCTGAAGTCTCAAAACGAATTCAAATTAAATATTTTATACATAAACATTACTTAGAAATACAAGATTGAACACTAAAAAAAGATACAATGACCGGATTTATTAAAAAAAAAAAATAAGCACCCTGACCGCTAAGCCATGCGTTCTCAAACGCATGGTTTAGCGGGTCATAGCGCTTGAACTGTTTTTAAGAGGCGCGGGTTCCGCTTCGTTAAAATTTTTATACGTTCACTAAATATATGTTCAATTTCCTAAGCGTATGTTTTTCAATTTCCAATTTCCTAATTAAAACCAATTTATTAATATAATTTTAAGCCGCATAAAGGCGGCCTTACCTCGACAAGTGAACTTTTCAAGGTATTATTGTATACATATACCAAATTGGCATAAAAAATAACAAAAGAAAATTAATAAATACTGTCAACATACAAAGCATATGCTCATTTCAAATTATTTTTCATATAAGTATGTAGATTAAAGCTAAAAAAATTTAGCTTCACATTTTTTCCCGCATATCGTCCCTCAGCAAACAACACCGCTCATGTCATTTTCACGAACTTACAATTAGACAGAAAAACCTATTTATTTAAAAAAAAAACTAGCTTTAATAATTATATATTTAGTTCAACAATAAATTTAAAGCTTATATTTTATTCGAATTAGACAATTTTGAATATAACCTCTATTCGTTATAAGCTACATATTTAATGTACAAGCCGAATTCATTTGTTATTTCTAATTAGTACTAGTAGTAATTTCGTGACATCAGTTCGAAAATGTTAAAACAAAAACACCCGCAGCTATTAATAAATATTTAGTTGTCTAATTCGAACTAATGCAAATTGTTGGTGACCAAAAACAAAGCGGTTATGTTTTGTAGAATATTCCCGGTAATAGTTTGCCGCATATTATAAGTTAAGTTTTGATTTTGACGCAGTATTGTGTTTGTTTAGGAGGCTAAATACAATAAGCAGGTCGCAGGTTTAATTTTGGGAAAGTTATTTTATTATATAAAAATATCATCAAAAATATGCCGAACATGTCTGAAGATAGATCCGTAGATAGAATCTAAACAAGACGATTGAACATTTACATATCGCAAGAGAGTGATGATAAACTTGATTAATTATAAATTATGTATTCTCGAATTTTCCACCGAAATCAAGACATTGCATGTTGAGTTGTTAAACTCATAGCCACGCTTTGTCTTAGGTACCAGAGTAGAGTAATGAAAATTCTCCTCTTCTAGTCCCATTGCGCCCCGATAGCTTCAAATACATTTATCTCATCAGGTGTCTTCGAATGTTTTTTTATCTCGTCAGGAAAACCATGGCATCAGGTTCTGCGTTTTATTCTTCAAGTTATCTTTGTATTATATAACAAAGAATGTAGTAGAAAAAACGGAACTTATATATCATTAAAGTTGGTTGACTTAAGATGCATCATGCGGGATATGCTGAAATAATAAACAAATAATCAAACATAATTCATTGAATTTCTATATATTTTCAAAAAGCGATTGACTCGCAGATTGTCTTTCATAAGTTATAGCTATGTCATATTTTTAGCGGACTCTTCGTAAACAATTAAATTCCTAAAAACTAAAATAAATGTAGCCTATGTTCATCCGAAGACCCTCAAATATCTCTATATAAGATTACATCACAACCTAGAAGCCGGTAACATTGAGATTAAGTGTAAGCTAAGTTAAAATCTTAACTTTGAAATGAAACTATTTTTAACCGGATTAATCGCGAATATTATGGGTATTCGAAAATATATTTTAGTCCGTCATACAGTTTACCTGTGACCACGGACTACTGTAAAGTGTTCGAAACGTCGGGTTCTAAAATGTATTAATCCGCTTAAAATTTTTTTTTTTTTACTACACATTTTGAAATTTGTTTCATTTCAAAATGTGTAGTAATCTTAATATAATACAGTTATTTTTTATAGATATTAATTACATACAAAGAAAATAAATGTAAGTTGAGAATATCTAAGAGTTGTAATTTCAATCCCTCACATTACAAACTTATTTTTTTTATTTTAAAAAATCTTATTTTTTTTTTGTTAATATCCTGATTTTGCAATGACAGGCGCAAAATAGTCAGCCAGTGTCACGTATAGTAGAGAAAACACAAACAAGGCGTGGAAGCAGTAAATTTAGTAGAATTTAATAAATTAATGAAATGTACACGATTGACTGGTCTGGCTCAAACCTAAAACAAATAAAAATCTATATTAGTAATATACGTATATTCTAAAATAAAAAAAAGTATAAAAAATACATATTTTACTACTATTATTAGTATATTACCTAACAAAGTGTAATTTTAAACGACATTAGCAGAGGACTGAAAATTGATAGTTTTGTTGCTATACGAGTATGTTTCAAGTTAAATATGTAAATATGAGATTTAAATCATTTAACTTATGGTTGGTGGTTCATAAGAAAGATCGGTCGTGGGTTCGATTCCCACTATATTTATATCAATATTTTCATTTATCCGCTCTGGTACTTAATACAAAGCGCGGCATTAAGTACCGCCATTCAAAACTCAATGTCTGTAGTTCGGGCCGTAAGTGGAGTGTCTTAACACTAGGTTCTCTCCATTTTATCCCGCTAAGCTGCAAAAAATAACTTATACAAAAAAAACTCATTTTCATTTTAAATTCTCAACAGATTCTAATAAATCCAGTAATACAATAAAATATAATGTAAAACTAGACCTTAAACTACTAATCGTATAACAAAAGTTTTATTATAATCATACAAATATTCTATTTCACAAATTTTCTATTTTATCAAATTCTATCTTACAGCTTCTCTATTTATATAACTTTATGCAAATAACTGTAATAGGCTAATATGAACCTTCATTTTAATAATTTCTAGTTAGGGAGCGTGATAGCTAGATCCGTTTTCAATGGTTATATAGGAATATAACCCTTGGGATAACACGAGCGAATATTTCATTACTAACTTTTAACCCCTCTAATTGCGACACGAGTACTATAGAATTAAATTTTAAATATTCATATATAATATTTCGAATATCGTTGGTATAGTAAAATGTTATGGTTTTATACATAATAAAATTATAAAGTATAGGTTTTAAACTTTTTTTATTTGCCGTTCATGTAACAAAATTCAAACTAAGAATATATTTGACATATTTTTTTAAGTGTTTTTCGCACACTTAGGAAATTAAAAAAGGTCTACGTTTTCTAAATATGTCTTTTTCGAACTAAGAATCCCAATTATATCGCAGCGAGCGCGCTGTCTTCAACTCGCTTTTATTAGCTGACTTTAAAAAAGAAGGAGGTTCTCAATTCGACTGTTTTTTATGTGCTGAACCAATATTGATGATTCTTTTTATTTTGATAGGTAGTGTTATAACACGTGGTCTCGTTTAAATTTCCTTAAGATCTGACTTGTAGATTATGAGTTATTCATAGTAAACGCATATATCATATTTCATTAACAATTATTTAATTAAAAGTCATAGAGACAAGAATACGTTAAGTTCAGTTTATATTTTTGTCAAAATTTCATTTATCTTTGTATTCTGAGTGCCCCCATTTTTAAATAACTTATCTATGTATTGAAATGTTTATCACAAAATAAAGATAATAAATATTAAGTATTACATTTAATAAGCTCTTTGGTTTTTGCGACTATAATTTTTTTTGAAATTAAACTATTATTAAAAAAATACATTAATACATTAAAAATACATTAAACCCGACGTTAAGAACACTTTACAGTAGTCGGTGGTCGCAGGTAGACTGTAGTGGCATTCCTTTGTCAGATGATACCATTATTAACAATAGTTTTATTTCAAAATGTGTTACATTTATCATAATTACTTTATACAATTATTAAAAAAAATTAGAACGCATGGCGTAGCAGTCAGAGCGGTTGAACAGGTTTCAAGAGGCTCTAGTTCAAATCTCGCTGCGTTTAATTTTTATACGTTTTCTAAATATGTATTTTTCAATTTCCTAAGTGTGCTAATAAAAGAATTAAAAAAAATATATTTAAATAATCGCAGTTAGTTATGTACGACGCTAGCAAACACTAACCAACCTGTCAATGTGGCGACATCGCAGACCCTTTCATTAACAAATTCAAGAGATGTAATGGCGTCAATGTGATGAAAACGCAACAGATATTTATTTAGGTTTGATAGTAAATCTGAATTATGATTTCGACTATTCACTGATAGGTTATTTTTTTTTTTCATATGTTAATTTTATTTCTTAACACACAAATCAATATGCGTAACATGTTTGTTTTACTCAGACAAAAATCAATCAATCAAAATAAATAGATAATCAATCGAAAATCAATTCCATCCCTTTTAAAAGTTTGTTGCTGGTACTTCACAAAATATCAAAATACCTTTTATTTGGGATTTTAATTTAGTTTAAAAAAATTAGATAAAAATGTAAGTATAGGATTTGTGAAATTTCACAAAAGTCAAAACACACGCTTGTAAGTTCTGTTCTATTGACGTTATATTTGTTTGGTGTTTTGTACATTGGGAATTAAAATTGTTACCTCTGTTTGAAATTTGCATATTGTATATTATTTTATTATTAAACTTATTGCTTAGTTTGTAATGTGGATGATGTATGTTTGTGATTATTGAGCAAATTGTAAAGTATTAAAATGTTGTCGTTATATAGGAGGGTAAGACCACATTCCTAAAATCGTAAAAATTTTATAATTTTGTTACATATATTAGAGGTTAAAATGTTTTCACGATATCGACAACTTAGAGCAAATAGATATTTTGTTATATTAAAGCTTGAAACTGAAAACAAAATATATTTCAGAAATGATAAACTTAAAATATACAATAAACAAGAATCTCGTATTTGATTGTTTTTTTCCCAATTATTCATATTCTGACACCCAAAATTATAATATCTAGATTTATTACTCTGGCTGAAAATTTATCCACTTGAACTTAATACTTTTCTATTACCCGTTCTCATATCTTAGTACATTTCATATGCAGTATCTTTGGTATATGAATTGCCAACATTTCGAAAACCAATGAAAACATCCCGGAAAGCGGGACGGGAATGTATTATAGCACTTCTGTCTGTATGAAACAAAATAACACTTTATGTGGATTGGCTCTCCGCCAGGATCTGAACCCTGTATCAGGAATATCGCACTTACACGTTCATGGAGCTTAAGTTATAAGAAGAAATGAATTCATTTACATACATTTATTTATTGGTTTGTATATTACATATATTTTTATGCAAGAACCTCTTTTCAACTTTGTACTTTAAATAAATCTAGCTGTAGGTACATTTTCTTGTACCGTTATTTAATAGTTATTGTTCTCAGTTAGTTATATTACATTTTCTAATTACTAATACTTTATTACTGTTTGCTTGTAATAATTTTCATAGGTAAATACATGTTATTTCTATATAATTGATAATAATATATAATATAGCCAATACCTACACAGGTAGGAGAAAATTTTTTCATGCATATTAGATGATGGCTGATTTTTACCCAGACTTCATTAATCTAATCATACTTGATATAAAACATTATTGGGTTATGCATATAAATTTTTATTCTACACAAAATTTCAAACTAAAAATTCCAAACCAAACACTTTGAATTATGTTACATACAAATGATTTGTAGTTGAAAATACCTACATGAATTATCATTATAAAGCGACAGGAACTGTGATTTAATATATTATGATTCGTTCTAAACCGCAATGAATAGCAATTTAATTGCAGACCTATTGTACTATTATAAGTGAAATTAATTATATTACAGTATGGAAAACCGCAAAAGCCCACATTTTGCACCATCTGACTGACGTAGTCCTAATTTGAGAGCCGTCTAGGAATTTATTTTTTCGCTTGCCTTGTACATTGCCACTTGAATGTAACCAAACAGCGCACAAAGAATTTGGTTATTGAATAAATATACTTTTGATAGGGTATTTTTATGAACAACAAAATATTCTTTATGAAATAGGAATGAGGCCATCTTAACTCATTGGTACTGTAAACGCGAATGGTTGTGAATTCGATTTCCACTCAGGGAAATTATTATATTTAACTTATGCAAAGTGTATTGCCAAATAGAGCCAAGGTACTTTCAAAGTGGTTTGAATAAATAATATTAATGAAGTATGAGTCTAAATCAGTACTTTATACGAGGTCATTGTGCGTGTACGGTACGTGTAGTTTACGCAGGCAAAGTCACGGGCTGGTCGCTAGTTTAATATATATATATATTTTAAAAAATACTTGAACTGTACTGACATATACTAGACGATGCTAAATGAAACTATCGCTTCTTTTTTAATATCCTTAATTACTAGTTTAATCCCATTTAATTGGGATTAAACTTATTAAATTTCATCTATTTTTCAATCTCCCTCAGAATCTTGCATTCCTTGCACACCTGAAATTTCACGGTGTACTTGAAAATTCAATTGGTGAGTTTAGTAAGATTTCTTCTAAACTACTTCGAATCGAAAAATCGTTACAAAGAGTAATCATTTATCGAAGGAGTTCTTTGTCGAAGGAGTCTTTAGAAAGAAGAGAAGGTCACTTAATTTATTTAAATTAAGAAATAGTTTTATATTAACAATTTTATACATAACGAATCGTAGCACGTAGCTTTATCTGCATTGACTATAAAATCATGTGTTGCTCGTTCCCTTAGAAAAAAAACCAAAACTCCTATTGCAGTGCTCCCTTCCACTCCCCGAACCTTTGTGCTATATGTTAGTTGTCTTTCCGACACCATTCTTAGTCACTCTGGGATATTATTGTCCGTATGTTCATTACATATTTATTATTACAATACATATGTATCATGTAAATACAAATTGACTAGCTTAAAATACCCGACATATGAAAATATTTAGTATACTTAATATTTAATAATATTTAGTACGTTTGTAATGACTAAACTCAAAAAGTACTAGGCCGATTTTGATAATTCATTTACAATCAGAATGATTTTTTAACTGTTCAAATCGTATATTTCAATCGATTTTAAATTGAATTATTTTCAACAAAGCTCAATTTAGAGTATATAATAATTAAATATTTGTCAAAAATTTATACATTTGCCGCTTAAAATATGTAATGGTGACAAACTTTGTCTGATACAATTTGAACGAATAGCTTAAAAGTTGTAACGCTAAGATTGACATGAATGGAGTGCCATTAAGCGCCAAGTATAAGCTTAACTACAAATCAATGGCAGCTTTATTAAGGAATCCTTTTAAAAAAATTAAAAAAATTGCGTACTATACCTCTCTAGCCATTAAAAAATGAAAATAACTTCTGTTTCTGCCCGTTTGTTTATTAAATTTACGTTTTACTGGTATACTGTCGAGCTATTTGTCATGAAATTTAATATGGATATGGAAACTTAATATGGCCTGGGGAAGGATGTCAAATTTTTAAGAACACCCAACGCGGGCGAAGCTGCGTGTCAAAGCTACTATATAAATACAATAATTATAAATTCATAATATAGTACACAGCTAGAAATACCTCAAGCTCGTAAAATGCATAGAGTTCAAAGAAAACATATTTTCCTACAAATCTATTTCTCGTCTCTCAGGTTGTCTTTAGTTAGAAGCACGTTTTCCAAGATAGAATTTTGCCGGTAATTTCATCTTAATGGAGTTTGCAAAGATGTTTTGTTTAATGTGAACTATTGTCTACAAAGGAATGGTGTAAAGCTATAGCCTCGTGAAGTAACTTTTATTGTACATTATAATAGTACTATATAATAGTACCAGTACCCTCTCTACCATCAAGAGACATCGCAGGAACGCTTGCACATGCTACTACGACGCCTCGATAGACGGCCCGCCTATTGTGGACCACCGTTGCCTTCAGGGTTCTTCGGGGTTTCTTCCAGAGCACCCGCAGGCTCGATGACTGGCAGGAGGATCACCATAACCCTCCCTCTTCCTCCTCTAGATTAGGGTGAGGTGGAGTTGAGCATACTGCCTTATCCTACCCCCTGGTCTACGACGGAATACACAATTACCTACAGTAATATAATAAATACAAGGTTGGGTGTTAAAATCTAGAATAAAAAATATCCATTAGAGTATTAAACGATCCATTTGGTATAAATGCAATGATTTTTGTAAGTAGATGAAGAAAATTAAATGTAACGCCACAATGCCTGATTCTTAAAGCAATGTTTACGGGTTCGATCTCTACTCAGGTAAATTATTATATTAAAATTATTTCTATTTTCCAGCTCTAACAAACCAAAATTCGGCGTTGAGTTCCGTTCACGATTATTTCCAGCATAGTAGCGGAAGAGAGAACTCAATTTAAAGACACCTATTTACTTACGTCTGAAATCGATATAGCGTATTCAAAAAAAACGTTTTGCATGAAACTGTACAATAAAGGAAGTTTTTTAATATTCTGTCTTTTACGTTTTGTTCCTTTTTTCAAAATATTTCATAAATGTTTAATAAAAAACAAATAAACAAACAAAAATAAACAAATACGGAGTCAATGTACGTACGCTTTTCCTTCTATTAACCAATTATATCGCTCAACTGAAGTTGGGTGTCCGGTTTTTTCCACTGATCTATCTTTTGTTTGTAACTTTTTAGTTCTTATTTTGGTGCTTAGCATTTTCGTGCATAGCTCTAACCGGATAGAATAGCGTTTTACAATTTAAATTAGTGTTTGCTTAAAATTGTTTGGGAAAATCGTGTATCCTGTATATTAAACAGTTTTTTTTATCTCATATGGGATCAAAGGGATTTAAATAAATAATTAAATGTCCTTCTTATCTTTTATTATGTAATGACCGCGATATTTATATGGCACAGTGAGATAATTTTTTTGTATACATATTAAGCCTGATCAGGACTTAGGATATAATTGATTTCGTAGAGTGAAAGATCTGATTTACTTACAAGAAATAATAAAATGGCATATTAGTATAAGTTCATTATAATTTTCGGTCAGTTCAATGCCATCATGTATTAAATGGGAGGAATCCACACTAATATAAATGCGAACCGATTGTGATGAAATTTTATATAGATATACTTATATAGGGTCTAGGCACAATATTTCTTTCTCTAAATTTTTCAGTTGGTCCAGGAATTTCATTGTTTTTCGAAAAGGCCACCGTAAATACACACAAGATAAAACAGCTATAGTTCACACGGGTGAAGCTGCGACCGGGGCGCTAGTTATGCAAAAAATATGAACAAGAGTGAAGTTGTTATTTAATTTATACACAAAGACACACATACATATATATATGTAATATGTTTTAGTCTAATATATTCGTTGGCATAATTACGATACTATTGGGAAATGTCCAAACGACTGACCGCCGAGGCTGTGCGTACAAATGTGCGTATAATATATTGAAGATGTAAAGGAAAATCATATTAACATACTTTAATGAAAATAATCTTGAACGCAAGTGTAATTAATTAAGGTATATGTTGCAATATTTCAAGAAAATAAATTAAAAAAATTACTTTGTATAAAATTTTTACAATGTATTAATTATTATAACTAAAGCGAAATTGGATCATAATTATGTATTTATAGTATTTTAATGAAAAAAATAGAAATACAAAAACATATATTAGTAAATTTTTAAAAGAAGTTCTTAACAAAACAGCAAAAATACGCGAGTTTTAAAGATTTTTAATATTTAATATGCACTTAAAATCGTAATTTAGGCGAAAATTAAAAACTACATGTCGCCTTCTATGCATTTCTTCTCTTATTAAATGAGATGTCACTAGTGAATGAAAAATAATACTTTATATACAAGCTGTAAACGTAACTTTACTTCCATTTTCTTATAGGATTTCGATTGTTCAAATCTTATCAAACTAGTGATTTGATATTAGCTAACATTGGCATAAGCCCAGACTTTGTATGCTGCCTTTAGCCTTTCTAAAGGCTAGGTCAGCTATTTTTAAATCTATCCATTACAGTGTTACTCAGTGAAAGTAATTGCGTACTCCCCTATAGTCAGCTCAAAATACTATTTCATTGAATATCTGAATAATACCTGTTTATTTTAAAACTAATAACAGGTTTTGGTTGAAAATGATGTTGTATCGTTTTTAATTGCTTGTACCTGCTAAGTAATATAGGCTACAATATGTTGAAATTCACTGTTCAATATTTGGTCAAAAGTGATTTTGTAAGATTTTATAAAATAATCTATTAATATATTATTTATTCATTTTAGTGGTTATCCTGATGCATGTTCGACTCCTAATAGGGGGATAGATTTTATTTTAAAAATTCTCACTTCTCCATGATCGTACTTTAGATGAAGCGCGGCCTTAAGTACCGCCACTCAACACTAGGTTCCAGGTTAGAGGTAACCATGCGGGAAAAAGCGTGAAGCTGAAAAACAAATATTTTTTAATACTAGAACAAAAATAGTGAAGGTGTATTTAAATTTCAATTGTAATTTATGGTCTAAAGTTAAAACTAAAATTCAAAGAGTATCCGAGACAAATAACAAGTACAAAATAACTGAACTAAGCATTTTCAAATGAATGCGGTGCCTTTTGCCTTCGCAGACTCCATTACTCTTATTAAAACCACATTGTGCTGTATAGTTGGTAAAATGTAGACGTATGCTTTGTACTTATATTTAGGGCATTATAATTACAAAAAGTTCTTTATAAGAGATATAGACATTCATCAGAATGCAAAAGTCTTTAGATGTTAGGTTTTTGTGGTACAAATTTGGTTCTTTAAAACTCTTAAACAATCTATTTGTTATAAAATCAGATATTATTAAAGGCGAATATAATTCTTTAAATCTGTATATAAATAATTTTGTTTGTATTTTTTTAATATTATTTATTTTTGTAATGAAATCTAGTATGACGCTTCTTTCTCCGCCATAAATATATTTGAGATTTTAGTGCATAAATGAAAATGATATACAATTATTCCCCTAAGTGGGGAAGGAACCCGCAACCATTGAGCTTACAGTCAAAGAGAGATAGAGAGAGACGGAAAGATCTAGAGACCAAGTCTATTTTGTCTATCTAAACTAGATAAACCAAAGTTAATATATATATATATGACGGTCAAAATAAATCGTCTTTACTACGCCACTAATCATAATTCGATTTCTAAAATAAATATTAATGTAATTCATTTTATATAAAAATATGATTTCATGTGTACAAGATAAATCACGGCGTTGGGATCCGCCACTCGACACGCAATGTCTCTATTTCAGGCGGAAAGTGGAAAACGGAGTGTCTTGACACTAGTTTTTCAAAAAAGGGATATACTGCAAGAAAAGTTTTTTTTAAATAAATGTTATTTTTTAATTTTATGCGATTCCCGCATGCAGCAAGTATGCACAAAACGACTAGTGTTAAACTGTAAGCACCTTTATTATTGTTTTGTGAGGAAATCCTTTACAGATACACACCCGATTGGGGACTCGGACTTGGTTATGTGGGACTCCGTACTGGCAGATTGAGGCCGTCCGTTTACCCACTAAATTTTCGCAGTGCTCCTCCTTGACCGCCACTGGCCGTGGCCACAGGGACTACAATCTTCCGTGAACTCCAGCGGCAAGCTGTAAGCACCTAACTTAACCTTCAGTTCAGTTCTTCAACTACGGCACTTCGAACGTGCTAGTAGAGCACAAGTCACTTCGCCAATGATAACCTAAAATTTTTTTAAAAAAAATTGTAAATGATTAGAACAAAAAAATAACCATGACTAAGGACTGAACCCACGACCATAGAGTATCCTGTCAGATATTTTCCTCTGATAGAGTTAAAAGATTTACGTTTTAAGTAAAATTTATATATTCTACGCCTCCAGTGTAATTAGGAGGAAACAATCAAAGTGACAAATTCGGTAAGGCAAGGAGGCCAGGCAAATATTACGTGACGGGAAAGCCTGGACATTGTCGCTTACCGGCCACTAATGTTTGTTCTAGAAACTTGCTCTGAATATTTTATACGGGGAAATACAAATCGACTTTAGGTCAGCCAACATATTTATAAGGTTAAACAATTTTTGTTATGGGACTTGAATACTTGATCTTAGTTTACGTTCTTAAACAGGTATTTTTTTACATTACTTTGGTATGATTTACATAATTATTTATTATTTTTCTTAATATTAAAGAGGCTTGATATTAAACGCAATTCATTGTGGGTTCGATCCCCACTCGGAGGTAGGATTATATTTAAATTATTTTCAATTCTCCGCTCTGGTGATAAGACAGAGAGTGGAAGAATGGCATGTTAAAAACATTATTTGTCCATAAAGTCTTCTACAACATCACAAGCTTCTATGAATTGCATTTGATCAGGAGGATCCAATTATAAAGACAGTTTCTTCCATTTCCATTCCAAAGTTCCATTCAAAAAAGTCAACTAGAAACTGCTGTTAAAAAACAAGCAGTTTATGCTTTTTCTTATTTTTTTTTATTTAGGTATATAGTTTCGAGAAGATGCAATACGTCTAATTAATGTGCGCTACAAATAACGTCTAGAGTTCTATTATTACACTAATATCCATTTTTACGTACGAAATATATACGAAATACGTAGTTTTTAAGAAAACTAAAAACGACGAAATCTTTTAAGTTAGTATAGTGTAGTGTTAGTGTAAAAATTGTGACAATGATCTATTTTATTAATACACATGAATTTCAAGAAACACTAAAATATTGCCAATGGACTTATCCTAAGAATAAGTTTCGGTAGAAGCTTTATATTAACGTAAAACTACTTATTTACCTTTATTTCATAGAAACTTTCATCCCTTATTTCAAGCTTATTTCAAGATTTCTCAAAAAAAAATTAATGAAATATTTCAAACCTTTAGGAGTTAATTATGAAAAAAAATTAAGCCTTTGTTGGATCCTATATCATCAACTATTTTAATTCGAAATTCCATTAAAAACAGGCCAGTGGTTTAGCCGTGAAATCGTCACAGACAGACAGAAATTTATGATAATTAGTACGAATTGTAATTTCTTCTGAAGTTATTATAACTTCTACTTTCGTATTATAAAAAAAGGCTACAAAAATACATAGTGTACAACTTCTAAATTGTTAAGTAAAGAATAACGAACTACGAAAGAACCATTCTAATTGAAAAAGACATATTTAGAAAACGTATAAAAATTTGAACGCAGCGGGATTTGAACCCGCGCCTCTTGAAAACCGTTCAAGCGCTCTGATCGCTAAGCCATGCGTCCCACCTCCAGCTACGTTGAAATTCTTATACGCTTATTACAACTTATATTTGTTGTTATTCACATTTTTATACGTTTTCTAAATATGTCTTTTTCAATTTCCTAAGTGTGGGAATAACACTTTAAAAAATATTAACAAAATATACCATTCTAATTTCTTTTTCTAGTAATATTTTGAAATAAGGAGAACTTTGTAAAAAGATTGTACTGTGAATAGATTTCAACGCTTGGTTTTCAACAATTTCGCACACATAATTCTCGTTCTAAATAAAAAATAAAATAAAAAACCGTACCTATACAAGAAGCAACGAACAATATAACCTAAGTGTTCGAAGTTGCCCCGCAGTTTTCCACTTCAGCAAATTGAAACGGCAAGCGCATTCTGACGTATTCAGTGTATTTGGAGAAATATATTTGTAAATCCGCTTTGGAAACGCAGAAAGGAAAACGTGCGATATTTGGTTCGCCGAATATTTTATATTTAATTTTTTTATATTTTGAAGTATTCTAACGGATGGTCGTTATGTCCAGTGCTGGTGTTTGAAGTGAATATATATATATATATATATATATATATATATATATATATATATGTAACTCTTTTGATGCGACACGATATGTATATATTTAAGTAGATTTTTTAATTTTTATTAATGTTTCATAATTTGGACTCTTTTATTAAGTGGGAATTGTTATTGTTATATTGTCTTACATGAAGTGTCAAACGATTCTGTGAAGTTTAGAAACAAAACATTACATTAAGCTTTTATTTAAAATAAAATTTAATATTTTTCATGTTTCACTATTAATTACTTTTATTTTTATCTTCACACTTTTTCTCGTTAAACAGGATAAGCTGAGATAACCTAGTGCAAGACACTCTATTCTCCACTTTGCGCCCGAATCTGAAAATTGCGTGTTGAGTGGTGGAAATCAATGCTGCCCTTCGAAATGAAAATAATTTAAATATTATCATCCTCGAATGGGAGTCGAATCCACACCCACCAGGGTATACAGTCAGACGCTGTCACTTCGCCACGATAATAAATATTAAATGTAAAATATCAAAAAGAAACCTTAATTTATTGTAATTTTGAAGTTGGTAGAATAAATCTTCTCTGTATATAAAAATTCAGGAGCTCTAGCAACCACGAATTTCATTAAATATGTTAAACATGTAGTGTAGCTAAGAGCTAAAACAAATTTTTCTTTTAGTTTAGATAGCATCTTTAGATTCTGCGAAAATGTAATCATTAAATAAATTAATTAATGATACCATTAGGTGCTTGCAATTAAGACGACGAAATCACAATTTTTATTCTTTTTAATATTTTTAGTGCATTCAGCATTACTAGAAGAATAAAAAGCTGTCTGCTAAATTATTCTGTTTTTCGTTCTCCATCTATATTAGATATCTCCAAAGACTATCGTATATATATATATATTGGCTACAACACTGGTGAAATTAAAATATTTTTATTATTAACACAAATATTTTTATATTGACTGTCTTGACTAACTTATCTCTGGCTACCCAGCTATGAGAGAAAAACCTTGAAGCTGCACAATATATTTATTAACTTTACCTGTCAATCAATGTAAGAAAAACTTGTAAAGCTATTTTAACACACTTCTCGCTGTTAAAATAGATAAGTGTCACTTGATTTTCTCTATTTTCTTTCTCTCGAACTTCAAAATAAAAAAATATATTTTTTGCCTGGCTGGCTGCAGTCAAATCATTCTATTGCATAAAACTAGTGACCAGAACATAAATTGCAACAGTCGATCTCCTGCAATTTATTGGCTTGTTCTATGTGGCCGCACAATAACGTCTTGAATAACATTGCAACTTTATTCCTATTCGTATTTGTGATATTTTATTATCACTGTCATAATGCTTTAGAATTGAATTGAATTCAATTGTATTAGGTATTTATTTCTTGTATATATATTTATTGAGAAACGGTAAAAAGGTGAACGCATGGCTGGCCGGCAGCCAGCGCTTGAACGGTTTTTAAGAGGCGAGGTTCAAATCCGGCTGCGTTCAAAATGTATATACGTTTTCTAAAATGTATGAAAATACACTACGTTTTATTAATTTCGTTGATTGAATAACAGGTCACTTCAACTCATTAAATAACCATAATCAAACGATTATGGTTATTTAATGAGTTGAAGTGACCTTTTGACTTAAAATATTACTTTTACAGAATTTGCAACTGAGTATTGGTTTAATCGGTTAGTAATGTTATGTTTTTGTATTTCGTAAATAGGTTGGTAAGACCATCGTCTAAATATTCTTAGTTCATTTTTTTTTTATTTATTATCTTATTGAAATATATACCACAAAACTTGAAGAAAAATTCTCGACACCTATTAACGAATATTATGCGGATGGAGAAATATACTAAGAAATTAGACATAATAGGTATAAACTGTTGTGTTTGATACTCAGTTTATACAGAATAAAGATAACCGTCTAATTCTTATTAATCATAAATCACTAGAACAGTGGTAAAAATGCAGAATGTAAATGCCATGCATGGAAAAAAAACAAAAAAATAAGTTCATATCGGATCTCCCACAAAGAGCATCGGACGTCACGCCGCGCCTCAACCGTTTGAACCCGAAAAATCCCAAATGGCACGTTTTCCACGTTTACTGGAATATAGAATTTTTATTGCTTTATGGAATTCTTTTTTATATATTATTTTGCATTATTGCATTTTATATATTAAAATTACAATTTCGTTTTTTAAATTTGGCCATCGTGGCCCAGTGTGATACTGTCTGATAGTACTCACAATGATATTCGAAATTCGTATAATTTTGGTATTCGAAAATACACGAGGCAACTAAGAAATCGTTGGCGGTAGTTTGAGATAATAATTGTATCAAATGACAGACAAGTGCCACCTCAGTCTACCTGTAACCACAGACTACTGTAAAGTGTTCGAAACGTCGGGTTCTAAAAATGTATTTTCGAATACCAAAATTATACGCGATAAATCGCGGTTAAAATAGTTTAATTTCAAAATGTGTAGTAATCGCGAAAATCAAAGAACTTATCAGGTATATGATTTTTAAATTATACTGGTATGATAAAAGATACACCTGGTGTTAAGCTCTGCCACGTAATAAACGGCGTATTCAGTTGCATAAAACTTCTCTTAACACGAGATGAGATAATCTATGCTACCATACTATGGAATTTCTCCTACACCTTAAGGTTGCCTGGCAGAGATCACTAATGTGATAAGGCCTGTTGTAAATTTTTTTTTTCGTCACTTGTTTTTCTGTTTTTCCTTATAAACTTATAAAATATATTATTAATATTATATTATTATAATGGAAGGTGCGAGAAGCTTTGTAAAACCTAACAATTTCAATTATTTGCCAAATTTGTGTCCTCATTAGTTTCAAGGTTTTGCCTAAACATATAATAAGTACGTGTAATGATATAGATTTTGGATTCTATACAATAACTTGACCAAAGAAACATGTTACTATTAAATATTGTTCAAATCTTCGTAACGTGACTGGCATGTCCAAGGTTGTATCCTTTACTTATGAATTTAAATACTTAAAGGTATATATGTACTTATATATTTTTTTTACATTTTTTAAAGTGTTATTCGCACACTTAGGAAATTGAAAAAGACATATTCAAGTTCTTGAACGGTTTTCAAGAGGCGTGGGTTCAAATCCCGCTGCATTCCAATTTTTATACGTTTTCTAAATTTGACTTTTGTATAATATTGCAAGTAGTATAGACAATTGTCCTCTTAAACAAGTTCTGTAAAATCAGACATGAAACGTGTGAGGAAAAATATTCGTTACTTAATTAGTACGACTGAGATATGATCTTGGGATATTAAGAGTTATCAATACATATGAAATAAGATTCCAATAATAAGTTTTGTCGATAGGTCAATTACTGCGTGATTCGATTAATTATGCTTCTAGCTTTCGGTCTCTAGGCGTTTTGATAATAAACTTGTTTATTATTTATTTTTATTAGCTCTTTTTCCCATATAATAGGAAGGGCAGAGAAATACTACTGGTATTATACTAGTACTCGTATGATAAAAGATACACCTGCCGTTACGTAATAAACGGCGTATTCAGAGGCATAAAACTTTTCTTAAGACGAGATGAAATAATCTATGCTACCATACTATGGAATATATATAATATACTTTAATATCTCAGTAAGTGACGCAACTCAATACCGTCACTGTTACTAGAGCGAGGAAATGAAAAAAGTTAAATATAACCAGTAGGAATCGAGCCTATAACCATCGCTTTTATATTCAGATACTGTTCAACCGGGCGACGCTCAGTGGGCAGGGTCCCTACCAGGTGGACCGACGATCGAGGTCACCGGATGCCGATGGGTCACCGGATGAAGCGCAGATCGCTTGTCGTGGAGATCCTTGGGGGAGCCCTATATCCAGCAATAGGCGTCGATAGACTGAAGTTCTCTGGGTTCTCTCTACTCTGCTATGCTAAAAAAAGGGTGAAGCTGAAAAAAAAAATATGCTAAGATATATAACGTTCCTTTACAAGTATAATTACTTGTAAAGGAACGTTATATATTTGAGTAAAGTTCTAGACATTCAAGTCCTTTATCCCACCGATTAAATAATTCACTACAGGTCGCGCTTAAACACGTCAGGTAACTCAAGTGTTTATTAGGCTTTTGGATAATTTATGACACATAAAATCTTTGCTTGGGATACGTGAATTTATTTAGAATATGTACTATATTAATGATATTTTTTAGAAAATTATATAATATGCTTAATGAGATTATTGTGTGACTATACGGACTCGAGTTGATTTTGACAGTACGTATGAAGGTTGTAGATTCGATCAATAAAACTCAGAGTTGCACAAACTCATCAATTCATCGAGTTTTCACCTGTTATAGTTTTCTTTCAACCTGTCGTCGCCTACTGCAGGCGTAGGCTGAATGTTACAGTAATTATAATTAATTTTGAAAAAAAAAAAATCAAAAATATTAATATCACGATCGTGAGCACTGGTCCTAAGTCTACATTGTTTGTATACAGCAGTATATTCTCATATATAAGTATTTATGAATCAGTAGAATCACTGTTTACGAAAAACTAAATAACTCTTTTAATGGAAAATAAAAGGAAAAAGGCAAAAAAAAATGTACAATATTTTTGAAATAATGTATTATACAGATATTAAATAATCTAATAGAGATAACAACAGCGTTTGACATGGATATCTGTATAAAGTCACTTAAATGTTACTTAAGCAACGCGTATTTTACTTGTCTACGGGGCTACTAGGTATATGCTATATATGGTATCGCCCGCGTGAACTGTAGCGGTTTTCTGTTTTTGGCTTCCTTTTCGCAAAACAATCAAATTTCTGGAAAAAATGAAAAGAAAATGGAAGGAAAAAGTCTACGTTCATCCCAAGACCTTCAAGTATTTTTATATGAAAAACAATAGCAAAAGATGCATAGCAATTCATCGCAGACAGACAGTACTTTCGCATTTATAATATTAGTATGGAAGTTTGGATATCAGTTCACGATTGTAAGGATTCATTTTACCATTAACATTATTATGATAACACAAGGATAGCAGAAAATTCATTATCTAGTCTTTATATTATAATACTATCGGAAATGAAAATGTATTTTTATATACTATCCACCCATTTACCAGCTTGAATACCGGTATTAAAGGAAAACTTTAAAAAAATAATAAAGTCTTTGATAGAAAAAATAAGAAGTTCAGCCTTAGAAAGGGTCATTACTAAGGGCTTTCGAGCGGAAAATGAAGCAATAAAGGGAGAATGAAGGATCTCCAAGATTATGTTTACTTTTAAAATGTTGCGTCAAATTTATTCCTGTCATTATTTTTTGAGAACTGATAGGTTCGGATATTGGGAATTGTAGCCGTTACCAGTAACTTAACAAGTTGTAGTGCAATAATTCTTTGGAGAATTCATTTATTTTTTATAGTTAAAATTAAAATTATAATTAAAAAACACAATCCATCGTCTCGCAACGGGACATCGTCTCACTGTAAGCGCGATTGGTTGTGGGTTCGATTCCCACTCGGAGAAATGATTATACTTAATTTCTTTACATTCTATTTGCTCTGATATCTAAGTCAAAGCGCGGCGTTGAGTCCACCACTCAACACATTGCATAACATGCAATGAGGCCGGAATGGCGCAGTAGGATAACGCCTGGCTGTAAACTGTGGGTTCGATTTCCACCCGGGGATTTATTTTATCATATTTACATTTCTCGGCTCTGGTACGTAAGACAAAACGCGGCGTGCAATTAACGCCACATAACACACAGTGTCTCGATTTTGGGCGGAAAATGGAGAATGGAGTGTCTCGGCACTAGGTTCCCTCTACCTATCCTGCTTTGCAGGTAAAAGTGTAAAAGTAAAGCTGCAAAAAAAAAAAAAGGAAAATAAACCATGCTTAGCATGTAGCTTAGATGTCAAACCCGCAACTATGATTTCTAAATTATTACAAGCATATCTATAAATTGCCACTTAAACGTTTGCGATTAAAGTAATTTATCTTCGGCCCAGATATAAAGCGGTGGTAGACGAGAACGTACGACTCGTTTCCAGTTATCTGGTTTATCAGTGTCTTCGCCAGCGTTGGGAGCCGTTAAAATCTTTCATCGTCAATTTTATGACTTTTACTCAATCCATATTTTGAAAGACTAACGTTCTAGATATGGGAATGACGTTACTGGAGTCTGCAGGCACTGTTTACAGACGTCGTAAAATTTCATACAATTTATTTTAATATTTATGTTATTATATTTTGTGAATTTAGATGCAAAGGAAAACGGTAAAGTTAAATATATTCATAAATTCAGTTATATTAATTGAATGAAGAATATCTTAGCTCTTCCGTCCATTTTAATAAAAAAAAGAATACAAAATACATCTTAATGAATTGAAAAGTTAAAAAAAAGAGTGTCTCGACACTATGTTATCTCTGCCTACCCTGTGATACTGTATAAAGCATACAGCTGCTTCATAAGTCTTTATAATATAGTAATGGAATTGAGGTCATCAAGCTCACCCCAGCTGACAAGATCCGCTATTCAACACGCAATGTCTCGACTTCGGGTGGAAAGTGGAGAACGGAATGTCTTGATACTAGAATCTCTCTGACTACGGAGGACCAAAAAAAGTGAAGCTGTAAATAAAGGAATATAATATGTATACAGTATTAACTATAGCCTAAAATCATTTAGCAGCTTTAACTCAAACGTGGTTAGTATGTAAAATATATGTAAATTAGATTTCAGATAAATCAACAAATTATAACTAAGCCACTGACATTACATATGAATGAAGAGTAATGTGATAATAGAATAAATTTATAATAGATTAGGATTAGAACGAGCCCTTATCAAGTTCACTGATTTGTGATTGAACCGAGTATTATTATGAGTGACTATCCGTTAACTAGAAAAGTAAACAGGCAGTTCATTGATTTCTTGTTAGCTAGTTAGTTAGTTGTTAGTTTATTTTTATTCACCTGCCCGCGTTCTTACTAGTTTGTAATTTAAATGGATGAAATTGTTTTATTTACGAACTGACTGAAATAAAATAAACATTAAATGTTAACGAAGCTTACCAAAATGCCATAATCAAAATTTCATTTAAATTGGCTGAATCGTTTCCGAGATTAGCGTACACAAAGGTACAGACAAACATAAAAGAAAATTAAAAATCATTGTTTTGGGTTCTATATTTGTTATTAATTCCCCAATAATTGTTTTTTCGTATATCTTCCATGTACAACTAGCGATTTTACATTCGTCTAAGGAAGTTCGTCAATTGAGACACTTTTCTGTTACTCAAATTTTTCATTGGCTTTTAGGAATTATTAATACGCGTTGCGCGATTCAATATGCAATGTCTTCACATATTAACATTTTTAAAATTCTATTCACTCATTTAGGCTCTGGAAAACATTTTAGAAAGCGTATAATTTTTTTTACGTCGGACTCGAATCTGCGTCTTTTGGAAATCGTCCAAGCGCTCTGACCGCCAAGCCATATTTTTCACATCCGGCTACATCGAATTTCTTATACGATGATTAAAACTTAAATCTTATTTTTCTTGTAAGCATCTTGATAGAGAGATTTGTATAAATTTTTGCTGTCCAAAGATGATTTCTATGAATAAAAATTTGGTAAGAGACAATGCTATTTATTAAATATTTTAACATTTTTTAAATGTTATTCTCGTACATTTAATTTTAGATAACGTATAATAATTTGAATGTATATGCACCTCGACCTGCAAACTCTTGGAAACGTCGTCGTTAGTATATCTGCAGAAATATTTTTTACTAATTCCTGCTAACTAAAAAATATTTCCAAGATAATTTTCAAGCGGGTTTGAGTCCCGCTTAGTTCAAAATTTTTATACATGTTCTAAAAATGTTTTTACTATCCTAAGTGAGTAAAAAACTTAAATATAAATATAAAAAATATGCAATATGCGATGTCTTAATTTGGTGTCATATTTGGTATATTCTCTTTCAATTATTCTTATATCACTTACCTAGACAAATTAGATGCCAAATAAACACCAGTGTCGACTGACAGCTATTGCTCATGTGACCAATAAAATAAAAACAATAATTTCTGCTTCTTATTAGAAATAGCGTATATAAACGGGAAATAAAATCTTATGTGTATGTTTATATAAATACACGGCCGGGTACTGTTAATACAAACATTACGGTAATTCTAAAATTTTCTAAATTAAAATCTAAAAAAGTTTAACAATTAAAGTCTGAACTGTTCCTAACTTGGTCAACATTTACCGTCTCTTAGATATAAAAGAATAATTTATAAAAAAAACTATGTTTTACCAAGACTATAATACCATTTAATTGAATAGTAGTAAATCTTAAGATTTACTGGAAAATATTCGAATATACCATTGTTCGGCTCCTTACAGCAACAGAATATATATCCTGCTCCCGGCTTCATCTGCGTGAACTACCTGACTATAACCATTTCACCTATTCACCTGCCGGCGTTCCCACTTAAATTACACGCTTTACTTAAATTTATAACGCACATATAACAGGAAACAAATTTAAAAACCATTAAGTTGGGTTCTATTACATTGGTAAATGCCCCTTTTAATATATATTTTATATATTTACCATGTATAGACAGTGGCAAGTTATCGTTTTTATTACATGTATTGATAGATATAGATATGAATTATTTTAATAGTATATACTATCAAAATAATTCAGCTCTTGAAAAATCTCAAATAAATAAACACCTTACCTTTTAAACACCTTGTGTATCCACTTAAAGCGCACTAAGAACAACTAGATAACTCAACCTTTGATAATATCGTTCAATCTTTTCGTCGCAATCATTAATTTCACTTACCTTGACATATTAGAGGTAAAATTAACTTCAGTATCGACTGACAGCTGTGATCAGCGGTATAAATGGTCGCTATTACGGCGCCCGTTTGAGAAATAACCCTTTGGATGCAGCTGCAAGCAGTGAGCTGGGAAATGTAGGCCGCTTACAATGTACACATGGTTGGACAACAAAGAAACAGTTTTTTTCTTCTAATTTTATTAGTTACCTAACAATATTTTAGTATTTTAGCAAATAAAAGTAAAATATACATATTTTAATATAATACAAATACACACACACACACAGACACATACATATATATATATAAACATACATATATAAACGGGATATATCTTTTTCTTCTTCTTAAATATATTTATTCCTCCGAAGTGGGAATTGAACCCACAACCAATTGCGCTTACAATTAGACGTTAGCTCATTTTCCAACGATTACAGTCAGCTGCATTCCGCAAAATAACAACGAGCCTACATTATTTATTATTACTATATTGAATAGTATATAGAAGTTAAAAACGCGTTACGATGTTATAAATGCAAATTCAAAGATAGCTGAATTTTTTTGGGGACACATTAAGTAAAAGGGAAATTGAATTTCGCATATAATATCTCTTGACGTCATCATAGGTTTTGGACTTAGTTATATCAACTCATTGTGGTATATCTTCTAATATTTTCGGTCTTTTTAGATTGACTATGTAGAGACTTTTGAGACTTTTTTGCTATCGTGATTGCAGATTTTTAGCCCATGCTAGGCTGACAAGCAGTGGTGGTTGTTGTGGGTTAATTCACTTTGAATAATATATTTAAATTGTTTCGCATTTTCCCATTATGCTAAAACAACGTTGAGAGGTTTGCCACTCAACTTTTTGTAGGCTTAATTTCTACCGGAAGAGGGAGTGCATTGACACCTGAATTCTCTTAAAAAAAAAAATGCATCACATGGATAAAATAATAAAAGAAATATAGTTTAGTTGTATTTTTTTTTTTTTTTTTTGTTTTATGGAAGAGGCAACTCATGACACAGTGTGTGCTTACATGATATTGTGGAATCACGATTCCCCCTCCGAGAATGATTTAGATTTAAATTACTTCTTCATTCCTTTGTTCTGGTGACAAAAATCAAATCACGGCTTTTGTGTCTCCTTTGGACTTACGCTTTTGCACGTTTGGCAAGTTTGGTAAGGGGAGAGAGCCGGAGTATTCTTTGACACTAGGTTTCTTGGAGGAAATAATATTCCTTAAAAGTTAAATGTTTTCTATTAGCAAAAAAAATATATATACAACTAAGTATCCTTAGCTGTGGAGTGGGGACATCTACTGCGTGAATTTAGTTACAACCTTAATTCCCTTACATTAGATACTCATATTGCAAGAGTTTAAATATGAGTTAGGGAAAAATAATTCTCATATTCTTATGTGTTATTCAGAGGACTAGTTGGCTTCAGGCTGAATATATTGTTTCTGAATTTCCTGTTCAGTAATGTAGAATACGAAATATGGCTAAGATGACAAGACAACCGTCAATATATTTTTTACTTTGAGACCATGGTGACAGCGTGTGGAAATGCAACCACCGGTGGTCTCAGTGTGTTCGGTGCACCACTCGGTGAGGTGATCATAATTTAATGAAATTATTAATAGTTCTATTTATCCACGCTAATTGAAGAAGCATTTTGTGCGCGGTCTTTTGAGATTCTCATTCCCCAACACAATGCTAAGGAAATTCACTCTAACGGTAAAAACAAATGAAGCTGGAAAAATTCTGTCACATTTCAATTAATTTTCAGATAAAACTCTCATTGGAGCAAATATTTATTAGAAGAAACAATTACATATCTTAATAAGAAGCCTATAATGACAAATCTAAGTTAAACTTAGAATTAGGCTGTAAAGTGAAATTTATAACTGGAAGGCCGAAATATAAAAGATCATTCATAATTTTTGAGAAAACTAGGTATGAATTGGGAAATGTTGTATGGCGTGTCAAAAGTTGTATCGAGGATTTTAGGTGGGAAAGCACACAATACAAACCGGTACGAACGTGCCTTTTGGTTCACCTAAGATTGTTTTTAAGGAAAACTAACAGTAACAGATGAGCTTCCATATGTTTTTTCAAATAGCACTTTCAATTTTGCGAGACTTTATTACTATTAGGAAGGATAAAGTGCATTTGTATACGAAATATAAATGTGTGTACAGTTCAACGAAAAAGGGCACTCAGACAAGTATTTCGAATCTGACCTAATTTTTTATTGTTTTAAAGTTTATTCTACAATGCTACATTTTCTTGCTTTGTTGTCGTGTTAAAAGAAAAATGTTTTAACCACTTTACACTTTAAAAGTGAAACAAGGAAATTCGAGAATAAAAATCTGTATATTAGGAAGCCAAGACCGTATAGACTACATATTCTGTATACAGAAAATTTTCTCATAATAAACAAAAACAGTCCATCGGGGCGTAGTGAGACAACGTCTGCCTGTAAACACTATTGGTTGAGGGTTCGATTCCCACTCGAGGGAATGATTATATTTAAACTAATGACCCGCTCGCGGCTTCACCCACTTGAACTATAGCTAGTTCATGTTCTAGAAAAACTTAACAAAAATGAGAGAAAAAGCCTTTGTTCATCCCAAGACCCTCAAGTGGAAGTGGCTTGGACGTCACACAGACAGAGTTAGAGAGAGGAAGAGTTAGAGAGAGAGTTAGAGAGAGGGAGTTAGAGAGAGGGAGTTAGAGAGAGAGAGAGTTAGAGAGAGAAAGAGTTAGAGAGAGAGAGTTGAGTTTGCTTTTCGCATTTATAATATTAGTATTGGTATTAGTTTAAGTATGGATTATTTTCATTCCTCCGCTCTAGTGACAAGCCAAAACACTCGAATTCGGCCAGAAAGTGGAGAACGGAATGCCATGTAAAAAGCTGAAGCTGAAAATAAATAAAAACAATAATTTAAAATAAAATTAAAACCTAAAAAGTAAATTAAAACCTGTAAGTTTTACTTTTATATTTTATGCAAACTTTTAAGTAGTTTTATTTTATATACAAAGTATTACTAGTATTATTTGAATATATCATATTTTTTATATACCTACTGTATATTTTGTATAAAGTTCAAAAAACTAGCTAACCCAGTAGTAGCATATTCCCAGTCGTTTATTACCTGTGAGAGTTGTTAAAATATTCTGTTTGGGTGCCACTTTATTATGAAACGTTACATCATTTTATGCTTAGAGAACGCAAATTAAAAAGAATAGCATAGGCTTGTAAGATATTTTTGTTGTAATCTAACTTTAAGTTGAAAATAATGTAAATAGTTGACGTGTATTTTATTTAATTTGTGCTACGAAATTATTACATTCTTATATGTATTTATTTATATGAGCTTTTGACTATTCATGCGATTAGTTTTCACCTTATCTACACTCGGAGAAACAATTTTACTTAAAATTGATTGTTTTTGGGGAGAATTAGAGAACGTAGTGGCTTCTAGGTTTTCTCTGCCTTCGAGGGTATATTTGGGAAAAAGCGTGAGATGAAAATAAAAAAATATATTCCAAATAAATAAATGCATATTATGTGAATGACAGTGTTCCGTCCAGCAAGCATTGGGAGATAAGTTGCCTGCTCAGACAGAATCCGTTAATCGCAGGAAATGTTCAACAGGTTATTAATTAGTGTAGTTTGATTTTTATTAATATATATTTTTTATTAATTTAAGAATAAGTTAATTGTCATCGTGGCGCCGAAGCGACTTGTGATGTTGGTGGGCTTGATCGCCAGTTGCTGGGAATGGTTTATTATCAATACATATAAAAAAAATATCATGAGACTTTCATCAGATAACTGATTTCTGTCTGTACATGGAAGATAATTGAAAAAACAAACCCGAAACTTTGATTTTAATTTCTTTTTCTGTTTGTATATTTGTCTGTGCGTTTGTGCACGCTCATCTCAGAAACATAACGTAAATTATTTAGCATAATATTTAATATATATAATTGGAAAATGAAGTGTTTTATAACTACGTTTGTCAACTGTACTGAATTATATTTGGGAGAAGATTTTTTTATTATTTTTCACCACCACTAGACTAGACTCGTAGATTAGGCTCGTAACAGTTTTGGTATTAATACTACCATTATTCACACAAAGTAACTATATGGTTACTAAAATAAACTTCCTGTTGAAGTTTCGTAAATAGTTGTACGAAGCGAAGTTTTCTCGATTCTAGTGTTTTCGTATCAAGAAAAATTAGGTATGGAATAATTAGCACTAGAATAATTTGAGATTGATCTTAGCACAGTGGAGCAGCGTCTGGCTGTAAACGCGACGGTTGTGGGTTCGATCCCCACTTATTTATTTTATGTATTTATTTTACATAATTAAAACACATAGAACACTTATACGAAAACAAAGCCAATAACAGTTTTCCTCTTATATACTGATTTTAGGTACACAGCTATACATCATTAACAACTTTCCTGTTATAAGAATACTGTAACAATTGTAAAGTAGTATCAATGCAAAAATAAAGTGAAAAAGTCAATAAAAATTAAATAAAAAAGTAAATGAGATATTAAAATGCTCCCTTGAGTGTGTGTATGTTTGTGTATGTGTGTAATATGTATATGTGATGTGTGTGTGTGTGTGATTGTTTGCTCGCGAACTTGCTCGCGTACGTGTGTCTCTAGTTGAAGTATCACACTAATACAGATTAAGATTTTATAAAATGCTGTTTAAAAACAAGCAGCAGATATCAATATGAGAATGTTATATCAAATTAATTTGATTTCCCTGCTTCGATATAACAAAGTGTGGCGTCGTTGATTTCCTCTTAATAGGTAATGCCTCAAATTCATGTGGAAAGTGGAGAACGGAGTCCCATGAAACTAGGTTATCTTAGCCTACCTTGTTATATGCGATAAATAATATATAAAAAAAACAATAATCGTAATAACCCTATATAGGCTTTTATATTCCGTATTTGTTAATGTATTAAATCACTACAAGGCCATTGTGGCGCAGTGGGACAGCATCTGACTGTAAACGCCATTGGTTGTGGATGTGACTCCCACTCGGAGGTTTATTGGTTATATTTTTATTATTATTTATATTTTCGCTCTAGTCCCTAAGACAAGGCATGGCGTAGAGTTCTGCTCTTCAACACACAGTGTCTTAATTTCCGTCGGATAGTGGAGAACAGAGTGTCTTAACACTTGGGTTTCCTGACTACCCTGCTATACAAGAAAAAGTATGAAGGTATCACTATAAAAAGAAATCTCTTCGACATTAATTTAATTAAGAGAAACAGGTTCATATTATTTTCTAAAATAAACCTTTTTATCGAATAGGTATTTTATAATGACTATAAAACAAAAAAAAAACAAAGTAAAACTTTCCACTATAAAGACAACTCAGCATCTAATTTTTAAAAATTCAACGCTATTCTAAGCTAGCATTATTTATCTTAATGAAGTGAGTCGATTAGAATTTTCATCCAGACTTCGAAATGATATAGAACGACCGTTAACTAAAGCGGAAAGGATTACTTTGGAAACAGCGGCTTTGAGAATATTTTAGTGGTGTGTTCGCAACAAAAGTAGATCAAATGGGGATATAGAACTGAATGCCTGCGCATGCTTGCGCTGCCTGTTTCAGCAGGTATCTAACGGTGTTCTCGTTGAATTAAAATCTAAAAGTTACTTTTGACTATTGTAAAAGTTCTTCATCTGACTAAGACCAATTAATTTTGCCTGATAATTAATATCACAAAAGTTATGCATTTGATGAGATTTTTTCTTTAAATTCATCCATATATATGAAATATGTAATGATTTATGTTTTAATTTTTGTTAAGTTTAGTCAAAAAATGTACAATATATATATTTTTTGTAAATTTAAGACTTAAAACTATATATTCTAATAATTTATTATAATTAACTTTAGTTTAGCCTATCCAGTGTTTTTTACGAAAATTCCCTATGCACTTTTTGCTCACATGTTGCTAAGAGGTGTCAAGTCACAGTCTTCTTTTATTCAGAGAGAACTTCGGTACCAGAGAAATAAAAATAATTTTATTTTATCAGTTCCCCAAGCGCGAATCGAACCGACAACCAATCGCGTTTACGGTCAGACGATGTCCCACTGCCAAAACGGCCTCTTACACGCATGATTGTCATTATTATTTTTATTATATAGAAACTGGAGGCCACAAAAATTTTAAGCTATACTTAATTGTAAATACATAGATTTGATTATTGAGTATTATCTTGAAATACAACTTTTTATTAGATTTCAAAACTGTATAACTTCTATTTGGCTTCATTTTAATACGATTCTGGTCAAATCAAATTCCAAGTAATTGTCATAGCGGCTAAATTAGTCACTTTCTATATTAGCAATACATTGTTACACGCCATTTAAAAATACATACATGTTTGAAATGTGTAGATATAAATTAAATGCCGTTTAGTTTAGTATGTATAAAATACCCAAGCCCTTGCTTAATTTGCTTTTTGTATATACCCGTGTGACTACACGATTTTTGTTTTATCGAATGTTCAAAAATGCCATCTGTTGTCCATTTTATATCTGTTTATGAAATATTGTGTACTAAGTTATCAATTTAGACTAAGAAAACTTTTAGAAAAATAAACCCGCGACAAACAAATTTTTAATAAAAAATCAATTTCACACTAATGTTTCAAAGAACATTGACAAAACATATTGTAGGAGGCATTCCATAAAAAATATTATGAGAAAGCGAATAATGTTGGCGTAAAAGGCATAATCTAGTATGAATCCTTCATCGAAATTGCTAAATGGTAGTACCACTTGACACAGAATAGTGGGGTAACAACGATAAATCTAAGGCCGACCCGGATGCGCTATCTCGTGTTGGAAGCCAGGCACCGCAAATTCACTACATAACTTTGTTAAGAATGTTTTGATTTAGTTATCAATTTTCTTTAATAAACTGTTTGTACAAAGGAATATTTTTTTGAAAATATAAACGATATTTTTGATTGATAAGTTTCGTAAATAAAATTTTTTTTTTAAATATAAAACATTGGTTTTGGCGGAATTAAGAAAATAGACCAAATAAGTCTACTATATAGAAAGTCAAGAAATATATTTGGCGGGTGATATGGTTTAAAAAAAATAAAGTTGTATAGTATAGTTTCAAATTGACTGCATATTTTGTTACAGCTTCAAACTCTTTTCCACATCGAGACTTGAGTTGCGGAACTCAGCATCGAGCCTTTCTTAACCAGAGCGGAGAAACGAATATAATTTAAATATAACAGTCAGACGCTATCCTCGTGTTTCGCATTAATCAATTTATAAATTAATCATTCACGTATATCGTTAGATTAGTTGACGCCTTCCACATTTACTAATATTGAGGAAACTAATGTGTTATTTTTAAATATGGTTGAATTAAGGAAAAAAATATAATTTGATACTATAGTTTTGACTTTTTATAAAGATAGTACTGAAACTGAATTTAAACCTCCACCAAAAAAACCTCATTGAATGCCTAACTTTTCTTTTTTCTCAGCCTGTCGCCGTAAAATGCTGAATATAGGCCACCCTCATAGAGCGCCAACCATGCTGGTCCTGAGCTGCTCGCATCCATCCGCTGCCTTCTTTAAATCGTAACTTTGTAATATCCATTTCTATATAAAATCCAACGCTATCTATCTCTTTTGTGTATGTATTAGACTAATTTTAGGATCACCTTTGTTACTTATATAAATAAAACAAGAAAATATTCATATCTTAAGTATGTGAATTACAGTTTAAAAAGGTTAAAATATTTAATTACGAGCAAAAAATTGTCTAAGCTCTCTACAGAGATGCTAACAACGAAAATAAGTTGTAATAACTGTAATTTATAGTTTCGATCTTTCCTACAGCAAAAAAAAAAATGTAAAGTTAATCTGGCAAAGTTTTGCAAAACACGCTTGAAGAGAACGTTCCTTCATAATCCACTGAGCTTAAAAAATCTACAACGGATTTATAGGCACCCTCCAGTTAGCTAGTAAACAATCGATGAATTATTATCTCGCGGTCGCAGGCTTCAGGGCAATTCACTCAGCGAATACAAAAGAAAAATATTCACCTGGTATTATTGCTCACATGAGTTATGAATAATTCAAAATGGCTTTGATTTTTGTTTGTTTCTTTGAGGTATTTTCTTTTTTGGAAATTCGAATCCTATGGACGAGGACGTTGACGAATGATTGCACAAAAAGGTTTATGTTGCGTACTTTATGGACAGAGTACGGTCTGACGTGTGTACAAGTTTACAGCCTAGGAAATGGGGTAGGTAGAAACACTGGACTCATTTGTAGTTTATAGAGCAAATAAGTTTACTTTATTGGAGCTTATGGAATCAGATTTGATTAATTTATTTTAAATCCATTAAGCGTAGTTGAATATCTTGGATTTCAAGTTGGATTTAATAGGTCTTTGAAGGTTTGTGATTAGAATAGAATTAGAGCATTGTATCTAGACAATCCGTTCTCCGCTTTTTCTAGAATTCCTAAAATCATACCCATACGAAGGAATCGAAGTGAGTGGGAACGATAATTATATTTATTCCATTTTAATTGAGTACAAAATTGTTCCCAGGTGGACCAAAAAGTTCCGATACTCTCAGTAAATACCTAAACCGTAAGCAATCTATCTTAGTAACTTCAACAGGAAGTTTATTTTAATTACCTAGCTACTTTGTTGAAATAATAGTGGACTTGATACGGCAAACTATGGAAAATAGTTGCTTCGTTGAAAACTTATGTTTCAACACAGCTAATAATGAAGTGAAGTACTTATTTTGAAATATAACTTAAAAACGTAAACAAATTTATTGTTTATATTATTTGTTAAGTAGAACGATAATATTTTATTCTTATTCATAGAATTAAAAAAATAATTCAAATTGAACGGTTTTCATAATTCATGTCATAATTGTATTTTTTATATTAAAGAGAAAGTGAGGTAGCGTCTGATTGCAGATAAGCTATTGTAAGTAGAATTTCTCTGAGGAATTATCATATATTTATAATAATTTTAAAGTCTTAATCACACGCCTAGGAAATTTAAAAACATATTATTGCTATTGTTAGTAATAAGTTGTAATAAGCGTATAAGAACTTCGACGCAGATGTAGAGCGCATGGCTTAGCGGTCAGAGCGCTTGGACGGTTTCCAAGAGGCGCGGGTTCAAATTTTTATACGGTGTCTAATTTTCAATGATCGTAAAGTTAAATTATTTATAGTTCGCCTATTGGTGGGACGAAGTTCGATATACCTATGGTTCCACCACTTACACACAATATCTTAATTTCGGACGGAAAACAGATTGCCTTAACACTAGACTTATTATTTTATACTTATTATTTTGTATAAGACCTCAGTCTTATATAGTTACTCTGCATTATACTCTGTATATAGTTTATTATTTTTATTCTTACCTGCAAAATTGTACATTATTATTTTTTATTAATTAAAATTCAATGTAGATAAAACCATTGATAATATAAATATAACATGTTATTTTTAACTCAAAGGTTTAGGACTTTTGAGTTCAAAATAACAGGTTCTAAATATTTTTGTAAGCTCTGAAACACTTCATTATACTATTAACTCACAATGCTCATGGAATCATGAAATTACACACAATTTTTTTTACTTTTTTAGAAGAGTATTAACAATATATTTAAAATAGTTTGATAATGTTTAAAATATATTAAATATTATTTTAATATAAGAATAAATAAATTATTTACATTTTAAAATGTCGAAGTCTACGCTTGGGATCGACTACGTTTTTTTTTAAATATGTTAATATTTCATAACGATTCGAGGCCATCCTGGCTCAGTGAAATAGCTGACTGTGGACGCAATTGGTTGCGGGTTTGATTTCCATTTGAAAGAATGGTGATAGATAAAGAGTGGCGTTGAGTTCCACCATTCAGCACGAAATGTCAAGAATTCGGGCGGAAAGTGAAGAACGGAGTGTCTTGACAATAGGTTGTCTCTAACTGCCCTTGTATGCTAGACAAACCAAAAGCTATAACAAATTATTAATTAAATGGATACATTTTGAAATAAAACAATTATCATAATATTAAAGTTTTATTTATTTTCTAAAAACATTTTTAGCCTATTCCCTATAATTATGTACATTTAACGGTACCACAATCCTTAATACTGTTTAAACACATTATTTTTATAAGTTTACATTAGGTATATTGAAAATTTTATTTAACGCACCATCATATTCTTTATTTAATAAGCAAAAAACCATAATATAATATTTTATATAGTAGCGTTATAGATATATATTTTTAAAATATATATATGACTCATCCAAATATCGATCATATGTGATCTCAAAACACTTTCGCAAATTTATTAATAAAATTTAAAAATTACAAAGTTTAAATAAGACCACTACTAAATTGAGATAAAAATGTTCAGCGATGATTAGAAACGCTCTGAAGTCTAGAGCGAAAGTACATGATTAAATTTCTGAAATAAAAACGAGACAAAAACGCGTTTCTTTAAATACAAACACAGCCTTATATTACCTTATTATAAATAATGAACATACATATATTAATACAGACTAGGAGTTCGCAATATTTCCTTTGTTTATTATTATATTATAAATTATGAGATTTGACCCTTTCAGTATATAATTATAGATGAAAAGGGACTAGCTACATTTTCAAAGACTTAAGCTCCTAAGAACATTTTCTGTACAAGGTTATTTTATATATATATATATTACTAACGCGAGCATAATTCTTTAGTTAGGTATATTTAATATAAAGTAGATATAAGATAACTCCATAAATTAATAACAATATTTCCTATTTAATTATGGTTAAAAAATAGTTATGTCAAAAGGGTGTAATTGAAAGGTGTCAAATAAATATTCAAGTACTTTTGTTTGGGGCGGGAAGTCCGTAACGAACTTGCACTATTTCCTCTGAAACCCTCTCTAAGTACTATAGTACTAAAATATATACAGTTCTCCACAAGTAGAGGTCTGAAAACCACAAAAAATATTTGATTTCTTTACTTGCTCATAACATATTAGTGGAATTGAAAAAACATTTACTGAATAGAGAAAGATGTTAAAGTTATAAGTTTGAGCTGGAGTTGCTATTCAGTGGAATGGTTATATTTAAATGATTTGCATTTCTTCACTCTGGTGACAAAATAAAGCGTGGCGCAGAGTGCCGTTACTCAACGCAGAATGTCTTGGATTCGGGCAGAAGGTCGGAAGGAAGACTGCCCTGCTAGGCGGGTACAAGTGTGAAGATGAAAAAAAAATCTTTCTATTTCCAACAATTAACAAATTATAAAGACATATTTTTTTTCTTATATATTAACAATAATAGGAATTTACCTTTTTCAATCTTAATTTATATAATCGAAATTGTACACTATATATACACAATTTAATATATTCATTACAATTTCTTATATACATGTAAATGAATATTATATAATCAGTCTATTTTAACAATACAATTGGGCGAATAAAGGATATTGTAAAATCAATCAAGCTCTTTGACTAATTAAATTTTATATAGACGCAACTAAATGCATAAAGCGGTAAATTATTTCAACAGCTCTATAGTATCATAGTAATTATTTATATTTGCATCTATATATTAGGTTGGAAAACACTTTTTAAATATTTTTCTTAGATACCACTTATCACTATGACAGTGAAAAGCAAAGCTGCATTAAAGTTCATATCGACACTTTGTATATAAAGAGGGAAAATCGTTATTTAACGAACATTGCTTCAAATTATTTAAGTTTTGCTTTTTTTGCATCTGGATTGGATTTGAATCGTAAATGCAATAATTTGTAGTTATTCGATCTATTTTTACTTGGGGATTTGTTATGTTTGTACAGCTTGTTCACAAATCTCCTTAGGCAAAGTGCGGCATTAATTTACACCACCCATTGTCTCGATACACACTAAATGGATGGAAGCTGAAGAACACAGTCATGTAAAATTTGAGTTTCATTCTTTGAACTTACTGTTGGCATCAAAAAGCTAGTAGATTTTGCTCCAAACGATTTAAAGTTTATATAACATTTTAACCGCATCAGACTTAACATTAAGGAGTTTAGTATCTATATCAAATAGATTAAAAGTAATAAATACAAAATAAACAGACAGACAATTTATTTAAAATTATTAGGCCAGACACCTTTACTATTAACTAAGCCTTAGAATTATCTTTACATTATTAAATAAAATAATATTCATTAATACCGCTACAAGTTCAAAATAATCGTATTGTCCTTAAACATTTACTAAAATAACCACGAAAACCCTGACTCTCTACAATTTAAGACATGAGTTACAGATATCAAATATTATTTCAATTGCAAATCAGCTATCTTATAGACTCAGTGTAACTTCGTAGTAAAAATTGTAAGAATAACTGTAGTAGAATGACCAGTATTGTTGGTATGCAAGTTTCCGTTGCTGCTCCTGTAAAAATATTAATTGTCACTTAAAATTGTTAAGGTATTTTGTATTGTTCTAAGGCAAATTATATTGTGATTTTTCTCTTTCTGAGTTGAGTTTGATTTTCTCAGTTCAGTTTTTGAATCAATAATGCGTTACATTAATAAAAAGAATTAAAAAACATTTTTAGATAATTCTTATAACCTTATTACAACTTATTTTTGTTGTTACTGGGTTCAAATCCCGTTCAAAAATTTATTTGTCTTAGTCACCTGTAAAACTTCTTCCTAATGCGGAAGCTGGATTGGCACTGCGCTCTCGCAACACTATTGTATTGCTAGTTGCTTTCCAAACGTCGTATATAGACGCCTCACACCTATAAATAGTATATAATGTTTGAAACGTTCTTATTAATTTAATGTACAATAAATAAATAAATATATATATATATATATATATATATATATATATATAAATAAAATAATAATATATGTAAAGATGTATTTCCGGATAACTAGTATGCAATATCTACTGTTGTAAATTTGATGATGATTTTTTTTTAAATTGAGAACACTCCTACGGTACGGTGCGGTCTCATACGTCTATAGTATAGTATGTATGACACATAATGCACGGTGGTCTAATTTATAAGAAAAAAACATTTATTATAGCAATGATTTGTTAAATTATGTTTGCTTTTATTTCATTATTGAACTAAATCTTATTAAGTACAAATATTATTTATTATTATTATTGACTCTAAATCAAAATATTATGGCGCAATGAGACTACGCCTGACTGTTGTGGGTTCGATTCCAATCCGAGGAAATTATCATATTTAAATTATCATCATTTCTCTACTCTTGTAAGCCAGTGCGCGAGTGAATCTTCCATTCAACACGAAATGTCTATTCAGGCTGATAACGCAGAATGGAGCGACGTATTACTAAATTCTTTTTGCCTATTCGACGCACTTTGTTGCTTACAAGAGCGAAGAAGTGAAACTAATATAAATACACACATTCCATCGAGTGAGAATCGAACCACAACCAATTACGATTATTTCATATAAAATATTCAATTACTATTTCACTTTATAAGATATATATAACCCTAAAGATATATATAAACCCAAACGTACATAGAAAATATTACAATATTATGAAAATGTGTTATAGGCTCACGTTTAGAAACCACAAGCATATTCAGAAGCGAGTTAGATTCTATTTTCTATATACAATTTTAGTAAAGTATTGCATATATAAATATAAGTATTAGTTGAGAAAGCCTTCTAAGGTAAAACTTGGGACACAAATAAAATATACACCAGTCAGTACGCAGCGTGAATTGTGTTTTCTTTTCAAGGTAACCGAAAAAGGCAAAAATAAACTTATTTGAATATAAATTAAAGGTTTCATTTGTTTGTTTTGAATTGTTTGAGATATTAAATTTTTATATTGTATATAAAATCAGTGGTTATATAAAATCAGTGGGTTGAACACTCCGTTCTCTCTAGTAAAACTTAACGACACGCTTTGCTATAGTGCGAACATTGCGATATGACGGTTTCAATAATATATTATGTACTCAAACTTAAATTTAAATTCAAAGTATTCTTTATTTCAATAGAAATAAAGTACCGGTTCAGAATTTAATTCAGCTCGCTAAAAACACCCGATTAGAAACCCAATAAATGCTCTTTTAAAATATAAATGTTACAGTTTTTATATATAATACAATGGACGCTATCATGCATGAAATTTAAACGATTTCAGTTCTACACAGTTATATCCTCCAAATTTAACTGAAGACTAACATGCTGTAGTATATTTTTTTTATAGTGGCTTTTGTTCTTTTAGCAAATTTAAAATAAATAGTATTTGAATATATTGTGGATATTATGATTATTATACTTATTATAAAAAAGGAAAATTAGGGCCATCGTGGCGCAGTGTGACAACATCTGGAAACGCTATTGGTTGTAGGTATAATTCCCACTCGGTGGAATGATTTTATATTAAAATTATTTCTGTTTCTATGCTCAGATAGGACAAAACGCGGCATTGAATTATGCCATTCAACATGCAATATTTCGATTTCGGTACAAAATAGAGAATGAGCTGTCTTGATTATAGTTTATCACTGACTACTCTGCTATGCGGGAAAACGTGAGAAGATTATATTATATTAAATATAGCCCCATTTATTTAGATTATACTTAGCACTTAAGTACTTTACCTCTCACGCTATTTTACTGGTGGCACGCGTCAAATACAGAGTGTTTTGCCTTTAATATAAGATACAGTCGAGGTAACAAAATATTGTGCATCTCGTATATCATATAATATTTACAATAATGTAACTTTAAGAGCAATTTCGGTTTAAGCACGCAGTCTAATATATGAATATCTGACCATCTGAACAATTGAACAATAACTGACCATCCGCACATCAGGGACATCGCGCCGTAGCACTCCTGACCACCGGATCGTCCAAGATTCCCTAGGGACCTCCTCTCACCTTCTGACTCCTGAGCTGCTGCCGCGGTCGCTGATCTCCTAAGCTGGGCCTGCCTCGAGTAATCGAGGGTCTCACCCGGGCAGCGATAGCTCATCCTAACTCTCTATCCCCCCTATCCCCCATCCCTTGCGGGAAGACACCCTAAATTCGGCTAAAGTAAAGGCCTACATTGTGCACATTGGTGCACAGAGATGAAATTCATGGTCAGAGGGATCTGTTCTGAAATCATTCCCTCACTCCCCTCAAAGGTGAGTGAGAAGACATCTCGATCGAATTCTTACATTTTAATAATAAATTAAGTTTTATTATCAAACTAGCGTCCCGCTCGCAGCTTCACAAGCGTAAACTATACAGTTAAACTATTTCGTTTTTCCGCCCGCCCACGTTCTCACTTAAATCACAAAATTTGCTTAAATTTATAATTTAAATGGTTACAACTTATTTATTTGACGAAAGTTTACCAAAATAAAACTATCAATACTGCTTTTAAATCAGTTAAGCCCTTTTTGAGATTAGCGTGCACAAACGCACAGACAAACAGAAAAAAAAATAAAAATAATTGTTTTGGGTCTATTACATTGATAAATATATCTTACCACTTTGTCTACAATGTGCAGACAGCGATCTGTTACATTTTGTTTATATGTATAGATATAGATGTATTATTTAAAATGATTTTAAGCTTCTTTGATAATCTATTAAAATCCTTATTGAATTACTACAAATACCTTTAATTAAGCTTAAATTAACACTGGGTTTGTGATTTTTTAATAATTATAGAACAAGTAATTGAAAATAGGAGAGATGAGTGATTTGTCACTAAACTACCATAAATTCCATCAAACTAGAATATTTACTTTTTTATGATAATTTACGAAAGTTACAGTTACAACTTACACATACTTACAACTTAAGTAAATGATTACTTCAAATAAAATTCACATAGATATGAATCTATGTGAATTTTTAAGTATTTACCATTTATTTTACCATTTTATATGTAATCTTACCGTATCATCAAAGTAGGTACAGGCGATAGAACAGCAGCTTCTAATTCTAACGTAGACAGACTGGACGCATACCCGTTACTGAAATTCAGTACATGATTCGCCGTAAAGCTTGGGACCTGTAACAATAAAAGTTTTTATAACAAACTCAATACACGAACTAAAACTAAAGTATAAAACTGACGATAAAACTAGTCGTCGACTTGAGGTGCACCTTAATGTAAATGCCAATAACTTTGTTATCAAGTCAGTTTGCCTTTTTTAATCGATTTATAAAACTGGGAAAGAATATTATTTTTCTTTTTCTTTTGAAAAACATATTTTTATTTTTCGAAAACGTATAAAAAATTTATATTCGTCGTAGCTGGATGTAGAACGCATGGGTTAGCGGACAGAGTGCTTGGATAGTTTCTAAGAAGCGCGAGTTCAAATCCTGCTGTGATAAAATATTTACATGTTTTCTAAAAATATTTTTTTCAATTTTGTAAGTGAAAAATTAAGCATATATATATGCCCATAATTGGAAATCGAACAAACAATCAAACCCGCATAGCAAGTTAGTCAGAGAGAACTTAGTGACAAGTCACTCAGTTCTCCACTTTCCGCTCTAATTCGTTACACAATGTATTTTTTTCAGTTACCGGAGCAAAGAAATGAAAATATTTTAATTATAATCAAATATAATCTTTCCACTGAGTGGAAATCGAATCCCCAACTAATCGCGCTTATTGTCAAACGCTGGCACACTGCACCACACCGACCTCACGTAATATATATTTACAATAATTATACAGTGCTTTGCGGTATAAAGGAAAATTAAGCTTTAAATAACCTTACCAAATATTAATTATCAAAAGAATTGATATTTTATAGTCAAAGGGTATTTAAAAATTTACACATCCACACAAAAACTTGAAACTTGTTATACATTGTTATGAAACAAGAAGTTTTCAAAAATCTTAAAGGTGCTCTTAGACGAATGAGGGTAAACTTTGAAAGTAATTTGGCTTACAGGGAGCCTACACGTAGCTATTACTTTTGACATTTTCCACGAATACCTTGGAATATGAGACGACTAATTAAAATGGAGTGACGATATGTTGCCGGTAACTTTGCCAGACAATGGACATAGTATGGCAAAATCCTCCATGTTTTCCAGTGTAAAAGCCAAGCTCTTATTTAAATCTACTCTTAGTGCTTGCATACACTCCAGCTCTAAATGCTGAATAGGTTTCTACGTCCAGTAATTTCGAGCTTTGCATTGTCTGTCAGTCAATGATTGAATATCGTAAGATTTGCAATACATAAGTAATAAGTATATTGATTATTACTCATACTCGTAGTTATAGCTGTAGAATGATACATAATCAAACTTATTGCAAGGAAATAATATTAACCTCTTGGCTATATTGGTGTTCGCTAATATCAAATATAATTAATTTCATCGAACTATTTCGTTCAATAGATGCAAGATTTTTCCAAATCACTTTTATCTTTTATTAAAAACAAAAAGTCGCTTCCGCTATGTCCGAATAGTTTCCTAACTTATAATCTAAACATAATATTATATATAGGAACATAGCAGTTTCAGCTCCACGGTTTTTCCCGTATAGCAGGGTAGTCAGAGAGAAGCTAGTGTCAAGATGCTCCGTTCTCCACTTCCGGCCGAATTAAGACATTGCATGCTGAATGGCGAAGCTGAATGCCCCGCTTTGTCTTGAAGAATGTAACTATACAATTATATTATTTTGAAAACTAAAATGACTTTATAATTTTGGTTATAACACTATCGAATTCGCGTTTCCTTTTACTTTGTCTTCCTAATTTCTTCTACACTAACTTATTAATATTGTTATTCCCAAATATTTACGCAACAGGACACTCAATTTTCTCCAAGTCAATAATATTCTTCCAAATGAAGAATATCATATATCAAGTATAAAACATAAAACATTCGATCTTTACGGACGAGAGTTGGTTGTCGCAGTTTGACAAATTGCCTTTTGCCGCAGGTCGGTTTTATAGCATCCAAATCAAATTGACCGTTACCACGATCCGAAATTATGGTTTACGCTGGCCAGATTCGTCCTGACAACGCCGTATTACCGCAGTTTTCGTTTATATTTTCAATTTTTTTATAAAATTTTTGTTAATAGTGTATAAAATAATTTTCGTATTTATTAAAAACAAAAAATCTCTGAGTCGACAAAGTGCTGTGTTGGGTTCCGCTATATTACAGACAATGACAAAAATGAAAGAAAATTAGATGCATAGTGATTTTCCAATAATGACAAGTTCTTTAGCTAATGAGAATTTATCTATTTTGTTAACATTTTTCAAAGTGTTATTCCCACACTAAGGAAATTGAAAAAAGACATATTTAGAAAACGTATATTAATTTGAAGAAGAATTTATTTCCATTTCATTCGATGTATAATAATATAATAATCGAAAATCAAAATTCTCAAATGTTGTTCAATTTTCTATTTCCATTATATATATTGATACCATTATTTACTTACCATTTGCTCGTTGACGAACCAAGTTATGTTGGCTGCGGGGAGGGATGGGGGTGAAGTACAGTTCGCTCTTATATGATCGCCCCCTATATATGTCATTCGATCTGATGTCACATTTGGACTCAATAGCGGTGGCTCTGAAAGAATAAATATTTGTTAGAATATATATTGTTACAATAAATAAAGAATCCGAACAGCGGAATTGGATAATTGGTATTGTGTTGGTCACGTGGAAGGTTGCATATATATATCTTATTTCTACTGGAGTTTCCATAGCATAATGTGTCTACATAGAGCCTTTAAATACTTATGAGCTTTGAAAAATATTTTAACAAAACGTATAAAAATTTGAACGTAGCGGGAATCGAAACCGCACCTCTTGAGAATCATCCACGGGCTTTGACCGCTAAGCCATACTCTACATCCGGCTACATCAAAATTCTTATTCGCTTATGATAACTTATTTTTGTGTTAGAATCTCTGTATTATTTCTACGAACAATAGTTTGGCAAGAGAGAATGTTATTTATTAAATATTTTAAACAATTTTGTTTTTAAGAGATTAGCCGTAGCATACATACAGATAGACAGACAGACATAACAATTGTAAAAAATATGTATTTTGGAAAACGTACTGTGTATATGCATCTAGTAAAGAGCGGTTATTTTAATACTACTACAAACAGACTTATTTGTATAGATACATATATTATAACATATATTTAATGTGGGTTTTAAAATATTGCAAACAAACAAAGATTTACAATCAAATTTAAGTGACATAGCAGCCTAAACATTTGATTAGAGGTTAAGATCTCTAGTCCACAGATAGCTTAAGAAAACTTAAGAAAAATGTTGAATTCCATAAGTTCTATACAGTCTGTTTTTAGTATATATACTCTACTATTTTTTACTTCGTTCTAAAATCGGTTTATAATCAAATTCAAAACTGTAGAAATTAATGGTTATTACCTACAATATTAAGTGTAATGACTAGTTAGTGCCATAATAAATCACAAAGTACGACGTTAAACTTCACCATTGCACGAAATGCAAATAAGCATTACAACATTTTAAAGTGAAATAATGCAACAAAAAGGACCCTTATATTTTTCTTTTTATGAATAATCTTGTACTTTAAATATAAATATGCGGTGCTAAGTTCCGAAACAAAATACTAATGTCCTAAACTGGGCAAAATTTTTGGTCTGAAAATAATTGAAATATAATTATTTCCCCAAATGGCAATCGAACCCACTACCAATAACCTATAGTATATGCGTGGAGATCAAAACTAATCAAAAACTTTTATTAATAGGACTGGACTTCCATACAATATATATATATATATATATAATATATATAGGTAAAAAAGAGATAGTTTAAAACATGTACAAAACATTAAAATCATTCAAATATTCATTAACAAAACTGAAATTGCAATTATGCGAATATCGCGGAACCATTTTATTTTCAGCTAATAACACATGGACTCATTATTACAAACGTCACATTTGTTTACGATTACGGCCTGTTAATGATAGAATCTGTGTTAAAGCAGTAATTTTAATGATTTATTCAGTGCTTTTGTAGCGTATGTTGGGCCCGTACGTTGTTGTTCCAGTATTAAAAGCTATTTGTAAAATATTGCCTTATATACTAGGTTAGGTTAGAAAATTATAGAGTTCTTATTTATACAGAAACAATTGTTATAATGTATTAATCTGTTATAGTACAAGTTATTGTAAATTATAGAATTTTCTTTAATTTCAACGCGCTTTTGTTATTTTTAGTTTGTTACTCGAACTTGTAACGAGCGTAAAAATTTTGTCATAGCTGAATGTAAAACGTATGGCTAAACTGTGAGAGCGCAAAGAAAAACCCCAAGGTTCAAACTCAGGTTTGAGTCATCAGTCTACGTTATAAACTTTAAACCTTTAAAAATATTAAAATTCCATTAAACTTATTACTTTTAGTCTCTTTTTAAAATTACCTTTGACATACTCAGTGACATCTTATTTTATTGTCCACATTCGACTCAAATACTTACATCACGTGTTGGGTGGCTCTAAGCCGTTTTGTGTAACCAGACCTACACGTGGTCGAAATAAATCCATAAGAATTTTCTAGAGGGCTGTATGAAAGAGCCATCGTGTACGCTTATAAAAAAAATGATTTATTCATAGCTAACTTTTCCCACAAAACAGAGAAACCGGCAATACATTCCGTTTCTGCTCGAAGTCGATGTATTGCGTGTTGCGTGGTGTTTACTCACTCACAAATATTTACTCACTTGTTAGTTACTCTTCAATTAGAAAAAAATTGATAACTGCGTAAAATATTGCCACAATATACTAACTTGAGTTAATAGTTCCGACTAAACTGAATTCTTTTGTAAAAACATTTGTATCCGAAAATGTGGTAAAAATATACTATATGTCATGCATTTCTTTCATTTTTTTGGTTTAGCAAAAACAAAAAACGGCATCTTGTTTCGACAGGTACGTGTTTAAACTAAGTAGAGGCTAAAAATAATAACTGAAGGGATTTACAAGTTGATAAAAACTCCAATGGGTTCATTATTTAAAATAGTAAAGGTAATGTCTCTACTTATAGAAAACTCTACGACATTCTTTATAATTATATCTATCATAATAACTTGCGTTGAATACCAACTCCTAAAATATTTGTGCAAAAAAAGTTCTCAGGACAAAATAAAGCTTTTAGCCTTAATAGTCTTCTTCAACTGAACAAGGCCAGCGGTCTTTATTCCATGCTCAAATGTAGTGCGAATGACCCTCGACCTTTTTTCAATTTGTAAATATGCAAACAAAGTTACCATTGTACTCAAAAAGATTTTTCTGTATATTTTTATAGTATCCACCGTGGCGCAGTGTGACAGAGTGTATACAAGATGGTTGTGGGTTCAATTCCCACTCGAGGAAATGATTATATTTCAACTATTTTCATTTTCTGCGCTCTAATAAAAATATCTCGGCATTGAGTTCCGCCACTCAACACACAGTGTCTCAGATGAGTGAAAAGTGAAAACCAGAGCGTCTTTACACTAAGTTCTCTCTGAATACTCTGCTATGTGGCAAAAAGTGTGAAGCTGTTTTTATGGAAGTATTAAATTGTTCTTTCTTCTTTAGAATATAAAACTAGTTATCGTTGGCAATTTCGTTTGTGTGGATTTTACGACTTTTGCCATTTCTATTTTTATCTTCTATATTTCCAACTGTAAAATTAAAATAGGAAATTTAGGATATCTTCCTTGACTATTAATTGCTAAATTCAGCTTTCCACATCCAGTAAAATGCAATAGCTATATACAAGTAACTATGTTTATTAATTAATGATGAATATGTACCCGTCAAAGACTGACAGACAGACAGAAAGTGGACGGTTTCCAAGAGGCGCGGATTCGAGTACTGCTACGGTAAAAACTGTGCTATGCGTTTTCTTAAAAATGATTTTATTAACTTAAGTATCCAATAACACTTTAAATATGTTAAGCTATTCATATTATATGTAACGGGTCAAATTACATGTCAATAGAACCTTTTTTAAATAAAATGTCAAGCCAATGAATGAAATTTGTATTGTATTGTGTACGTAAAATTTACAAGTATAAAGAATTATTGTGCTACAAAATGATATGTAATATATGAAATATTTTATTCCAAGTTTAGAATGGTTATTTATTTGACAAGCTGCATTGTTAGATAGGGTGACATTCTTTGAGAATTGAAATCATAAAAAAAACATTTAATCGCTTTTGCTCGAGACTTCACTCTTGTGGTGTGTTGGTAAACAATTACCTGTATCAAGGTTCACCACAAATGGCTCAGATTAACCATGAAATATATATTGATACAGTTAAGCTAAGCCACAGACAGACAGAAGTTACTTTTATTTTTGTTATGTCAAGTGAGGTATTTTAGATTTTATTAAGGAGGATGACAGTATACGCGCTGGTTGTGAGTTCAATTCCTACTCGGGAGAATGATTATGTTTAAATTATATTCCTTTCGCTTTAATGACAAGACAAAGCGCGGCATTGAGGTTAGTCACCCAACACGCAATGTCTCGGATTCAGAAAAGTGGAGAACGGAGTGTAGTGACACTAGGTTATCTCTACTTACTCTGCTATACGGGGAAAAGCGTGAAGCTGAAGAAGTCCATCTACGTTAAATTTTCAGGCAACAAATGTATAAATTTTAATAAGAATTCATTAAATACTCTAAAATGTGCATTGTTGTAAAAGTTGAAATGTATTTATATTTTGGATATCAGATATATCTTTTACAACAAAGATAAATAGATATATGATGTTGAGGACTTTTATGTAAAACTATTTGACGCAAACAATCCTAAAAAAATGATTTAGGCAGCCAATATGCTGTTAGACTTTTTTAGAATAGATTTTTATCGAGTTTTGTGTATATTTATCGTTACAATATAACTAAATTACACACAATGTTTATAAATTGTAGTTTTTAGTATTTTCTAAAGTTTAAACTATTTTACTGTAAAGTTTAATCTAAAATGGGGTAGGAGCTTTTGCGTAAATGAGAAACGGACATACACCTATCTATCCTCACACTGTCTCACATTAAAATATTAAGAAGTGTAACACTCTAGTAGTCTAGTACTAGTAGTAGAATTTCATCTTCAAATTGATTAAGACCTAGTAAAATGTGTCAAGAAGACGCAAATTATAGGAACATTAACCCTTTTATTATTTACTAAACTCTTCGGCCAAACGTTTGTGCCTGAAATATGCAATATTTCAGCTATCCTAATAAAGGATTCTGTTGAAAGGGTAGGAAATAAAGTAAGCAGATGTTCCCACGCGAGCTGATACAGTAAGTACCTATCGCATAGCAGGGTTTCTCTTTTATAAGCGAAACAATTTTGAAGACGACATTCAATTCGGATAAAACATTTCAGATAAACAAGTTAAATAAATTCAATATCCTTAATAAATCGAAAGAAATACGGTATTACTGTAACTTTACTTATTTAATGATACTCACTTTTACTAACATAGTAATTTAAATATGAAATTATTTTAAAAATCACGAAAGCGTCATATATCAGCACACTGTGTTTTATTATAGACGTTTCTTTTGTATTTTTATTTATTATGTATTTCTTTACACTTTTTTATTAATTTATGTTATTTTTTATACAGCTTCACACTTTTTTTCACTTTGTTCACCACTTTTCGCACGAAATCGAGACTTTGCGTGTTAAGTGGTGGAATTCAGAGCCACGCTTTGTCTTAGGTACGAGAGCAAAGAATTAAAAATATATAATCCATTTCCATGAAATCGAACCCACCAATCAAGTTCACAATCAGACGCCACGATGCCCTCATGTGTTGTTCCCACTTGTAAATCAATCATGCAGATGGACGTGTACGGAATTTGACAAAGGTGAAGTACATATTCAGAAGGCAAAATAATGTGTTAGAAATACATTTTTGAAATAAAAACAATAAATATATAAAAAATACAAATGTATTGATATATACATTAGAGAAAGGCAAGGTTATTTACCATCAATCTTAAAATCTTAGACAGAGAGAATCTAGTGTCAAGACACTCGGTTCTCTATTTCCCGCCCGAAATCGAGACATTGCGTGTTGAGTGGAGTGAACTCAGCGCCGCGCTGGTATTAGTGTACAAGAAAGCGAAGATATGAAAATAATTTAATCAAAATTATTCCTCCGAATGGGAATCGAACCCTCAACCAATCGTGTTTACAGTCAGACACTGTCCCTGCTCAAATCATTATATTAGAACAGTATATAATATAGAAATTATAATATATTTATACTGAAACTTTATATAATATCTAAATGGGATTTTGTTATTGCTGAATAAAACTTGTATCAGGCAATGGTAGCACGTACACCGGATTATAACTAAAAATAGACTGCACAAGACTAATTTAATCCTAGCAAGTTTATTGGATTGCTCGAATCCGCTTCTTTTGCCCGTTGCTTTGAAATATCTTTTTTTTAGAATTTTACTCGTTACTAAATCGTGTTTGAATGTGTAAGAGAGTTGGGTTTTGAATAAATCATCTTGTAGTGTATAATTTACTTAAGAATAATATTTTAAAAGATACTAAATAGTAATGCATTATAGGATAATATCGTATCGTACGTATGGTATATTACTGGTTGTAATCGCGATGGTTGTGGGTTCATTTACTTCTCCAGAGGTAGTTTAAAGTTCCATGACTCAATATACAATGGATCGAATCCGGCGGAAAGTGAGTAGTGACACTAGGTTAGGAACAGCAGGAAAAACAAACGAAATTAAAAAACGCAATATTTTTTTTTTAAGGTGTTTTTTAAAATTATATCATATATCAAATAACTTAATCATGTATAATAATTTAAGTAGAAAAAAGATTAACAGTTACTGAACTATTCACTTGAACTGTCAAGTTCATAAGTTATATATATACATATAATAAAAATGTAACTGATATCTGTCTATACTTGGAAGATATATAAGAACAAATACTATTAGGGGCATTTATCTATCTATACAAATATATACAAATATTTTTAATTTTCTTTTCTGTTTGTCTGTTTGTTTGTGTACGTTATTCTCAGAAACGGCTTAACCGATTTAAATGCAATTCGTTTGACTATTGTATTGTAGTAAGCGCCCCTTCACATTTATTTCACTTCAATCGCTTCATAAATAATACAGTTACAGCCATTTAACTGTGAATTTATGCAGTATTTATGATTTAAGTGAGAAGAACGCGGGTATCATATAATTTTACACAGGCGAAGCCGCAAGCAGGTCGCAATTATAACTGATTTTTTTTTTCAACATAAAAAAAAGAATTTAGTGAGCACAAAATGTAAAATATTAAACTAACAAAGATATTTAAAAAACCATATCTCTATAGTACAATAAAATCCTGACTTACTGACTACAACTATTTCCAAGCCGATTTGATATCCTTCGTATGAAACAGCGGTGCATCGGCAGACACTTCACACTGATACTCTCCTGTCAAAGTCCTGTCAACTTCTGTAAGCACTACTCGGTTTTGATCCGATGCTGCCACCTAGTATGAAAATAGATAATAAAAAGTAAAGTATCTAAATCCACGCGTCTTCGTCATATAGTGTTGAAAATTCCACTAAATTAAACGCTTAAATCCCGGTCAAGGTACTTGCAGAGAACTTAGTATCAAGACTCTGCCCAACTCTTCTGCCCAAATTCGAGACATTGCATGACTGTGGCGTGACACTCAATGCTGCGCTTGTACCAGAGCGAAGAAATGAAAATAATTAATATATAATAATTCCTTCGCGAGGGGATCGAACCCACGTTTGCAATCGGAAGCCATCCCACTACGCCACGATGGCTTCTAATTACTAAATTTTAATAACAAAACTTAAGATGTGTATTTTATATTTTGAATAAATAAACAAAAATAGCTCATTTTAGAATAATTAACGCGGAAATTACTAGGGTTTACATTTAATATCAACATATTTACCTATTTGCAATAAATACTTAAGTTCTAGAAGGTATTGGTCTTGTTTGTGGAAATAAAAACTTATATAGATTATCTTTTATATTTAATAATGGTTGCACGATTTTTTTTTAGCAAGTCACAAAGATAGAATAGAGTTATCCACTTTTCAGTGAATAAAGAAACCTACCACAACATTTTGTCTTACAGCGAAATTATATTATAATTTTAAATATATCACAAGTGCAAATTGAACTCACAGTCAGCGCCTGTAAAGTCTTTAAAAAGCTTATATTTCTACTAATTGACAACTTACATCCACTTTAATTTCGGCAACAGGAAACACTTTCGTAGCAGGAGATTCTTTGGGTACATATCGATAGAACTCAATCATATTCCTATACCAGCGTATAGAATATAGCTGGGCCCCTTCCAATTCGTACGAGCACATTAACTTAGCGTCTCGACCAGTGAGCACTGCCTTAGGTACATGGATCTGAAGAGACTTGAGCGTGTTGACAGTACCTGTAAACAAACAATCAAACTACAAATAACAGTGTCTGATTCAATAATTCATTGTGTATTTAGTTAGGTTTACTTGAATTAATCGATTTGATTGATAGAAAATTATGTATGATGACGAACGATGTCTGAAATCGATTATAGCTATCGTTTGTGGGCTTATTTTAAGTGAAATGTTTTTTGTAATTTTAAGAATACATATTTTTTATTATAATAATATAACGTAAAACTATAAGAGGCGTGTATGTTTGTTCGACGTAGATCGATAAAACATATAATCAATTGGCTAGAACGCGTGAACGGACACCAACAGGCGCAGTATTGAACGCTGCTACGTAAAAAAATTTGTACGTGTTACTTAAATATTAGTCTGAACCTTTAGGTTACCTTTAACCTCTAGGTTCAGGACCTTTAGGTCTAAATAACACTTTAAAAATATTAAAATATACCTACTATTAACCACTTATATTGCAATAATTAATTAATAAATAAGTATATATGTACTAAACGCAATTAAAAATTCAGTTTTTGATTAGAAAATAATTTTCAGCAACAATCTAGTGTCAAAATACTCTGTTGATTGGCAGATTTCAACACTGTGCTTTGTGTTATCACCAGAGCGGAGAAATAAAAATAATTTAAATATTTTCCGCCGAGTGGGAATTGAACCTGAATCGCGTATAAGACACTGTCACACTGATCTCAATAGCCTGCTGCCACGATGGTTTCAATAGTATGTTCAATATTAAAAGCAGCAACAAAACAAACAATCAATCGTTTTAATAGTTAAGTAAGTGAATCTTGAAATAGATCCAAAACACAGACAAAAATGATATAACACGCACACACACACACACACACACATATGCACACACATTTATTTTATCCGTTCGTTAAAACGAAATGATGCGACTCAATTCTGTTACATTTCCATTTTCGTAAGCATTTCGTTATTGTTTCAGGGAACGCTGATGGCGTAAAAATTACTTTTTAAATTTAATCCTATGGGATTAACAAACATAAAAGCAGAATATGATTGGCTCGACCAAAAATAAAAATAACAATCAAATTATTATTTTTCTTCTATGGTGTAATTAATTTAATATTGTAGTGATAGAAAATACCAATAATCTTCATGGCTTTCGAGGTACTATCAAGTTTTTGAATTAGGATGGTGGTCCCAATAGGTAGTTCCGATTTATATGACACAAAAATTGAAAGATAATCCAACTAACTTAGAATCGAACCCAGAACTTTGAATTCAACAGTTTGACACAGTCAAGACATATAAAGTAGTCGTTTCAATGTAAAACAAAGTTAAACACTGTATATATATATAGTACATATATAAGTCAGAAAGCACTAAATTCATGTTACAATTTTGATGTTGTGATAAGATTTTACGACGAACCCTAGTACTGGTTACATCGGAGGTGAAGAGAGTAAATATCCAGTTTATGGCAGCTCGTTAGAAGTTCGGTCATAACGTTAAACGACAGAGCTGTTATCGCCACTTTTTGCTGAGATCTTGGAGTTAATACTTCTACCTGTAATTGCCTCTGATAGTACTGTTTATTTTACTTTATAATTAATCCAAAGTATATATTTTTTATTTACACTTATCTACCAATATAAATATGAAGAACTTTCTGTCTAGCTTAGGTTATGGGTACGTCTTTTCAACATACAAAGCTAACCTAGTGACACACCAATTCCCGCTTTTCCCCAAATTCCGGACGTTGCTTATTGAATGCCAAAACTCAGCGCCTGTATTTGTCTTACTGGAGAAAAAAAATATATAAATATAACCATTTCCTCAGGTCGAAATCGAACCAACGTGTTTAGAGTAAGACGCTATCCCTGCGCCACGATAACTATAAAGTTCCATATTTTTTATTTGTTAACGAAAACTACCCACCACATTAAATAACGTTTACTAATGCGGCATTTATTTATTTCTAATAGTTTAGCTGGGCTATCGTAGGTTTTCACCAAATGTTTAGTGTCAATGGAAAATGCCCATCACGTTGAACACGTTTTTCATTAGATGTTGCAGATCTTTAAATTTTATATTCCAACAGTTAATGTTTGTCCACTTTTCTAAATCATTTCCTTCCCAGACTTTAAGCCTATACAACAAAAAATGTTTCATTCAAATCCGCTTAGTAAGTAGAATATATGGGCCTACAAACAGATATACAGACATATTTTTAAAAAATCATTTAATTATATTCTATTACTGTTTATTCATCATCCTTAATTATTTTTTTATTAAATTTATTTACTGTCTGTACACAGTATTTTTACTGTTTTATTATAATTTACTTTAATACATAGGCAGACAGTTATAAATTCAATCGGACTAAATATTTAGGCTAAGCATTTACCTGTATATTTTAAGCTTCAATTAATTATCAGCCCGACTTTAGTATTTTAAACAACGAAATATAAATTCTAGCGCATTTCGCACTCTTTACGGTATTTCAAGCAATTTCATTTCCACTACAAAGTATTCTCCTTTACGGATTTATTCCTCTAAGAGATAAGAACGGCTGACGCATCATTGAGCACGATGGATTTTGCTTTGTTTCTTGCGGACTGTTTTGAAATGCAACGTCCAAATTTTTTTATAATAGTCTGTATGAGTTAACTTTTTAGGCACAAGACATATTTAGAAAACGTATAAAAATTTGAACGCAGCGGGATTTGAACCTGCGCCTCTTGGAAACCGTTCAACTTGAACGGTTTTCAAGAGGCGCGGTTTCAACTACCAGACAAACAGACTCACTGTTGGTCACTGTCTGACAGACAGCTGTCTCACTGTGGCACAATAACTTCAAATGACTTTACAGTTAAACATATTAATAGTATTTTTGAAAACGTATAAAAATTTTAACGTAGCCAAGATTCTTGAACCCGCGCTTCTTAAAATCATTTAAGCAGTTTTTTTTTATTCTATAGACAACTCAAACGAGTATTCGGGTCACCTGATGGTAAGTGAGTGAATGCGAGCTACAGGCATATTACCGGCGTTTAAGGTGGAAATAAACGCGCTTTTTGAAGGTATCTATGCCATGTGTCCGCGAAGCCATATGTCCTCAATCCAGTTGTCGAATTTCTATACGTGAAGCTATACGTTTTACTTATTCAAAATGACATTTTTAAAAAGATATTGTAAGATAATATGAAAATCTTCATTATATTATTAGTAAGTAATACACGCGAATTTATATTAAAGTCTATAATAATAAAGCAGTTTATAATTTAATTAATTCATTAATGTAACGAGTATTAAACGAGAAAAATGAGTCGTGGTGAATTACTTATTGATATAAAAAGGTTTGATTGTTAAATTTGACAATAAATGAACAAATTTGAATTTGTATAAAAAAAAAATGAATAACGAGGAAATTGTAAAACAATAGACAGTTTTAAAGCCATCGTGGTGTAGTGGGACAGGGCCTAATTGTAAACAGTATTGGATGTGGATCGATTTAAATTGCTTTCATTTAATTTAATAATATTAATTATATTATATTATTAAATTTAACGAAAATATATAATTCATTTTCCTTGGTTGATTGTGGGAATTCAACGCCGTTTTGTCTACCAGGCCGTTCTCGTGCGGCTAATACGTGATATAAGGCTTTGTATAATATACTAATTTATTATATTTCATCTTATTATTATTTAAATGCTACAAGTGTTTTTATCAATGCTTTTAGCCTGAAGCAATTCAAAAACTTGTACAAAACTTTTTGCTATTAGCTTATCACAGCTCTACTGACTTGGTATTTGAATATTTTAATGTCTATTAACGTTTAACTGAGAGTTAAAAAGCTTCAAGTATACGAGTATTTAACAAAGAAGTGCATTTTTATCACGTAACTCTCTAGTACTAATTAATATACCAACGCGAGAAACAGGATGGTTTCATAAAAGATAAAACGGAGGATATTTTATTTTATAACACGGCCAAAGGCTTAGCTTTTCCATCTATTTAACTAATTTAGATAGAGCTTGTGTAAGCGAATATTTTTCATTTTGTTAAAAGCTCCATATAGCTATTGAAAAGGGTTGAAAGTTTTCTAAAACGTTCTCGTCCGTATACGTTACCAAAAGATTGTGGACGTATAAAAATACCGCATATATGAGTGTAAGTTTTGGCGAAAACTCGTTAAACTTTAGACTAAAAAATCGGCTTTTGCGTTGTTTAGAATTTACATTTTTTACACGTTAGTCTAGATATATGGGTGAATTCTATTTACAATAACATTTCAAATAAAATAAATAAATGCGAATAGCTAAACGTATTTCGGCAATAAAATTGTGTATTGACGTAACGCAAAACTAGAATCGTGTATCTGGAACGTGTTCAACGAATGATGCGATACCGATATCGTATGCCAAAACATAACACTTTTTCAAACTGACGCCGATAAGAGGAAGTTTCAGCCATCACAGTGATATATTGACAAGCGCTATCTACTTGCTAGTTTGACCTAACACTAAATTTGTGTATGAAATATTTAAATTATATTTGTATATGATAGTTTAATTTCGTTTTTGTTTTGTAATCAATTGAACTGCATTCGTGGATTTTGAAATGAAACTATTTTAACCGGATTAATCGCGTATAATTTTGGTATTCGAAAATACATTTTTAGAACCCCACGTTTCGAACACTTTACAGTAGTCCGTGGTCATAAGTACACTGAGGTCGCATTTGTCTGTCATTTGATACAATTATTATCTCAAACTACCGCCAACGATTTCTTAGTTGCCTCGCGTACTGCCCTGGATTCTTGCAAAATGAGCTGACTGTATCTTGCTCTCTGGTATGATCGGATTGAGACTTCAAAGTTTTCAATATTAGGTCCCAGGTGGTAGAAAGTTTCCAACTGTCTTCACTATTGAAATTAGGGTGTTTTTGTATTTCAATAGCCTCGCGGATCATCCTTGGGATATATCTGTTTTCTCAAGCGAGAATATGAGGTTTACCTCATATTCTCGCGTAAAGTGTTCGAAACGTCGGGTTATAAAAATGTATTTTCGAATACCAAAATTATACGCGATTAATCCGGTTAAAATAGTTTCATTTCAAAATGTGTAATAATCGCGAAAATCAAAGAACTTATTATGCATTCGGGTAGTTACGTAGACTGAAATATTGCATTAAAATTGCATATCGTGACGAAGGCACTGTGGTGCAGTGGAGAGTCTGATTGTAAATGATAATAGGTTAGTCGTATGGATTTCTTGGATTTTATATGGAATATTGCCATTTCCCGACATTTAAGACAAAACGCGGTATTAATTTCTGACAATCAATACACAATGTCCCGAAATCAGACAGAAGCTGAGAACTGATTGCCTAGGTGCTCTTTACCAACCATATTATATTGTTTTTCATTGTTATTAGAACTGACAAATACCACATTTGGTAAATTAATATAAAAATATCAATAACGCCTTCTATTATAAATCTTCTATTATAAATAGACAGTGCGATGTTACATACAACCTTAGACAATGATTTTAAACGGATAAAAAGGGAAAGTTTCGGTACGATAGACACGTAAGCTTTATTTTTTTTCTGACTGTTTTTTTCAACATAGCCGGGTATTTAGGAAGAACTGAGTGTCAATACACTCTGTTCGTCTCCTTCTGCCAGAAACAACAGAGATATATATGAGTGCCGGAACCCAACGCCGTGCTTTGTCGTTCCAGAGATATTTTTTTCAACCGGGGTTCAAACCCACAGTCAGTCTCAATTACAGTCAATTACCGATCCACTGCGCCACTAAGGCTTTAAAATATATGAATTGTCACAAGCAAAACTCAATTATTTACCCCAAATCAACATCAAGCCCCACTACCTGAACACTCTAGACTTCACTTCGCATAAACGAGATGCTTAAAAAGTTTATATCAGAACGTAAAATCTATCTATTCGTCTAAACCTCGCTCTCTGCCTTATTACATACAAGACTCGGTAATCATACACGTGAGTTTGCATAAAACATGCCCCATTCGTTCCATATTAAAATAATATCAGGCTAGCTTATTTCAAATAGTATTCAGTTTGCGCAAACAAACCATAAATTTGGAGATTTAAAAAGCTTTTATCTCTTGCTTGCGTCATATGCCGTGATACTGCTCTTAGCATTCAGCTATTATGGTACAGCGGGACAGCCTGTAACTGGAACGTAATTGGTTATGGTTTCGATTTCCACTCGGGGCAGTGGTTGTATTTAAGTTATTTTCATTTTTTCATTGGTTTCCAAAACAAAGCTGAATAAGGAGTGTCTGGACTTTTCTCTGCCTATCCTGCTACGCAGAATAAAGAGTGAAGCTGCTACAATGTACAAGGTGCTGGTACTAGATCTATATATATAATAGCTATAAAAAAACATATTGTTCTGAAACATTTTGATATTCTGAAAATAATTTTATTTTAAAGGTCGTTTAATATATTATTTATGGCGAGCTCTTATTTTTGGTAATATTTAATTTTTGTATCAAACAAATGGTACAATACAGGTTTTTAATAAGTATAGAAATGAAATTGTTTGTATAAATATGTAGTGTAAATTAATTATATAGAGTCTACCTTTGACCACGTTACTGTAAAGTGTTTGAAACGTCGGGCTTTTAAAATGTATTTTCGAATACCAATAATATAAGCGATTAATCCGGTTGAAAATATTTTCATTTCAAAATCTGTATCTCTATAGCGAAGTTTAAGCCTAGAGTTGGCATGTAACATGTAAAAAATGGTAACAGAAAATAACAAGGCAAGAGGCAGCTTTATATTTAAATAAAACAAAATAAACAATCATCAGTCAACCTGTCCGTGTGACCAATGTGTTAATTTGTGGAGAGAAATAAATCGATACAACTTTATTGCGTCCACACATACCAATAAACTGTTGATAGGAACGAAAAACAAAATGGGATTCCAATAACCGACAATCAATAAGCTGGTAATCTAGATTAACTCAAATAATATTCTCTTTTGCTTCATTTTAAATGAATATTTTCTTTAAATTTACGCATCTAACTCATTTTGAATGCAATCGAGTTTCAAAAAGTCATTGCATGCCTTTTAGAGAATTCAATGTTGCACTTTTAAAAATCAAACTAATGAAAAATTATATATGCAAATTTATTTTTTGTTTACAAGCTACCATGGCGCGGTAAGATAGCGTTTGACCGAAACGCAATGTTTAGGGTTCAATTTCCATTCGGGAAATTATTGTTTCAATTATTTTTATTTCACCGCCATTTCATAAAAAAAACGCGGCGTTGAGTTCCACCGTTCAACACGTGACAACTTGGAGTGCTTTAATACTAGGTTATTTTTGCCTACCCTGCTGCGCGAGATAGTACGCAAAGCTGTTTTTTATTTGATTTCTATCGTCAACTAGTTTCAGCAGCATACGAGGTAGGTAATCCGTCAAGCCATCGTGTCTTTTTAGGTCCTTTTGTAGACATTGTGTTTACAATTTGTCTTATCAGATCTGGGAAACTAATGTTTTCAAGATTTCATTGGATATCAAATTAGTTACGGAATCATCGTGCCAATGCCATTATTGGCGTCATCCTTACTTGTTCAATTGCAATTATTGTACACTATGGCGTATAAAAATAAAGCGCGGTAAGTTCTGCCACTGAGCATAAAGTATGTCTAAAAACCGTGAAATTCTAAAATCTAGAAGAAATGTAGAACAGAATTATGGATATATGAGAAATACCATAAACTGTTTTTATCATATTTTAAAGTGTTAATCACACACGTAGGAAATTTTTATAAGTTTTCGTAAATTGCTTTTGTACATTTTTCTATATATTAAATTAAAACAACACTCACACACACAGCATACACACACACACACACACACACACACACATTTTGTAACCTTAGCGACTGTGTAAACGTGATGCTTATTTATGCCCGTCAAATTATAGATTAACCCCAAGCGAGGACCCACTGCGCCAGGATGGCCTGAGTGTGATGTGTACAAGGAAATTATTATACAATACTTGTATGATCTTGAACTACATCGAAAAATGCAATATATTTTTAGCATTTTTTGAAGCATCATTCACACACCTACACAATTGTCTAATTGAAAAACATATTTTTAGAAAATGTACAAAAATTTAATGCAGCGGAACGTATAGCTTGCCCGTCAGAGCGCTTGGATAGTTACCAAGAGGCGCGGGTTCAAATCCCGCTGAGTTAAAAAAAAATATACGTTTTCTAAAAATAATGCAATATATATTTTGTATCTTTCAAACATGTTTTATTCAAAACATGTAGATACATCTTTAACCATTGATGGTATCGACGTGAAATTGGTTTTCCACTTTCGACGGTTACCGTCCATTTTATTCGGAAACGAGTGTCAGCGATTGTCAAGTGGGATTGTTCGTTGAGATGAATTACTTTGCAATAGTATTTTCAAACGTCAGTTTAGTTCTTCGTTTAAGAAGCTTTGATTAGAATATTTTAATGATTAACAGCAAAAGTTTGCCTTTGATTTAATATATATTTTTTAAATTACTTAAAGAATTACGTAATAAAGTATTATTAGAAAAATTAAGTATACTAGTATACAAATAAAACAACTCGCATTTTTTTCGTGTATATATTTCCCAGAGTGACCCCATTAACAAGACACGTAGTTTTCCAGCTACCTACTCCATATGAGTCACAAAACTCAACGTCAGAATTAAACTAACTATTCTAGGAAAACTAAAAAACAAAATTTTCTAAAATAAAGTTCTAACCCACAACCAGGATTTATTTCAATTGACCCTCAATATTTCATTTTATGAGCAGCTTCGCACTTTCCCGCATAGTCATAAAACCTAGTGTCAAGACACTTTGTTGTCGACTTTCCACCTGAATTCAGAACATTTTGAGTGACGGAACTCAGCGACGCGTTTTGTCTTAGGTACCAGCGGAAAAATGAAAATATTTTGAATATATTCATTAACTATATATTTACTAGACTGGTAAGCGAACCCACAATCAAACGCATTTCCAGTCAGACCCTGTCATTGATCTACGATGGCCTCAACTTTTTTATATTTTAAAAATAAATGAGAATAAAAATATATCTCTCAAAATAACAAATGCTTACTAAAGTTTGCCTCTCAATCATAAAGTCATAATAAAAATATTCACATTAATATAACGTAATAACTTTAAATAAGAGCGTTTTATCAAATTCTAAGGAGCATTAAAAACTGATCCCTCGTAGCGACAAAAGTTTAGGGCGCCATTAATCATCGTGTGAGCTGACAAGGTCTTCATAAAACAAATAGCGGCTGTATCTATTAGGGTACGTTTTTAAATTATTTTATCAATAAATTATCAAAAGTACCTCTCGCATGTAACTGGGTAGTCTGAGAGAATATAGTGACTAGACTCTCTGTTCAAATCTCTGCTTAGTTTCAAATCATTATGTATTTAGTAGTGGAACTGAAAGCGCTTTGTCTAAGCACAACTAAGTAATTGAAAATATTTTGACATAATCATTACCCCGAGGGGGAATCGAACCCACAGTCAAACGCTGTTACATTGCTCCACGATGGCCGCAATATTACATATAGATATTTTTAAAACAAAAATAATATACTGTCTTTAGTTTGTTCACACAGAATTTAAAGTAGCTTACGTCATTCTTGTCATAGTTCATTCGCGTAGCAAGCTGTAGCGTTGATGTCACTATGTACGATACTGAACTTAGCCTCAAAATCAACTATACTTAAAGAAATGCTTTGAATGTTGAATTTGTTTTATTAAATCTTTTGGAGTAGTTCTTTATTCACCGTAAATGGTTATGGGTTCAAATCCCGATAGAAATTTTCAAATATTTATGTTTTTCCAATTTGATAATGTTGGTTTCCACATATCAACATTTTATCTTTAGCTAGCCCTATCACATTTCCGCGTGACGCCGTTACGCGTAAGATTTGCATAGAAGGTGAAAATGAAAACATTTCTTGCTGTTCATCCTATGTAAGTAGAAAGTACTATTTATGTACATATATATATATATCAATATCTAAATTTGCCTCAGCAGAAAGCAGTGTCGTGTCATTCGGTTGTCAATTATCGGCTCTAATTTCAGGCATTGTGTTGAGTGTTGTGTTTGAACTTAACGCTGCACCTGGTCTTATTAGAGTAGAGAAATAAATATATATAATTGCAATATAATTATTTATAAGTGGCAGTGGCTTGATAGTACATTCAAGTTCTTTCTAACTATCCTGCTGTGTGGGATAAAGAGAGTTGTTATTTTTATTGTAATTAATTCTCGGAGTGTAGAGAGAACCCAGAACCATCACAATTCTATTCCAACTCTATCAAACTATGCCATTGTGGTCTCTATTTAAATAACAATATAAATCAACTAGTACCCAACGTAGAATTTGATCTGATAAATGTCCACAAGCAATATAAGTTAACCATGTTTCAACTGCGCCAGGATGACGCTCAATAGAAAAGTTGTTATTTCTAAATTTTATTAAAACGATCGACGAAACGTATCGACACCAATGTAAAAAAATGAAAACTGGAGCCTGATGGAGTGCTGTACGAGTATATTTTAACAACATTTTTTGTTTTCCATGAAAAAATATTGCACTTTCCTTATAAAATTCTGCTTCTATTTTAAACATTGTGTAACATTATTGCTTTTATTTAATTTTAACACGTTCATTATCGTTTTTAAATAAAAACGTGATCGATTACTGTATATTACAAGTGTACTTGCGGCTTTGCGGTAAGACAGAGAGATTTTACAGCTAAACTCTCCAGTTTCCATTTTCCGATCATTTTATGACCCGCTAGTGTTCGGCCGTTTTAAAAAAAGAATAGTTAAGTCACTAAAGTTTATTTTAGAATTAAATTGATTTATATATTTAAAATAACTAATATTGAATTAAAAAAATTCAGTACAAGTGTCGCGGATTGGTTTTAGGTTTGATCTGAACCGAGCTTACTTGGTGGTCTCTCTCTCTGTGGGATCTTTAGGAGAGCTGATATGACATAAGAAATGGAATGATATTCTATGCAAGTAAGCAGCGGGGTTTAAACCCGTGCCTCTTGAACGGTTTTCAAGAGGCGCGGGTTGAAATCCCGCTGCGTTAAACTTTTGTATACTTTTTCTAAATATGTATTTTTCAAGTAACATGATATTGCTTGTAAAGGACTTGAGTAAGTAAAAAGAATGCAAGCAACAGTACGCAAGTAAGCGCTGTGGCCAGATTGAGAAGGGACAGCCCGGAGAGTAGGGGCCACACCTGCACAGCGTTTTCTTTGGTGTCTGAGCAAGGAACTCAAACTCAGGACTACCTAGCTAACAGATTTTATTTAGCTAACATGTTACCTAATTAAGGTAACATATTTAAAGTCCTTACCTAATTAGCTTGCTCACTTAGGTAAAAAGCTTACTTAATTACACTGTGCAACTTAAGATAATAACATAATTAATGAGGCAGTCAAGATGCACAGTAAAACGAAGTTAATATTATAACAATGAAGTGTCTACAAGAAAAACACTCTATGATTGGTTATAAACGGTGTCACAAAAAATTGTAAGGGAAAGTTCTGATAAACTACGCTGAAAGTTCCGCTGATTAGTACATAAAGTATATTTGCGTACATTGTTTGGAACTTCTTCTTTAAGAAAAACTTTTTATGTTAATAAGGTATTAATTTTTTTACGTCTGTCTCTACTGACTGTGTCGGATGATGAAGGTGACTGTTTTTCAGCTTCACACTTTTACCCAAAAAGCTCCCTGCTTTTTGTTTTCCACTTTCCCCCGAATTCGAGCCATTCCATATTTAGTGGCGGACCAACCACGACCAATGCTACGCTCTGTCATGTTGACCAGAGCCAACAAATGGAAATAATTAAATGATGATCATTCCACTGAATAGGAGTCAACCCACCGCTTACACTGTGCCACTGGGCCACGATGGCCTCAATCAACGTTGATATCATATTTTCTAATTTTCAATGTTCCATGTAAAAACGACGATTGCAAGTATAAATAAATTATTCGAATTTTCTAAAATTAAGAGTATATTTTCTATAACGATATTATCGATTTTTACGATATATTTTTTTATATTTATCTATGAAATGAATTAAATTTTGTTTGCGAAACAAGTTGTCATTTGAATTGGATAATAAATTCGCATAAGTAATAAATTAAAAATGCCTAATTATAATATATTTCCTATCACATGAAGTCTTTAACAATTTAGGTCGATTACCACCTTTTTTTTATTTATACAAACTGTATTTTTCTCCATTCTCTTGAAATTGTATTTTTGCGACATATCATCATCAATATTATAATAAAATTATAATAGATACGGTACAATTACCACTATTGATAAATAGTAATTACAAAAAATGCAATATTTTGAATCGCAAAGTGCTTTTGTGTTATGGATTCTATTTCTATATCTATACTGTACAGGCATACATGACATACATTGTATCGACGTATGAAAAACGCGTTGCCATAACAATGTGTATGTCAAACACATGGTAGTGTGGGTGATATTTTTTTTATTCATTTAATATATTTCTGATGGTGTACTATATAAAAAATAATAGCTTTCATATATCCAAAGGTCCAAAGTTTTTCTTTTACGTATTAATTTAATATATAATCGCATTAAATAAATTATGTTACATCATTGGAAGCCCGATAAAGAAACAGATTAATTTCTTTTTAAATTTTTGACAACATACAAACAATATACATTACAAATTGGATGAAAAATTAAGTAAATGGAACTATTTAAATGTTCATGAGATTTAGACATGTATGTGAATTTTCAAGCAAATCATCTATCAAAAAACATATTTTCAGAAAACGTATAAAATTTTTAACGCAGTGAGATTCAAACCCGCGCCTCTTGAAAACTGATTAAGCGCTCTGACCGCTAAGCCATGCGTTCTATATCGAGCTGCGTCAAATTCTTATACGCTTATCACAATTTTTTTTGTTGATCTCTGTAGAGAGATTTTGACAAATTTCAGCTACCTAAAGATTATTCTACGAACAATCGTTTGGCAGAAGAGAATGCTATTTATTAAATATTTTTTACACATTTCAGTCTTAATCACACGCTTAGGAAATTGAAAAGCAAATTAATCATGTCAAAAACATAAATGGGTCAAAATAGATAAATTTTCTCACACAAATCGATTGATATATTGGTTTAAGAGAATCTAATAACACGTTATAAAGTTAATCTACTCTTTATAATAATAAAATCTTGATAATAGGTGCATGCTTGATAGATTTTAACTTAACCAGTATTTAAATCCACTAGCTTCCTAATAATTCCATGTAATTCTACAACACTGGCTAATACAATTTCAGACAACTTAATCTATATTACACATAAACATTTCCTCTTCCAAATATAATTTATCTGTCTTCCACTTCAGTAGCTGAAACTCACCAAAAATGATCCGCACCATTAACCACGAACGTTTAAACGACGGAAAATTTTGTTAAAAAGTGTGCCATCAAAAATTAGTTCGGCTTAAAGTTCATATATGGTTATTTATTATACCCACAGGAGCGTTGTATGGCTCGCTTAGGTATTTTTTAAAAAATATATATTTCAATATAACTGACAGTACTTGACGTATATTATAATATTTCACAAATACCATTTAACAAGTGTCAGTTTCAGGCCAACGTAATGTTCAAATGTGACTTACTAAATATCCTGCCTTTCAATACGAATTATTAACTATTGTTATTAAATATTATAAAATAATAAAATTTAAATGCATTTGTGTACATTAACACAAAATGTCATAAAATAGCTTACTACAATACAATAGTCAAAACTGCATTTAAATCGGTTAAGCTGTATTTGCGATTAGCGTGCACAAACAAACAGAAATGAAAATTAACAATATTTTTTTTGGGTTCTAATATATATATGCCCCCTTTTTTGGGTTCTGGCCCTATTATGCCCTTTTTTGGGTTCTAATATATATATTTTTTTATATGTGTGCCATGTACAGATAGCCAAATCAATTACATTTTTATGTATAGATGAATTACGAACTGTCCCATTCATTTGCATGTACTTTATGACTTAAGCTATACTTAATTTAACTGTAAAACACGGAATCGCTTTTTTCTCAGTTCTCATGTGAACTTTATTTCTAAGGGCTCTTTTACACTCTTCAATCAATTTTTGCTTTCCGTACTCAGTATAACTACGGTTCTGCGCTAATATTATAAATGCGAAAGTAGCTCTGTCTGTCTGTGACGTCATTACGTCCAAACCGCTGAACCGATTGTGACAAAGTTTTGTATAGAGATACTAGAGAGACTTGGGATGAACATACTTTTTTCTCCCATATTTTTAGTTTTTCTACAAATTTCATTGTTTTACGAAAAGGCGGCCGAAGACACGAAGTCAAATACTTCTATTCCACCAAAATTCCTTAAGTGAAACCACATTAGGGTCCCAAAATATGCGAATCTACAAACTTGTGTTCCATTCTATTCTCTGGTAACTACAAACAATAGTTAATCACTTAAGTTTCCAATATAGTCTTATCTACGGAAGTTTAAATTTACTTTCATTATAAAATTATATATTATAGTCGTAGCTTATGTGATCAAAATTGTACGAGCAATTTAACAACTTTCTACAAAGTTTTCTTTTGTAACCAACAAATTGGTTTTAGTAATGCGCTAGTTTAAAAACATTACACAATAAATACTAAATAAATTGTTATTCTCATGCTAACATGATATAATTTATTTTAATCCATATACCACCACTGAAAAGTACCATACTCCCATACTGAATTCGATTTATTCTAAGAAAAATATATGAGATCGGATAATAAAGATATATTTACAAAATTGATGTTTAGAACATTTATATACAGTGTCTCGCTGTAACCACCTACTTCGGGTTTTTTTCAGTTTTAACCGTATTCTAATAAGATGATATAACGAGAAAATATAATGTGTGTTTTTAGTTATTTTGATTTTATTTTTTGTATTAAACAAACTTTTATATCTGAAACTAGTTGACCTGGCGAATTCGTACCACCTCAAAATTAAAAAATGTGTCCAAATTCAATAAAAAATAGCAGAAAGCTAAAAAAACATGCAAGGATATTTTCTAGGAATAAATACATATCATTTTCATAATAATTGATTGGGACAGGACAGGCAGAGTTGTTTACTCAAACATCCAACAATGGGTTAATCCTATTATAATATATCTTAAGCAGCATGATGACAGCTGAACTTATTTTTTATTGTAAGTTGTAAGATGTAGTCCAGGAACCCTACTGAATTCAAAATCTCAGTGGAATAGCCGTACGTCGTCCATGTTTATAACTGTGTCAACTGATAATGAAAAAATCTATCTCGGGACCCGGTGTCATTTTTTATTGTTGCAGATTTGTTGAAAATAAATTACATTTATCAAATATTTATAGCGCATTCAGAATTTTTCTTAGAAAGATAGTAAATATTATTTTAAATATTAATCCTTGGGTCATATGGCCGGCCCAGCTATTGAATGCATAAATTAAACGTATGCTAGATCTTTTAATATTATATAGTCTGAGCTATTTTCCTTGCTTATTATTAAATTTCCGAACGCATCTTGTTTGACAGATACTTACAGCTTATATGATAAAATAAAATAGATCTTTGATTATTTTCCGTGAAATTTTTGAATATTTTCAGGCACATCTACAAAAATTTTGAAACCAAAATAAGCCAAATCGGCCCAGTTCGAATTTTAGTGAGACTAACATACGTCATTTAAATTTTATATATAGATACTAGATCTACACTACCCCACCGTATCTGATCTGTAGACGCGATTGGTTGTTTCTCTGCTCTACTGTCCTAGACATCGCCAACGCTTTCAACTCTATGGAGTTGAAAGCATACGCTGGTATGAAGTGCCAGGGTATGCCCTGGCCCTTCATACCTGCGCTGCGTTATTAGGCCTTACCTCTCCGGGAGGTGTGTGTCCTCTTGGTGCCGTGCGGTGTTCCACAGGGTCCGCTCAGTGGAACGCGTACGACTCGGTGCTGAGAGGCAGCACCATCGGAGGGGTGGGAGTCTTCTGCTACGCCAATGATACGTTGGTATTGGTGCAGCAGAAGACTTATGCTGCCCACCACCCTTGACTCCGCGACGTGCCTTGCTGGCTCTCGCCGCTGGGGTTCACGGAAGATTCAGGTTCCCGTAGCCACTGCTAGTGGCGGTCGAGGAGGAGCACCCTGAGGTTTTACTGGGTATACGGACGGACCTATCTGCCAGTCCGGAGTCCCACATAACCACTTCCGAGTCCCCAATCAGGCGGGTATCCGTAACGGATTTACTCACGTTAAAAAAATAATAAACTAGGTTAAAATTGGGTTCCGTTGCGTTGCATTTCCGCCACTAAACGTGAACTCAAGTGAACTCAACTTAGTGCGTGTTTATTTAAACTAGGTTCTCTCTTCCTTGCTATGCGGCAACAAGCGTGAAGCTGAAAAAAAAGGAAGAAATTGTATAATACGCACTGTACCAAAACGTAGCACGAAACTCCATTTTAGCAATGCCGCTGTTTTTATGTTGAAGAATTTGAAATATGAAACAACTTGAAACATTTTGATAATTGCTACGAATTAAATTTTCTTAGTAATAAAGCGTAAGTGAGTAACAAAGGTACACGTCGCGAGTCGCGCACGCCTGAGGCCGGGCTTTTTATTATTCAAAAGCTATGCTCTTGACATTTTGATGAATGTTGTAAAGAAGTTCAAATTTTATTCGCTAAAACGAATGGAAGTTATAAAATAAACGATCCAACCGTAGATTACGTAATCCAGTTTGTTGTTTCCTTTTGAAAAGATTTTTCATATAATGTCACTTGTTAAGTTCATTTTTGTTTTCAGCTTCCCCTACAATTTGTGGTATGTCGAAATATAGACGCAATTTTTTTGGTAAAAGCCGAGTAATAAATTATTCACATGTATGACGTTCCGTTTTTATTTCACAATTTTTTTACGTAATTGATGAATAATAAATTTCAGATAGGTTTATTTTTTATGTTTATAAGTTTCTGGTAAACTGGTTTTATTTATTAATAAATTCCAGTAACTGTTTGTAAACAATTGGTTGTAAAGACAGAGCGCTCTATTTAACTCTATTAGATTTTGGCGGCAGTCGAGACGCTGTCATATGATTGACGTAGCAGAGGTTAGATATGCTCCTACGCTCAAGCTTGGTTTAGTGGTAACCCATTGTTAAACAGTTTCGATGTTTTTCGAGATACATAATACTATTAGTAAACGAACGTACATTACAAAAAAGTGTTATTTACTTACACTTGGGAATTTGAAAAACATTTTATAAAACGTATAAAAATTTGAACGCAGCGGCATTTGTATCCGAGGCTCTTGGAAACCGTCCAAGCGCTCTGACTGCTAAACCATGCGTTCTACATCCGGCTACGGCGAAATTCTTGTACGCTTATTACAATTTATTTTTGTTGTTAGCATCTCTGTAGTGAGTATTTTTACAAATATCAGCTACTCAAAGATTTTTCTATGAACGTATATTATAATGAAAGTGTATTATAATGATTCATCTAAGTATATAATAGACCAATGGGAGTATTTCGCTGAATAAACGTCTACTTAACGAACATTAGAAATTTACCACGCTGTCTTTGTTTCCTTAATCACTTCGGTTAAACACCTCATTTACGTCAAGCTAATGTGCCTTTTAGCTTATAATTTTCTATATAGCGAAGTAGATTTATGATTCATTTACACCGAAGCAGCAAGTTTCTGTTGACAAGTCGAAAATTGGATCAATTTTAATAAATTAAAGATGATGTAATTTAGCACAAAAGTTTATAAGTATATTTATAAATAATAAGGACAAAAAACAATTTTTTTATTGACGCATTAGTTTTACATTAAGTTAATAAGAAAATGTAACACAAACTACCATCAATGTATTTCACATACACTTTTGTATAAAGTGTCTAATATAATGCTGAATGGTAAGGTTAAATAAAACAATAATACAATAATTTGTTTCGGCCAGGCTACTACAATAAACGTTTTATTATTTCAAATAATAATATTTAATAAAATGAACGCAATTCCTTTTAGTTCCACACATCTACCGCAGCTTTAAATATGTATAACTAAGGCATATACGATTTCAATACTAACTTGCTTCAAAATTGAAAGTATATAATACTCGTAGAAAATTAATAAATAAAAATAATACAGTATACACTACAGTAAATAATGTTTTTCAAAGTATTTCAGTTGTACGTACCACAAATATACACATAAAAAAACCATAATCGTGTATTTTATTTGTAGAATAGAGAATATATATTGAGATATCACTCCTATCTTATTACACCACTATTTTTCATCAATGATACCCACATAGCAGGTTAGTCAGAGAGAACTTAAGAGTCAAAACATTCCACTTTCCGCCCAAATTCGAGACATTGCGGCTGCGTCACATTTTATCACGTTCACCACGGCGAAATATAAATATTTAAATTATGATCATTGCCCCGTGTGGGAATCGAATCCAGCCTTATAATACAGCCAACCGTGTTTACGTGGATGCTGTCCCACTGCGCCACAATGGAGTCTACTATATTTTATGACATTGTATATATATATATAACATAGTCATAAAATATTATATATGTATTTCGGTTCAACATAGGCAAATATTTTGATCACATTACATAGGATAAGTAATTTAATATTCGTTTTTTATAACGAACTTCCTGTGTGGTGTTTCGAAATGGATGAATTGGTTCGAATAAAATAATAAATTATTACGATTCACGTGAACGTATCTATATTTCAAGTGTAAATTTTAACTGATATTTTTATTTTTAAAATTTAAACCGCTATAGCCATTAGGGAGTTATTTTTTATATTTTACACAGCTTTTATACAGCGTCGCGCTTACTCTTGCGTGAGGGCACTGCAGGGCAATCAGAGAGAAAGTAAACACACTCCGTTCTCCACTTTCCGCACGAAATCAAGACCTTGAGAGGTGGACCTCAACTCACTCTTTGTATTTGGTGCCAGAGTGGAGAAATGAAAATATTATTAAAGTAAATATCTCCCCCGAGTGGCAATCGAACCAACAACAACCACACAAATTTGTTATATAATAAATGTATCAAATAGGAACAGTAAATAAAAATTGAACCTATTACTACAAGAATAAGACTATATTGACGAAAACCAAGTTACATAAGGAATCGAATAAACAAATAAGTAATGCCATTCTCAATCCAGCAAATTTCAATAAAGTTTTGTATCATTTTGTACTCAATTGACAATACTTCAGCAACTCTTTGAATGTATTCGACTAAAGCTTGGCGTTCAGTGGAATTTATAGCGTCCTTCTACGAGTATACTAACTTCGCCAGTTACCTACTTGTTAACACTTCGCCGTTGTATATATATAATCGTCTACACATTTAATTCAAAGCTTTATATATACATAGATGGTGTATATCTCTTTAAATATAGTCAGTTCAGTTCTTTAATTTTGGGTCTTCGGACGCGCTAGTAGAGCAAAAGTCACTTCACCATTGTCACGATGTCACAGATCACACGGAGAAGATTGGTAGGTAAAAAAGAGAGAGAGAAAGAGATAAGGTTCCACTATGAAAGATTGCATGTTTAAATAATATTAAATATAGTCTCTATTAGTATAAAGTTTTTGTCTACCATTACGCTTCGGTCAATTGTCACATTGTTGTGGGTCGTAGATTATCAATGGTGCCATCCAAAAATAAATTTGAAATTATGTTAATATCGAAAAGGTATGAAATCGAAATAGCTATATCAAAATATATCTCTTTTATGTACACTTTTCCCCTAATAATAATCAAATCAAGTTCAAAACAAGTACTAGAACTAATGTTAAAACCAAATTAAGTTTATTTCATAAGTTTATTTCATACGATATTTGGTGTAAAAGTTACTGGAATACGATATGCATATTGCAGATTTTACATCCTCCGTTTTTTACTTTAAAGAGGTATTTTTGTATCAATTTATTGTATTTCCGTAGGTTAATTACGAATTGACTGGCAAACCACAACGCCAGGCTTTGTCTGGATCACCATAGCGGAGAAATGAAAATAATTAAATAATGATCATTCCGTCGAGAATCGAACCCACAACTAATTGCGATTACAGCCAGACGCTGCTCCACTGTGCTCTATTATTGGTCTCTATTACAAACTCTACTCTGTTATATACTGTTATCGATCGTGTTACAAAATTAAAATTCAAACTAATTTTTTTTTGTAATATATAAATTTTTTTTTTCCTGTATTGCAGGGTGAGCAGAGAGAACTTAGTATCAAGACACACCGTTTTTACTACGGTACTATACCCATGATAGACATACATTTTTGTAAATCAAATATATTTTATATAATAAAATATATTTTGTATAATAAAATATATTTAACATATTTTCTATAATAATCATAGCCCACAACAGCTTAAGTTGTTTACAGGTATATATTTTATCTGTCGTATATAAGTTATTTAAGATCCCAAATCACTAGAATATATTGTCATGATTATCAATGGGTAAGACGCCTATTGAACGTCAAGACTCACTTCTAACAGTAAATCGCTTTGAACTGATTGTAAGATTACTTGACTAGATCTGTGAACTAATAAGAAATGATTCTATTTTTATATTTATTTCTCTTATTTTTATAAGAGAAATATATATATAGAAACAATAGGACACTGTCTGCAATAGACGTTGGTTGTGAGTTCCGTCCTCACTCTTTACTCTTTGATGCTCGGGAATAAATATATTTAATTAATTTCTCCGCCGTGCCAAGACTAAACGCGGCGTTGTGTTTCGCTATCCGCTTACAATACACAATCTCTTTATTTAAGGCGTAAAGTGGAGAGCTTGTTAATGTAATTGTATAAATAAGTAGCATAAGAATAAGCCACTTAGAGTAATTTAAATTTAGTTTTATTTCTGAGTAGTAATAAAAGTCAATTTAAGTAATTTATATAAGATGCCATTGTGATAAATTAGGATGTGTCTAGTCAAATACCCGAGGTATCATCCTTTTGTATGCTGTATACACACACGATGGTCGTAACTTCAAATCTTATTCGTGGGAATTATTATATTTAGGTTTAGTTAGATAAACTTCGGCTTACAGTACCTACACTCAACACGCAAAGTCTAACACACTATAAGTCACTAAAACTATAAGGAACTAATGATACCCTTATAAGAGTAGAACTTACTGCGTTTTGAACAATGCAATGCAAGTATATAAATAAAATTATACTTAATTTAGCACCAAGTATTATAATTTTTTGTGAGTATTATTTACGTGGGTGGTATATGGTACCTATGGTGTAACGCTGGTTTCGTTGTTGGTAGGACTTAAAAGTGGTTGGAGAGGCGTTGAGCCTCTTTCAATTTCCGGTTCAATACTTACCATTAAACTGCTGTAGAGGTTGTTACTAGGCAGAACGCCTTGTCCTCATGTCACTTTTAAAGTAACTTTATTAGAGGAGCTCAGACAGTAGAGGGAAGTGTTAATGTATTTTCCTTGTTCAAGAGCAGTATAATTTATGTATATAATACATTGATAAATATTTAGAAATATAAAAATTGTATTAAATTATTCAGTTACTTCATTAATACCAACAAATCAATTGAAGATAACAGCAGTTTAAGCCCCAATTTTATCATGTTATAAATTAAATAATCTAAACCTTTTTACACTAATGAGACGTTAATAGGCCCATAATTTAGGCAAAATATATTTCAAGAATAATTTGTTTCATCTGAGGGTTGGAGGAAAAGTCAAGAGCCAAAAATGTCACATAAATTTACTGCGAGAGCCATTTGAAATCAAGATAAGTTCTATGAGTTTGTATATAACAGTTAATCCTTTCTTTTGACAGTTATTTGCATAATATTCTTTGTTATCTGTTTCGCTTGAGGCCATTGATTCAGTGAAAGGCAGTTTGGTTCCCGTTTAGGTCAATATTTATTCGTATCTGGTATATGGCTTTATATTATACTTTTTTGGCCAAATTATAATATATATAATATAGTATAATTGTTTCTGAAGAGTAGAACACCTTATGTAGAGTTATAATTCCGTTCCGTCCTGATATCCTTATCGGGGTCATAATATGAAAATTGTATATTGTCATCGGATATGGACATCGGACACATCTGGACATAAGCATTAAGCATATCAAAGTTGCAAAGTGTTTATTACATATATTGACAAATATAGGTAAATCTAACATAAATGTGGCAAAAATAATTGGCATCAGCTAAATTAAGCTTACATACACTGTCATTTATTCATACGTTATATTAGAAATTATAATTTTACTATAATTACTATACTATACTTGCGTTTTACATTAATCATATGAAAATAATGGCGCATTCATTAAATATAATGTAAACAAATGGAGCAAAAGAGGCGACCCGGTTAGCGTATATATACATCGACACTCTAAAAGTATCATTAAAGTCACTCTTATGTTACTTTCAAAGCTATTTTTATTTTTAATTAATTTACACATTTTTTTTATTATATGAGTTGGTTAAGTGTGAAATGTAATGCAATTTACAAAGATTGTAAGTGGATAAGATGTTCTATTTAGTACAATGTCAACACATTAAGCGTGAACTAGTTCAGTTTAGTTCTTTAAATTAAGTGTTTGGACATGATAATTGAGCACTTATCCAGTCCACTATCCACTTCTCCAGTTCCATTTTATTTGGGAGAGTACGCGAAGTATTAAGCAATACATTGATCAGTAAAAAATAAATAGAGTTACACTATTTTGGATTGCATGTTCAAGAGCAGAGATCAAATTCAAGGAGAAAGGTAAGTTTTTGGGTAATAAATAATATTTCTAAGAAATAGGAAGATATATAAAGAATTTAATTGAAATTATTTAATTTTCTTTACGAGGGAACCCAAATGTCTATATTATATTATGAAACAGATGATGACCTATGCTAAAATATGAAACCAAAAAACCACAACGGTGCAAATTAAATCAAATTGAATAGAGAAAACTAGGCTTAGATTGGTGCGATGCGATGTTAGTTTTTATCATCCAGGTGGTAGTCGGTATGGCCTACTCTTCAAATTACAGAAAATTCGTAAAGATAAAAGAATACTAACCTTATATAAAAGACAGCATGTTTGTTGAAAAATACATGCAAAACAATTAGACTAGATATAATCAATTCAGATCAACCCACGAGAGGCAGGACAGTTGTCCACAAAAGTGAATTTAGCCTTCAGGCTACGTTTAAGTGGTGATGAATATGCAAAGTGACATACGAACGTGCGACGCTTAATTTACATGGCACAAACGGTAATATTGGATAGGTGGATATTTTGATAGTATTTTTTCACATTGTTACATATTACTGACCCCTTCTGGGACTAACGTGTTTATAAAAGATTCCGAATAAAACTTAATACAACTGTAACTTCACACCTTTACCCACAAATTATAGTCAGAGAGAACATAGTGTCGAAACACTTTGTTGTTGAATTTCTACACGAGTTAAATAAAATGAATGATGGCTGCAAAGATCAATGACTTTATTTCTTATTATATTTCTTATACATTTACTAGTAAGAACACGTAAAATGTACAAAAAAACGTTTTTCCAAGATGTCGCCCGCAACTTTATTTGCATGTATTAATTTATGACTACTGTAATATAAAAAATATATAATATGTCGTTTTTTCCATGTCCATTAGAATTTCAGGATATTCTTCCTAATTTCATTCCTACACTCTCAGAGGAACATGGGTTCCTCTGAGCATCTTGGCATGGGCCAAGCTTCAGCTTTCTCCACTTCTTTTTTAATTTCAGTTATGTATACATATATAGATAACTGAAATTATGATATTTATAATATATATATATTAAAATTACAAATTTAAATTGATCAAGCTTTTATATATATATAAAAGCTTGGTAATTTTAATGATACTTATATATTTACTACTAACATATATTATATACTATACTCAGTAATACAACTAATTTTAATTCATTGTTCCAGATTATATACCCTTTAGCCTAATTTTGTCTGGAAGAAATAGCTAATTAGCGATAAGGCCTTTTGTATCGTCACAGGTAGATTATTTAGATATTTTTATACACTATTCATTACGATAGGATAATTATTGAATATATTTACGAAAAAAACAATTTAGGGGAACAAAAATATTAATAAACTAATAATAATTAAAAAAAAACACTACAATTTATAATCATTAAATACTAAAATTTATACAATTAATTTATTAGTCGATAGGCAAACAGCGTTTCTTCTTATAATCTGACTAGTTTGCGAATTCTCTCTCAAATTACTGAATTTTAAACAACATTCCCCTTTCATTTTCTCTCCTGTCAGTTAGCACTTTGCTACTGACACAGACTGTGTTTAGGTATACTAAAAATGCCACTTCTACTTATAATAGTCTGTACTATAATAAAATAGTAAAAACGTTGTGTCTGTACATTGAATATATTTATAAAAAATAATTTAATATTAAAAAATATGAATCTATGTTTTTTTTTTATTTTAGTCGGTTTGTTTGTGTGTTCGCAAACATTTTCATAGCGACTGGATGAATTTGAATGATTTTTTTTTTGTTTTTTTTATATATAAATATTAAAGGCTGTAAAACTTACGTTTTAGAGACAAGAGAATTGCCACTTTAAGGGAAATTTCTTTATTATTTTGGTTCCAAGTTTAAATGTCTACAGATAATAAATGGAAATAGTATGGCATAAGCTCATATATTCCACGCAAATTGAGTTGCATTAACTAGTAAATAATGTTAACTGATTATATCAGTGCGCCTTAAATCTTCACAAAATTGAAATATACGCAATTGAAAAATTCACCGAAATAGATTTTTTCATTTCATACGTACGTCATAACGAAGTAAGTCATAAGCTAATTGATTCATGAAAAAAATATAACCCGGTGATTTTTTTCTCATTTTATTCTTATAAACAGTACATTTCGAATGGAATACGTATCTGTACTTCAGGCAGTTTCATTGTGCAAATGTTTATTGTTTCTCAATAGATATCAAACAATGACTTGAATGTCAAATATATAATATCTCTAGAGCAAGGTTGATTCACTTAACATATTATTAAGCCAAGTACTTGTGACCTTAGTATATAAATTTGGCCTAGAAGTCCAAAATTAATTAAGATAATAATAGAACTTGTTATACAGACACTGTGTTCGTTTTGCAGCTTCATGATTTTTCAGATACAAAAAATAAGATTCCATAACATTGGAAATGTTACTCTAAATACGAGAAACCAATATGGAAGCTACAAACGGAAATGACACACATTTTTACATCCCATCTCCTTAAGCTTTTGTAAAAGCTATCCCACCTCGTAAATAATACACAGCGTTAACGTATGCGCTTTCATCGAAGTAGGTTAAAAGCTGGCGCATAAAAGTGGCTTGATACGATACATAATACTCTTCAAATCCTACCTTATTATAAACTCTGATATCTATAAGGTACATTTTTGAATATACGTTTTCTTTTAAAATATTGACACAAAAAAAAAAAAAAAAAAAAAAAAAAAAAAAAAAAAAAAAAAAAAAAAAAAAAAAAAAAAAAAAAAAAAAAAAAAAAAAAAAAAAAAAAAAAAAAAAAAAAAAAAAAAAAAAAAAAAAAAAAAAAAAAAAAAAAAAAAAAAAAAAAAAAAAAAAAAAAAAAAAAAAAAAAAAAAAAAAAAAAAAAAAAAAAAAAAAAAAAAAAAAAAAAAAAAAAAAAAAAAAAAAAAAAAAAAAAAAAAAAAAAAAAAAAAAAAAAAAAAAAAAAAAAAAAAAAAAAAAAAAAAAAAAAAAAAAAAAAAAAAAAAAAAAAAAAAAAAAAAAAAAAAAAAAAAAAAAAAAAAAAAAAAAAAAAAAAAAAAAAAAAAAAAAAAAAAAAAAAAAAAAAAAAAAAAAAAAAAAAAAAAAAAAAAAAAAAAAAAAAAAAAAAAAAAAAAAAAAAAAAAAAAAAAAAAAAAAAAAAAAAAAAAAAAAAAAAAAAAAAAAAAAAAAAAAAAAAAAAAAAAAAAAAAAAAAAAAAAAAAAAAAAAAAAAAAAAAAAAAAAAAAAAAAAAAAAAAAAAAAAAAAAAAAAAAAAAAAAAAAAAAAAAAAAAAAAAAAAAAAAAAAAAAAAAAAAAAAAAAAAAAAAAAAAAAAAAAAAAAAAAAAAAAAAAAAAAAAAAAAAAAAAAAAAAAAAAAAAAAAAAAAAAAAAAAAAAAAAAAAAAAAAAAAAAAAAAAAAAAAAAAAAAAAAAAAAAAAAAAAAAAAAAAAAAAAAAAAAAAAAAAAAAAAAAAAAAAAAAAAAAAAAAAAAAAAAAAAAAAAAAAAAAAAAAAAAAAAAAAAAAAAAAAAAAAAAAAAAAAAAAAAAAAAAAAAAAAAAAAAAAAAAAAAAAAAAAAAAAAAAAAAAAAAAAAAAAAAAAAAAAAAAAAAAAAAAAAAAAAAAAAAAAAAAAAAAAAAAAAAAAAAAAAAAAAAAAAAAAAAAAAAAAAAAAAAAAAAAAAAAAAAAAAAAAAAAAAAAAAAAAAAAAAAAAAAAAAAAAAAAAAAAAAAAAAAAAAAAAAAAAAAAAAAAAAAAAAAAAAAAAAAAAAAAAAAAAAAAAAAAAAAAAAAAAAAAAAAAAAAAAAAAAAAAAAAAAAAAAAAAAAAAAAAAAAAAAAAAAAAAAAAAAAAAAAAAAAAAAAAAAAAAAAAAAAAAAAAAAAAAAAAAAAAAAAAAAAAAAAAAAAAAAAAAAAAAAAAAAAAAAAAAAAAAAAAAAAAAAAAAAAAAAAAAAAAAAAAAAAAAAAAAAAAAAAAAAAAAAAAAAAAAAAAAAAAAAAAAAAAAAAAAAAAAAAAAAAAAAAAAAAAAAAAAAAAAAAAAAAAAAAAAAAAAAAAAAAAAAAAAAAAAAAAAAAAAAAAAAAAAAAAAAAAAAAAAAAAAAAAAAAAAAAAAAAAAAAAAAAAAAAAAAAAAAAAAAAAAAAAAAAAAAAAAAAAAAAAAAAAAAAAAAAAAAAAAAAAAAAAAAAAAAAAAAAAAAAAAAAAAAAAAAAAAAAAAAAAAAAAAAAAAAAAAAAAAAAAAAAAAAAAAAAAAAAAAAAAAAAAAAAAAAAAAAAAAAAAAAAAAAAAAAAAAAAAAAAAAAAAAAAAAAAAAAAAAAAAAAAAAAAAAAAAAAAAAAAAAAAAAAAAAAAAAAAAAAAAAAAAAAAAAAAAAAAAAAAAAAAAAAAAAAAAAAAAAAAAAAAAAAAAAAAAAAAAAAAAAAAAAAAAAAAAAAAAAAAAAAAAAAAAAAAAAAAAAAAAAAAAAAAAAAAAAAAAAAAAAAAAAAAAAAAAAAAAAAAAAAAAAAAAAAAAAAAAAAAAAAAAAAAAAAAAAAAAAAAAAAAAAAAAAAAAAAAAAAAAAAAAAAAAAAAAAAAAAAAAAAAAAAAAAAAAAAAAAAAAAAAAAAAAAAAAAAAAAAAAAAAAAAAAAAAAAAAAAAAAAAAAAAAAAAAAAAAAAAAAAAAAAAAAAAAAAAAAAAAAAAAAAAAAAAAAAAAAAAAAAAAAAAAAAAAAAAAAAAAAAAAAAAAAAAAAAAAAAAAAAAAAAAAAAAAAAAAAAAAAAAAAAAAAAAAAAAAAAAAAAAAAAAAAAAAAAAAAAAAAAAAAAAAAAAAAAAAAAAAAAAAAAAAAAAAAAAAAAAAAAAAAAAAAAAAAAAAAAAAAAAAAAAAAAAAAAAAAAAAAAAAAAAAAAAAAAAAAAAAAAAAAAAAAAAAAAAAAAAAAAAAAAAAAAAAAAAAAAAAAAAAAAAAAAAAAAAAAAAAAAAAAAAAAAAAAAAAAAAAAAAAAAAAAAAAAAAAAAAAAAAAAAAAAAAAAAAAAAAAAAAAAAAAAAAAAAAAAAAAAAAAAAAAAAAAAAAAAAAAAAAAAAAAAAAAAAAAAAAAAAAAAAAAAAAAAAAAAAAAAAAAAAAAAAAAAAAAAAAAAAAAAAAAAAAAAAAAAAAAAAAAAAAAAAAAAAAAAAAAAAAAAAAAAAAAAAAAAAAAAAAAAAAAAAAAAAAAAAAAAAAAAAAAAAAAAAAAAAAAAAAAAAAAAAAAAAAAAAAAAAAAAAAAAAAAAAAAAAAAAAAAAAAAAAAAAAAAAAAAAAAAAAAAAAAAAAAAAAAAAAAAAAAAAAAAAAAAAAAAAAAAAAAAAAAAAAAAAAAAAAAAAAAAAAAAAAAAAAAAAAAAAAAAAAAAAAAAAAAAAAAAAAAAAAAAAAAAAAAAAAAAAAAAAAAAAAAAAAAAAAAAAAAAAAAAAAAAAAAAAAAAAAAAAAAAAAAAAAAAAAAAAAAAAAAAAAAAAAAAAAAAAAAAAAAAAAAAAAAAAAAAAAAAAAAAAAAAAAAAAAAAAAAAAAAAAAAAAAAAAAAAAAAAAAAAAAAAAAAAAAAAAAAAAAAAAAAAAAAAAAAAAAAAAAAAAAAAAAAAAAAAAAAAAAAAAAAAAAAAAAAAAAAAAAAAAAAAAAAAAAAAAAAAAAAAAAAAAAAAAAAAAAAAAAAAAAAAAAAAAAAAAAAAAAAAAAAAAAAAAAAAAATACATATTTAGAAGACGTATAAAAATTTGAACGCAGCGGGATTTTAACCCGCGCCCTCTTAAAAACCGTTCAAGGCGAGGCGCGGGTTTAAATCCCGCTGTGTTCAAATTTTTGTACGTTTTCTAAATGTCTTTTTCAATTTCCTTAGTGTGCGAATAATTCACTTTAAAAAATGTTAAAAATATAAAGAGTATATTATATTATATATTACTTGTAATAAATTATTGAAATTAAATCATTGAATTCTATTGGATATATTTTTTATTTTAAGATTTCTTATTGAACTTTCTACAATTAACAGGATATGCTGTGAGTATTGTAGCTCTAGATTAACTTAGTAATTATGACGCCACCTTGGCACAGTTGAACATGCAACGATCGTCAGTTTGATTCTCATTTAGGTTAATAATTATATTTTGTTATTTTAATAAAAAGAAACATTTAAATAGAGAAAAAGAGTTTTTTTACCTACTATATTAAAAATTAAATAGTTTTGGTAAACGAATCATTTCTTTTGAAACTACAACCTTTTTTCTGACGGTTAATTTATTAACACGCAATTACGCGCGCTTCGTAATATTGCGGTCATATTTAATCATTAATCGAGCATTTCAAAAGGTTTCATTGGCTAAATGGAAAATTATGGGTAATTTACAGTAGAACTGCGATTTTTATATACAATTGAATTCGTCATGTCGCCTTGTGTTTTTTGCATATCATAAGGCATGTAGAGACTCGTTATTCTGTTCTTCAAGCTCCGTTTATATGGAGTTATTAAGTAGCGAATCCGACCCTGAGCTTCGGCTGATTCAACTTGATCACAGACAGACAGCTAAACTTATGAACCCATAATGGAAAGTTGGTTAAGTTACAATCTGCAACAATATAGATAGAACCTTAAATATAATTTCCGATATTTGAGGTTCTATCGAAAGAGGCGAAAGATATATCTTTGACAAATTTTATCTGTTTTCGTTTAGCCCTTTGTCAAACAAACATTGAAATATTGAAATATATGTTTCCCGAATAACACGGTAGTCAGAGAGAACATAGGTGTCAAGACACTCCGTTCTCTAAATCAAAACATTGCGTGTTGAGTGGCAAAACTCGACGCCACGCTTTGTATTAGGTACCAGAGCGGAGAAAAGAAAATATTTTCAAATATAATAATTCTCCTGAGTGGGAATCAGAACCAAGCACCAATCTTGTTTCCAGTCAGACGCTGTACCACTGCGCCACGATGGCCTGAGTGACTGACATGAGTATTGACACAATTTACAATTATCTTAGAACAAAGACATTTTATATTTAGTTCTTATTGAAATAAGTAAAGTTAGTATTTCGGCGTGAGTAAAAGAAAATGTTTTGAATGAATGAAAAATTGATAGCGATCATTATTTATGATATCTTAAGATATTCAAAAAATATTTTTCGAAATTTATATACTAGTTGTAAGCTAGTCGATTCAGCTAGGCGTTGTCTGTCAGTATCTCAGTAACCCAAGAGTTATGTATATAAATATATAGATTGTTTTATTTATTTTTTATTTTCACACAAAACTGAGAGAGCAAAACTAGTGGAATAACAATGTTTTCTTCTTGAACTTCTGAACAAAAGCTTCTAAAAAGTTATTGGACATCAAAAAATTGCTTTCGTTTTTTTTCACTTAGTTGATTTACGCTTCAGTTGTTGAAGGTTAATAGAACGTACAGTCAAAGGTAAAAAGCAAATATGTGAGTATTATGCTCGAGAGACTCAGTAAGACCTTTATACAATTTTTCTGAGAACTCATGGACATACGACTCAAGAGGCTTTATTTATATTCTCTAAGAAATGAATATTTTAAGATTATATCCATTTTGTATATTTGTTTGAATGATACATTTTGTCAATGCTAATATTATTTTACAAATGTAAAGGGAGTTTCTCGTTACCGCAATGAGAACCCGCCGAATTCGCGCCGAAAGTAGAGAACGGAATGTTTCGGCACTAGAATCTCTTTGCCTTTTTCATTGTATGATATATACAAGGCTCACTTTCATTGAAACATTATTTAAAATAATATTGTATTCACACTATAGGCTTAAATACAGTACTAAATGTCACGCCCAGTAACAACTAAGAATGTACATAATACTCGTATACTACTAGATGTTAAAAAATATTTACATCTCCCGAATTTAGCAATACGCAGACGGGGTCCAGTGTTAAGAAATTTTGTTCTCGACTTCAAGTCGAGTTGAGTATTAAATCTTAATAGAGCATTAAATAGAGATAATTTCAATATAAATCATTTTGATTGAGTCTCATACTAATAATTCGATGATGATGATCGAATTGTATCTCGGTGGTGTCTATTTTTACATATTAAAGCTTCGTTTAAATAATGAGGCCGAGTGTATTTTGAAATTGTCTACTAAAAATATTAACTGCTATCTACGAACAGCAATAAAATATGAATACTGATTTATTAACAAAGAAACATATTAAATTATAAGAAAACCCTGAGTCCCCGTTTTATATTGAAATTTTTTAAACAAGAACTAAGTGCAAACGAGTATTGCGTTACTCCTTATCCCGGATTACAGAAACCCATAAAACACGCTAAGCCTCTGTCAAGACTCTATAAACAACCTCCATTCTCGCGTATTATCAGAATTTGTATAATTTAAGAAAATTCAACATTGTTTTTTACGATTTCATCATAAACTTAAGGCCCTACTTTTGTTTCATATGAATCAGACGAATGGATAAAATGTACATGTGTACATTACATTAGTAACATTTTCATATGTAGTTTTTAAACATTCGTCGTAGCATCTTTTTTTGTATTATTTATTTTCATATTAAAATTAGAAACATTTCCTCTTTACAAAGCATTATTTAGTGAATCGAGATTTGTATGCCGTTTATTAGTGGTGTTTCTGAATGAATGCAATGTCACATATAATATACAAAGCGAGATTACACCCAAATATTTATTTTCGTATTAATCTTATATATACATAAAACTCTTCCTTTACTATACAACCGACAGACAACGTATAGACGAAAGCTACTGGAAACCAAGCACGAATTTAGATATGTAGGTTCTGTAGGGAGCGTAAGGCTGGAAGAGGGAGTCCTGATGAAGTCTATGGGATCAGGTAAACGGATATTTTATATTTTACGATATAAATAAAGAAACAAATAATAGAAAGTCTACTTAAACGAAGTTGCGGGCGACAATTATGCTAAGGTGTACTATAAAAATAATATTGAAGTTTAAGCTAAAAAAAATTATGAGACCAGCGTTATTAATGCTTTACAACTATATCGAAAATCTTTTATACTATATTATATTACTAGCGACCCGCTCGCGGCTTCTCCAAGTTAACTACAAAACCGCTGTAAAAGCAATTCGCCTACTTTTAATTTATAGCCCAAAAATAAAATTTCTAACATCTAACATTAATAATGTCGGACTTCCATACAAAGTAGCAACCTCTATTTCGCTCTCTTACTAGTAGAATTTTCACATTTGCTGAAATAGGTATTTACTGATTTTTAGTCAATAATACAAAATTAAAATTATATAACTATATATAATATAACTTTAAAATTGACGGACTTTCATACATAATTCCATCCTATCCTATTACACCCTCTTGGTGGTTGAATTTCCAATACTCCATACTGACCCAAAATCATATTTCCAAAACCAATAGTTTACACTCAGCGATGATGATGAGTCAGTCGTTACTGAATCAGTACAAGCTACTTTATACATATAGATAAAAAGAAATAAATAAAAACAGCTCCATGATTTTTCCAGCATAGTAAACTAGTTAGAGAGAACCTAATATCACATAGACAATGCTGCTGGTGGCAGAAACATAACCCCGCGCCCGCTTCGTCTTAGGTGCCAAAGAAGTAAGAAATGAAACAAGAAAACCATTCCTCAGTGTGAATCAAATCCACAATCAATCGCGTTTTCAGTGACTGCCTGCGCCACAATGGCCTTTAAAAAAATAGCAATATATAATAACTTATTAAAAACCAATCTAAAATAACAATAATAGCTATGGCAACTATGACAATAGCCCTACAGCTTTACCGACAACGTGTCTACACGTCGTTGGTAGAAGTTTCAAGATGTGCTTGCGAACTCAACAATGTTGAACTGCATAGGATAATCCGAACCCCGCAATAGATTGTCAAAGAAGAAGCAGAACCATTTTTCTGCGGCAGAACTTTGATTGGAGAAGTTTCACACTAAGTGTACTTTACGGATTAGTGCGAGTTCTATTTTAATACAAGTTTTTATGGTGTATATTTTTACGCAAATTAATATCCACATAATGTGAAGTAATAATAAAAAATGTGATTTGTTTACATTTTAAATTATATTATTATAAACCGCGCTGCGAGGTTTTAAAAATTTCTATAGGCATATTACCCATGACATATCTATTTTGTATTTTCGTCAGTTTCTCGCTTAAATCACATAAAATACGCTCAAAATTTGAATTTTATCCGAATGATATATATATATATATATATATATATATACATATTCATATACTTATTATCTGGTTGGGAAATAAATCAAGGGTTTAACTTCACCTCATGTTTGCCTGACAGGCACCTGAGAAATGGCGTAGCGTTATGCTCATGTCCAGTTATCAGTTCCCCACATCATTCCACACTGGCTTCCTCAAGCCAGGTGCTGAATTCTGGTAACAAAAATACGTTAAGACACTCAACACTTAATATTTCTAGAATTGGCGGAGAGTGGAAATTTATTTTGCGTATTTTCTATAATATGCGGGGATGGGAGAAGGTGATAAAAAAAATTTTTAAAAAGTTCATTGCATTTACTACTTTTGCTTACAACAAGATATTTATCTATTTCATTGTTACCATAGTCTCATTCTCATAAAACCTGTCTCAGTTAAGAACACAACAATAACACACTATTTTCTGTTTAAGTAATAGTAATTATTTAATATATATATTTTTTAAATAACACATATACTAGTAATATGAATTGAAAAAATAACAATATATACAAACAAATAATATTTTAATAATAATAATTATAAAAATATTTTTAACTAAAAATAAGTTCATGGAACGTATAATTAATGATATAATGGTGCGGATAGAAGGGTGTGCAAAGTCACCGAAAACGACGTCCTGGAGAGAGTGCAGCAAGGCAACTAGGTTTTGTTAATTGTCAATCATTTATGTTCGAATATTCGATTTCGATTTCTACTTTATATTTCTGAAGTTTTATACTTATAAGACTTATTAGAGAGGTCATCGTGGCGCCTCGGACAGCGTCCGGACCTAGGACAGTATCAAAATGTAATGAATGAGTGGGTGGGGGTTCGATTCCCACTGAATGGAAAATTCATAATTTAATTCTGTCTGGTAAACTAGATAAGCGTGGAATTGAGTTTCGTCCCTCTAGTGCGAAAGTGGAGAACGGAGTGTCTTGACAATAGGTTCTCTCTGACTGCCCTGCTTAGTGGGAAAAAGAGTGAAGCTATGTATTATAACTATAAAAAATAATTTATCACTCTCACTTGTCTTGAAATCTTATTAATATATTTAGTAAATCAGTAAACATTACTTTTTAAACTCAAAAAATAAAAGATGAAACAAAAAAACTGTAGAATCCCCCAAACACATTCCGCTATGACTAAGTATGCTTTAGCAAATTGCCAAAGTTCTCAAAGTGTGCCAATTCATGACCGCAAGTGTAGGAAGTTCTCTCATATTTAATTTGGCAAAGAGCTGGGCCGTTGGGATTATTGGTACTGTTTTTTTTTGTGCCACTCATATATGTTAATTTCTTAATGAAAAAATTGACTTATATTTTACGCCCAGATAAATATATCAGTAACACGTCAAGTATTATGACGCAGTGGTACTGAAACCGCAGTGGTCGTAGGTTCAACGCATACTTAGTGGAGTGATTATATTGTCTTTAATAAGAATTTTTATTTACACGATTCGTCAAGATATTACTTGCTATTCAGATCCAACACAGAAAATCTGTAAATGTGAAAAACGGTCACAGATAAGACAATTCGTGGCTGAGTTCTACCACTCAACACGCAATGTCTCTACGTCGGGAAAAAATTGGAGAACGGAGTGTCTTGATATTAGGTACTCTCCGGCTTTACTACCTGTATTTATTTTGCAAGAGATTTAAGGTATATAAAAATGTTTTTTAAGAAAAAAATATTTGAACAAAACCATTAGAATTTGAGAGTGCCGTAATAATTCTAAATACACATTAACACCCGGACTACATTTGAGCGTGTAAATTGGAATACTAAATCTGCCTTTTTTTGTTAGCAAATGTTACAAGAAAAATATTTGGACGAGTTTCAAGTTGGTAGTTTAAAGATTTTTGTAGTCATGAATTTAATCCCAGTGGTATCTTCCTAACAATCTGGGCTAATAGGCGAAGTTAGTTGAGTTCGAAAGGATTAGTGGCTTATCGGGAATTGTTGAAACAATGTTTGTTAGTTGGTAAATGTGTATTTTTACGGAAATACCAGTTCCACCGTTCGGTTATTTGAGGTATTTTAACGAGTTGACTTCGTGTAATGTGAATTTCTTGGATACTAGGAAAGGTAAAAGCATTATATTTATACCTACTCGTGCTGTAAAAGTAGAAAATACATAGCTTCCAATCTTGTGCTAATATATATAAATATATAAATAAATAAAATAATAGTTAATTAAAAGTCTTCCGGGACTACCTATATTAAAATTGATATATACTACTTTCCAGAATCGTCTTTAATAGACGATAGAAGCTTATAGTTTTACTTTTTTGCACCTCAATTATTTTATATTCTAAAGAATCTCTTCCTTTGGTATAAAAACACTGGAAAACAAGAGTGTATTGTCACCTACAGTAGTATACTATTGTATATATAAGTCCATCGTGGTACAGTGGGACTGGGTATGATAGCATGATTGGTTGTGAGTTTGATTCCCATTAGGAGGAATGAGCATAATTGAATAATTTCCTCATTTCAAAAGTCTGGTAGCGCACAAAGTCCAGCGTTGAGTTCTGCCAATCAACACGCAATGTGTTGAATTCGGGTGGAAAGTAGTCTTGTAATAGTAAATTTTCGCTACCTAGATAGACGTAGACCTATAAAGTGTGAAGTTGAAATGAAATATATATGTAAGTAATCAAGAAAATTTTTTATCTACAACCTCTATGTATTATCTAACTTCATCATTTTCGTTCATTCGTGCATTCATTCGTTCATCGTTCATTCAATCACTAACTGTAATTTAAATCATTAGCTAGTAATTCCTTTAAAATATGTTTACGTAAACATAACAACTGCTGTCTTTTCCTCAAATTAATCTGTACAAAGCTTAAAGGCGACCCGCTGAGTCAGAAGGTTTTAATACATTAACATAATGTATTTAAGTAAGGTTTTTTTTTTTACAAAACACAATGGGATAACCTTTTTCTCTTTCTATTTTTTCTTTTAGCGTCACGCTTTATTACACATACACTAGTATTTTTTAGCTCAAAGAAAGACACATAATATATATGACAGGTTTCAAAACACAGCACGGTCTTGGACTCCATCAGGTACCCATATCTCATCTTAATATAATAAAATCGTTTTAAAATAGGGATGATATTTATTAATGTAGAGACTACTGTTTCTCCTCATTACTATTTATATATATCTATAAATATGTGTGTGTAAAAAAGGCGCAATTACGAATTCATTAACATGTGTAAAATAATTTTAACACAAAGCTACAATTTCATAGGTGTATGGCTAAAATGACGGTAGCATCTAAAGTGCAATCGAACTAATCTAATGCTGAAGTGAGGTGGGATTGCAGATTGAGGAATTCCTCTGTGGATAATATTCAATTTAGATTAGGATAATTTTGATACATATGGATATACTAAAGCTGTTGGTTGGATTAATGATTCGAAAATAATATTCTAAATCCGTAATAGGTGTGGGTTCAAATCCTTATTATTTAAAATTAAATAATTTCACATTTAGTTTGGGAAATATATGATATTTGGCTGGAAAATCGAAAACCAATAATTAAATTTAACGAAAAATCCACTAACAAGGTCAACATATAACTGCAAACGCGGATGATTGTGGGTTTTAATGTATTTAAATATTTTAATTAAATTGCACTGGTGTTAGACAAAGAGCGGCGCTGAATTCTGCTAATTAACACGCAACGAATTCCGACGGAAAGTGGCTCTCTCTACCTTGCTGTGTAGGAAAAACGTGAACCTGAAAAAAAAACATTACAGAATAATGTATCAATAAATTCTCGTGGAAAAATTGTTTTATGCTGAATTACTGGCGACACGTTGAAGCGTGAAATATCCCTTGTATAAGCAACGTCCTAAACACTTTGCATTAAGTGTATGTGAAACACATGATAGATGATAGATTGTCTTTTTGCGTATAAAGTTTCTAAATATGATTCCATAGTATTCCGTTACTTTAATAATATTAAGATATAATTTATATTAATATTTTAATGTATAAGCCGCATGTAAATTTTGACCACTAATTTTGTTTTGCACCAACATATGCTTACTGCAGCGCCCCCAAATGAGTTTTCAACGTAACTGATACCTAAAAACATGCACCAATTTAACTAAAAACCTATTTCTGAAAACCGCATCCAAATCGGACTTGTCGTTTTACACATTTACAACAGCGCCCCCTGGTGAGTTGGCAGTGTAACACATATTTGATAACATACACCAATTAAATCCTTTTACTCGAACCTATCACTCAAAATCACATCAAAAACAAACTAGTAGTTTTGGGTACAAATGGCAACATTTATTTGCACAAGCAAACAAGAAACCTCTCACACGAATACCGCTTCCGTACCGTCGCAGGTAAAAAAATAATACAAGTAAGGCTAGAACCTAAATGTGTGGCGATTTATATAATAAATATGTTAAGCCAAATTTATGTCTTACATAAACAACAAAAAAATAACATAGTACAATCTTTTATTACAAAGGTGTTATAAAAATATACAATCTCAATTATAAATACTTTAAATATTCTTATCGAGATTAAATAAAAATCAAACTGATTTAACAAATAATGTCATGATATCGCGTTAATCGACACTTTACACAAGTACACTCGTTGACATTAAAACCTGATAATGAAAGGAAGTGGATTTATGTAAGGGCATGTTTATTATACATTATATTTTTTAACTAGCTGTGCCCGTGCTTTCGGCCGCGTGAAATTTTAAAATAAAAGTAGCCTAACTCCTTATCTATCTTATGCCATCTGCCAGTAAAATTACCGTCAAAATCGGTAGCCGTTCCAGAGTTTAGCCGGAACACACCGACAGGCGGACAAACAGTCAGACAAAAATAATAAAAAAATATGCATTTAGTAAAAACCGGTTATTTTAATATTAAATTAAATGATATTAAATTTCTATGTATAGATGAAATACTTTTATATTATATTTTTTTATGTTGGACTGATTTTTACGGATAGATTTGGGTTTAATTGGTCTATGTTGATTTGTGCATTGGGCACTGCAGTATACATTTGTTTGCGCAAAGCTAATTCTACGAGTCCGATTTGGATGCCATTCTAGCTGCGATGCAGACTGGCCATATTGAAATCTAGCGACCCGCTCGTGGCTTCACCTGCGTAAACTACACGACTAAACTATTTCGCTTTCTCATCCGCCCGCGTTCTCACTT